>OX031017.1:32042953-32642953 GCA_943736025.1 Tenthredo mesomela
TCTTTTCTTTTTTTTTTTTTTTTTGCCCTAATAATTTTACCCTAAAATGTGGGTAAAAATTACAAAATTACAGTTTTTTTGATTTATTCATTTATTGATTTTTTTTTCTTGTTTTTTTTTTTTTCCAGGATAGCTAGGCCGTAGCTATTGTCCGAAGAATGCGCAGCCTGGAAAGGTTATCGGGCAGCGACCAGGACTGCGCTGACCAGGAGATGTACATCGACCTAGATGACGCCTCCGTTGACTCGCTCACCGGGAAACGAACTCGGCATCATGTCGTCGGCCCGGAGGTGAATACATATACATATACCTATATATATCGTTTAAGATTTTTATTTCGGGAATTATTTTTTAGTTTATAGAATGGGGAAGAACAATCGATTATAGTTCGATTAGAAATTAAAAATTGATAATATTCAATCGCTCAGGTTTAAAATAAATTATACGATGCCTAATTATTATTTAACGAATAGATATTTAATAGGTGAACAAATTTTCTATGACGAATAATTACGGAAATGTTGTTTTTGACAATTTTATGGATTTCAGGTCAAAAACAGTATATTTATCATCGAGTCTCGTTTAAACGCACTTAGGCTAACTAACTAACGCCTTATCTAAAATACTTCTGACTCATGCAATTTCGGCTTTTGGATCGTCAGAAAATAACGTTGACGTTGATTTTAAGAACTTTGAACCCCCTTCTGCTGTTGTATTACCATTCGACAAACCTTTTCGAAATCTTTACTATAGAACAGGGATTATCCGATAATCGATATTCCTTTACTTCCAAATCTTATACATAAATTATATTTATTTATCTATATTTATAGTTTGCTCGTTTCCTTTTTTTTTTTCCAATTTTTTTGATTTTTTTTTTTTTTTTTTTTTTTTAATTTTTTTTCTCTTTCCCTTTAATTCCTATCTTAGACCACTGCCCTATAATATGCACTCGATCGTACCTATAGTCGGTAGTTTGCTACTTCCGGGGACTATGCGACTATTTGCGAAAGTGGCTGTGAGCGAAGCTCGATGCCATTAACCGATAAATAACGTTGCCTCTGCGGGAGGCCACTTAAATCTACAGGTGCCTGGCGCCTCCAGCGTCTCGCACGACGACGTGTATATACTACGGACATATATATACATATAACACATATATATGTATTTACTGTCTAGCGGTCGATCGTACGTGATAATATATCATATATATATCATACAGTATATATTCGCACGATAAGGGATGATCTTGAATACATATATATATATTAGGGTGCTTTTTTTGAAACGACTATTTTTTTTTTTTTTTTTTTTTGCAACTCCCCATTGAAAATCTTGTTGCAGACATCGAAAAGGGAATCCTGTCCAATTTTTAGCTCTTAATTTCAATTCTAAGTACTCGCGCTCTTCTTTTTAAGTTTTTCGATGCTAAAAGCATGTGAACATTACGACTTTTTCTTTAGTCTCGCACAACTCAGCCGCATCATTTCAATGGATTGTTCTCATCCAAGACTCATTTGACAGAGAATTTAGTGTTCTTCAAAAGTGCCCAAGACAGTTTGACTGACTTGAAAATATTGAACTTGACATTTTGTTGGAATTTTATATTTAAAAAAATCAAAGTACTTATATCTTTTGAAATACTGGTTTGAGAGACTTTACGTATTGGACTTTTTTGTAGGGAAATAAATTTCCTACAAAATTGTTCCGAAGTTTTTTTCTCCAAGTCCAACTGTTTATTCGCCCACAGCGAGAAAGAAGAATTATGCATAAAATCGACTTTGGAGGCTCACACAAGTGCGACGGTTGAAACCACAGCCAAACTACCTGAAACACTTTTGAAGAACACTAAATTCTCTGTAAAATGAGTCTTGGATGAGAACAATCCATCGAAATACGGCTGAGTTGTGCGCGACTGAAGAAAAAGTCGTAACGTTCACATGCTTTTAGCATGGAAAAACTTAAAAAAAAGAGCGCGAGTATTAGAATCGGAATTAAGATCGCCAATACGGCGATAAGATATTTTGTCTCGATTTTACGGTTCTTCTTCTCTTCTTTTTTTTTTTTTTTTTTTTTTTTTACTTCGTTTTTTCTCATCTTTTCTCGGTCTATTTTTTTCACGGCTTATCTCCATACTTCATTACAGTTTTAACAGCTTCCGGTTCTACTTAGTAGCTAATTTCTATGCGGCTAGGGCCTAGGCTAGCAATTAGCTAGCTATCTTGAATTATGTTATTCGAAATCCTCATCTCTATAACTATTCGTCTATACCTACCAAATTTTTTTATATATCTAATCTAATAAGTAGGTATATACTTATAGGTATGGAAGAAGATTTCTTAGCATATAACTTATGTATCTCGATGTTAATCATTATAACGAGACAGTTTATGTAATTTGATCACTATTTCGACCTTATATCTATAAGCGTATGAAATTTTCGAAAAATAATTAATCTTTGTATTTTTCGCCGAAATGTTGTTGATATTATTTCGTATTTTTTTCATTTTTCTCTTTTTCTCTCCTTATAAATTTATCTGTTTTTAAATATAATATACTTAAAAAGTGGTTTCATACGTCAACGAGTCGATTGCAAACTGCAAACAGACACAAATAACTTCTTCTTCTTCGTCTTTTTCGTTTTCGTTTTCGTTTTCGTACTCATCTTTTTATCTTTTCATTTTATTGAAAAATTGAACCTGAAATATGTATATGGAATACTTGGATCATCAGAGTATGGATAGCTGCAAATAATATCGAATATTAATTTTTCAAAGCTGTGTAAATTCTGAATACGCTAAATACGTAGGTATATATTATATATTGTAAGAAAAATGTGACATTGACCCCACTGCACGCGCGCTATATATTAAGTGACTATAAATTTTCACCACTGTTTTAAAAGCTGATATTAATTAAATAAACTATATAGAATTAAATTTCGACACGCGGATATGTTCCTTTTTTTTTTTTTTTTTTTTTTTTTTTTTTTTCTTTCTCTCCATTCTTCGTTTTCTTCAAATAATCGACAGGCAAGAGTAATGAGGTAGTACGTCAACGCCGTTATTATAGATCAAATATGTAATTATAGCTGTTGCAGGTGGTTGTCTTATGTCAATAATAATCAAAAGACAAAATTTTGGCAACGTTGTCGTAAACCGTAATACCTACTTGATTAATTATTAATTATTATAATAAGAATTCAATTTTTTAAATATTTCTCAATTTTACTAATTTCATTTTTTTTTCTTAATATGTTAAAAGGCGGGTGAGGACAGCGACAGCAGTGGTAGCGAAAGAAGTCCGAAACAGGCGAAAAGACGGAATCGGGGGGCACCACCGACGACAAGAAGACGTAAAAGTGGAATCTCAGCAAGAGAACGCAACCTTCGAAGGCTAGAGAGTAACGAAAGGGAACGAATGAGGATGCACTCGCTCAATGACGCGTTCGAGGTGATTAACGTAACACTTATTTTATTTTTATTTTTTTCTTCTAATTTTGAAATTACATTTAAAAAAAAAATAAAAAAAAAATGAAATAAATTAATTGCTTATAGAATTTTTTTTTGTTTTTTTCGGGATTTTATTTTATTTAATTTTTTTCTATTTATCTGAAAATAGAAGAATAGCAGGTAGATATATATATGATTAAAAATCGTGCAAATCTGATACGATTTTTGACACATTTGACATTTTGATTTACAGCAACTCCGAGAGGTGATACCCCACGTTAAAATGGAAAGAAAGCTGAGCAAAATCGAGACTTTAACGTTAGCCAAGAATTATATAATGGCACTGACAAACGTTATATGCGAGATGCGAGGAGAGGAACAGCCTTACACGTAAGCATCTTATCTCTATACCTAAATTGTTATTTATTTTTTTATATTTATTTTTTATAAATATTATATTATATATATATATATATATATATTTTACATGTATTATAGTAGTAGTATAGTAGCTGTAATCATACTACTACGTATGATTTTTATTTCTCCGATGATTATCGTTTTTTTTTTTTTTTTTTTCTTCTTATTTTTTTTCCCCCTTTTTTTTTCATTGATATCGGTCACATTATGTTAGTCGGCACCATGCAGTATATATTATTTTGAGGAAAACAACAAAAATGAAATAGCAAAAAAAAAAAAAAATTGTTAAATCCGTATCTTTTCCTTGTATATTATATAGAAACGAGTATAGATAATAAAAAAAAAATGAACCAATATTCAAATTTTTTATATACATATATACTTTCCTGGTAAAAACGTTTATCGTGCGTCTATAGGAAAAAAAAAAAAAAAAAAAAAAAAAAAAAATGTTCGTGTTTCCTGTATACATATATACATATTATACATATATGCATATAGATATATACATATTCATAAATAGTATGTATCTTCAGGTGTATAAATAATAGATATATATTATATAATAAACGACTATACATACATATATGTATAATTTTGGCTTATCGTTTGTTCGAACCTCGAAACGTCTATACGTAGGTATAACAAATATTTTACACATTTATTGTCTATTATATACCCTCTAGTTAAATTATATGTAATTGCTTATCGATATAGGTACATTAAAATTTATTGATAAATAATCGATTATAGAAACGACCCGTAGTATCACGGATTGAACGATATACAGGAGGAAAATTATTGTCAAGGTTTTATCAACGATTCCAAATAGTATACTTATGTGTTCTTCTCGCGGTTTAATCAATTATTACCATATATGTATGTATAATATATGCAACTAGTATATATATATATAGATATAGAAAATCACACGAAATAAAAATAAAAATAAAAAAAAACTAACGAGAGAAATAAACGAGACGATAAACGAAATTCAATTATAAGCGGGTATAGTTCGCGTTTTCCTTGTACGAACTTTGTTCTGAAATTTTTTTTTTTTTTTTTTTTTTTTTTTTCTGTCAACTCGTGCTATACTACACTCTGTCATATCAATCATTATAATAATTGTTACCTACTTATTGTTAGTCAAGATAATATTCTAGCGTTTCAATTATTAATAACGTTTTATATAGGTATATGTATATAATATGTTAGTATATTAAAACCGGTATTAACGAAGGATGAATCCTCTCGGAAAGATCGGCAACGTAAATCTTATACACGATCTCAGTTAGAATAATAATTTTTGTTCGACGTAAATATAACTATAGATTGTATAACATATAGAATTTTATCTATATGTAATCTGCTAATTTAAGTTGAAAAATATCAAGCTCGCGTGCAACGCAAAAATTTATGCATGTACAATTAGATTCATTTATCCTTTACGTGGTACATACGTTGTTTGAAATATCTTTTTTTTTTTTTTTTCTTTTTTTTTTTTTCTTTTTTTCTTTGAAATCCACAGGTGATTAAATAAAATCATATACAATATCGTTTTGAACTGTATGTATTAACAGGTGTTATTTTATTATTTTATTTTTGATTTTTTTTTTTTTTTTCTTCCTTCTCTCTATATATGTAAATCTTCATACTTTATTATCACCTGATTATTACATAAGACATTGTGTATATAAATATATATATATATGTATACGTATAAAATGTATGTACGTCGTCGTGGAAATGAAAAAATAATAATGTGCTTTTTAACGATGCAAAATTTTTATCATTCGATGATTAGAGTCGAATTATATGATCGGTTTTAATGCATAGTCAATCAAAATGCATAGTGTGTTAAGGTGCTTTCCTAGGCAATTCCACCAGTCCTGAAAACATCGTGAAAAAATGTGATATTAAACGGAATATCTCTGCCTGGGCACCGAAATCAATGAAACAAAATACGTCGCGCAATTCTATGTGCGATTCCGAACATGTACAGCCCAAAAAATGTTCGTTTTGCGCGAAAATAGAGAAGATATCCATGAAAAACGTTTCTAAAACCGTTTCTAAAACCGTTTTTCATGGATATCTTCTCTATTTTCGCGCAAAACGAACATTTTTTGGGCTGTACATGTTCGGAGTCGCACATAGAATTGCGCGACGTATTTTGTTTCATTGATTTCGGGGCCCAGGCAGAGATATTCCGTTTAATATCACATTTTTTTACGATGTTTTCAGGACTGGTGGAATTGCCTAGGAAAGCACCTTAAACTATGACCAATCGACATTTGTAGGTGATTTTAAAACGTGGTTTAGTGGCAAATCGTTAAAATTATATCATATTTTGTAATTGGTTTTATAGTCTGGGAAGGGGTAGAAGTGTGACTCTGTAGAATCCGAATAAAATATAATTTTGCTTTAATGAAATTCTGCGGAAAGTACCTACATACATAATACACTAGGTATACGAGAATTGAAAACTATTAGAGTTTATGAAAACTGAAAAATTTTTAATTTTTTTTAAACGTTTTCTCTGTTTTTTTTTTTTTTTGTTGTTTTTTTTTTTCATTTTTGCATATTTCTATTTTACAGATTCGTTGACGGTGAGTGCGGATCGAACAGCGGTGACAGTACGGGTCAATTGGAATTGAGCGGTGGTGAACAACCCGAGGAAGCATCACCGGCGTCTATGCATGAAACAAATAATAACAGTTTACTACACGAAGATTTAGAACGTCGGATACCATAATCATACGCATATTAGAATAATCCATATATATATACAATATATATATATATATATTATACAAATATAATATATATCGTATAATCACAGAATTAATGAAGAATTTAATATTGATTATCAAAGAGGACGTTTGAATATTATAGTACTTCATTATAAATCTTCATTTAATTAATGCCAACGAGAAGAACTTTTAAACTCGTGTTTTAATATATAATATATAATATATATATATATATATATATATATATATATATATATAAATCACTGCGATCATATATTACCAGCATATATATTATAATAAATCTATCAATCGAAGGATTCGAAGGACGCGAAAGTATCATCACATAATAATAATAACAACAATATTATAAGCATAATAATAATAATAATAATAATAATAATAATAATAATAATAATGATTACGGTAATAATTGTCTAACTGATATAATATATTGTTATATATTATATTATATAAAATCGTTTATGAGTTAACACGTCTATAATAATAATAATAATAATATCATTTCCGCGATATATAATAATAATAATAATATATATATATATATATATATAATAAACGGTTTATTATATTCCGTAATATAAAAGAATTTGAAAATGAAGAAAAAATTAAAAATTAAATAATGATTATTACACCGAGTGCTGCAGGAGTGTAATAATACTATGACTGTGTTTGTTTGTTCGTTTGTTATACGTTTATTGTTTTAAATATGTTTTTAATTTTTTTTTTTTTTTTTTTTTTTTTTTTTTTTTAATCTTCAATTTATTTCTTACTACAGTTTCTTTTTTCTTTTCCTCCTCTTTTTTTAATCTGTTTAATCGTGAAATTGATAAACTGTGATAGAATTGTTCTGAATTTGGTTTTTTTTTTTTTTTTTTTTTTTTTTTCTTCTTTCTTTCCTAGTTTCTACAGAATCTTTTAAACGCATGAAACACAGATGAAGACGTATTCTTATTACTTTTTTTTTTTTTTTTCTTGCTATTCTTCATCGTAAGAAGGATAAAAAAAAAAAAATCGCAGTGTATTTCGAAATGTAAAAAAGTGAAAATAATGAGAAGATTTAAAAATTAAAAATTATATAATAAACGAAGTAAAAAAAGTGATTATAAATAAAACAGTATAGGTACATTGAACAAAGTGAACAATTAAGACTGAAATCTTTTCGATTCAATATATTGTTACGTTGAAAAAATCTGTTTCATTTATTATCGAAACGTTTAGAAATCAGAACGTGAATATTTCTGTGCATGTGAATTTTGAATATTGAACTCTGTAAAAGAAACGACGAAATGAAGAAAGAAGAAATGAGAAAAAAAGAAATGGACTAAGCAAAGGAAATATTCAGATTAACAAGAGGATTAAGAAGAGCTGGTTTATGAAATAATTGCGATTTAGTGTTTGTATGAAACTGATAGAAAAATGTCTGATAATAATAATATATAAATAATATATAGTATATATATATATATATACCTACCTATATGTAGTATAATGTATGATGATGTTATTTTTTAATTCAAATAGAGAAAGAAAAAAAAACAAGAATATTTAATTATAACTAATATAGTCTGCAGCCGTCCATCTGAGAAAAAATAAAATAAAACGAAAAAAAAGAGAAAAAAAAAAGGAAAAAGAAAAGAGAGAGAGAGAGAGAGAGAGAGAAAATGAAGAGAATTGTATATCTCAGAAATATGCAAAGTCCATCAATTAAGTTACCAATTCAAATCCTTGGCGAGGTAAGACAAATACGGATATAAAAAAAAAAAAAAAACTACAGTTACCACACACGTTGTATAGAAATTTTCTTAGTGATGGGAAAAGAAAAAAAAGAAATAAAATGATTATACTATATAATATAATAAAATTTCTTGCCAACAACATCTTTACACGACAATATTAATAATAAAATGACCCAGTTTTTTATATTTTGAAAATGTTATTTCTGTTTTTTCTTTCTATTCTCTTTTTGACTCTTTTTTTTTTTTTTTTTTTTTTTTGTTCTTCTGCCAGAAGATTTTGTAAAAGCTTGAATCGTATAATTTATACAAGTGAATTTTGAGTACATAGATATATGTATGTATGTATGTATGAGTAACGATTTTTGTGCTTACTTATACCATGCCTCGCAAAGTATGTGCGATTATGGACGATAAAAAAAAAATATTGCATTCGCACGTTATCGACATAAAGTGAATATATATAATATATATATGTATAATACATAAGTTGAGAGACTTATAGCATACTATGTGAAAGTTAAGAAATCGCTGTATAAAATCATCGATATTATAACTTCGATGATTTCTAACTGCCTTTTTACACTCTATACACTATACATATATACATATAGGTATATATAAACGTCGTCGAATAATAGATAAAAGTAATCGCAGCCCTTCTCTGATCCGAGAAAAGTTACGCTAACCGAAAAAAGAAAAAGAAAAGGAAAAGGAAAAAGAAAAAAAAACGAAAAACTAGACCGAAACAATTATCGAAATATGTAAAAAAGAAAAGACAACGTTTAGTTTTGGCTTATTCTTAATGTTGAAAAAGAAAGAAAAAAAAAAAAAAAAAAAAATTGAAAAATTCTAAAAATTTTTTTAAAATTGAAAGATTCGAAAAATTTGAAAAAAATTGCAAAATTTAAAAAATTTCTCCGATAACGTAAATATTGAAGTTTCGTTAAGTATTTCTCCAATTTTATTGCTTCTCATTTTTCATTACTGATACCAATATGTTTCATTTTTTCAAGCTTACAGTACGTTTGACGATTTTCCTGTTTCGAACGTTGCTTATTAAGTATTACCTATCAATATGCCAGGAATATCAATCTTTGCAGATAACTATATACTATATGATTACAAGAGAGAGAGAGAGAGAGAGAGAGAGATCCAGCAGCTAGATATAGAACCAAGTTTAAAAAAAAAAAGAAAAAGAACATTTTTTATCTCTCTCTCTCTCTCTGTAATACAACAATCGTTTGACAATATTATAAGTGAAGCAGAAACAAAAAAAAAAAAAAAAACAAAAAAAAAAAAAAAAAAATGATGAAGCTTGAATGATATTATGATATTACATTTATATAAATGAATATGAATGTTATAATATGTAGATTGAAAATTTTACGTTGTGTTGAAAAAAGGAAAAAAAAAAAAAAAAAAAAAAAAGGAATTAAACACGAAACAAGATAATCGTGTATAGCGTATATTATGAGGTATATACCGATGTTATGATATTATTATATAATATAAATCTGCGTTGTGAGAGAGAGAGGCTTATCAAATTATCTATTCTGTTGAGTATAAGGATTTTTTTTATTTTTGTTTTATTTTTATTGCAAAAAAAAAAAAGAAAAAAAAAAAAACCAACGCGCTCGAACTACGTGTCTTACATAATCGTATAATCGCGAGACTCTCTTAAAAGAGTATCAAGTTTTGAAAAATTGCATCAACAAATGTGTGAATTCCACAAGTTTCGATTCGAACGAACATCGAATTATTTTTAAAAGAAAAAAAATACAGCGGGTTGTGATTTTAGCTTTTTCAATATAATCTTCTTCGTTTTTTTTTTTTTTTTTTGTTTTTTGTTTTTTGTCTTATCTCGTTTTATTAATAATCGATCCTGGTATCAATTTATCATCGAGCCAAACTAACTAGTTAAAATTCATTCGTTTGTCTTCCAAAATACTATATAGATTATATATATATATATTATTATACCTACCTATAAGCTCGACAGTCTTACCTACATATATATATATACCTAATTACTACATATAACATTCCAAATAAAAATTCCGTCTAATTATATCTATCTATATAATACATGTATTGTAATATTAAAAATGATTATTTATTAATCAAAGATAAAAAGAAAAATTTATAAAAGTTTTTTATCGACTTTTACTCAGGGATTGGGAAACAGACGTGTATTTACATAAGATATATTCCGTCGCACGTATGTATATGTACATACTAATTATTATGTATAATAATACGCTTCCCGCGAATCCCGTTATTCCAAATATAATGAATTTTGTAAATTTTTTATACCAAAATATATAAAAATAAACACGTATTAGAAAAAAGAGTAAATTATATAGAGACAGAAATGAATAATTTGAAGAGATTAATGAAAGAAAAATTTCAAAAAAAAAAATAATAATTAGCATATACGCTGCAGATATTATATTACTACCTATATAGGGATACTGTGCAATGAGGGGAAATTATTACTGCATTTTTTTTTTTTTTTTTTTTTAACTGCATATAAATGTATTTTATGCGGAAGTCCATATGATAGCCGAAAAATAGTTGTGTGTTGTTTTCTCTGTGAGTGTGTGTGTGATTTTTCGTTCTTTTTTTTTTTTTTTTTTTGAGAAATTTAATTTTTTAAATATGATATATATCGATACATCTATCTATATTATTAAATATGCATATATATTAGGGACGTGGTCCTTAATTTAAGCATTTTCGAATTTCAATGCTTCCATGGGCCAGGACGTCTCGAAATATATATGTAAAAAGATTTAGCCAAAATCCCCAGGTTCCTATCTCAATTTCGAATACCGCCTCAAAGCCTTCGAATTTTTACCATTTGAATAAAAGACGCGAAATGCGACATTATTTTTCTTCCTATTGCAGTATATGACTAAAAAAAATTTCAAACTTGGTAAACTCCTTACCTGTATTAGTATGTGTTTCATGAAAATTCGACAGATTTTAAACGATATAATTTTCGAAGCTACAGCGCACCAAAAAAAAAAAAAAACAATTTTCTTATCTTCAAATAATTGTGATAAATAAAATTTTGTCGTTAAAAATCTGTAAATTTTTTTCACGGATACATACTACTATTGGTATAAGAAGTGTGTCGAGATTCAGATTCAGAGAAGCGATAATTCGATAGGAAATAAAAAAATAATCCCGAAGTACTAACAATCGTGAATTATCATTTAAATGAGAAATTTCCAAGGCTCTTTTGGGGCAGTAGTTAGAAATTTAGAATTGAGATAGAAACCTGGGGGTTTTTTTTTTTACTAAATTTTTTTTGTATGTATTTCGAGACGTTCTGACCCATGGGAGAATCGAAATTTGTATATGACTGTATTAAGGACCACCCTAATATATATATATATATATATATGAATATATATATATTTTCTAAATAAATAAATAAATAAATGAATTTTGTAAGTGACCATATTATACATATATATAACATATAATAAACGCTATAGATAGTTCGCATATATTACATATGTATACATATATATATACTGATAAAGATATATATTATATATATATATTTTTTAATATAATATATAAACGAAATGATAATATATTGTATATTGATATAGAGATGTTTTAGAAGTGAACCTGATTAATAATAATTTTATTATCGTCAGAAAAAATGGGGGAAAAAAAAAAATTTATATAAAATTATTTTTAATTCTATCAGCGAAGAAGTAAGAATTAAAAATCAAAAAAAAAAAAAAAAAATTCAATTATATATTACATGGCTCACTTTTAAAACTATCCTAAAATTATAAAAATTCTATACGTGTAGTACTTCATAATTCATAAATCCATAATCCGAAATACATATTCCTATATATATATATTACATTAATAGTATAATTACGACGTTAGTACAATTCTTTGTCTATATCGATGCAGTTACTATATTTCTGCGCTTTAAATTAATGAATATTTTCAAATTTTCACTTAAAATTTATATAACATATAATAATAATAACGAAATTCGGACTACTATATACGCGAAAAGACAGAAATTTTACTAGCGTATCTTTCTTTATACATATATATGTGTATATATACTACATAATATAAAGTATATATAAATTTAATTGTAAAGAAAACTAAAAAATCCGAAAACCCTAGCGAGCAGCAGACGCGTTGTTCCTCAATATTCGTTTCATTCATTTTTATTTTATTTCAACTTTATTTTTGAATTTATATTATATAAAAAAAAAAAAAAAAAAAAAAAAAAAAAATATAACGAAATGGCTGCCAATTGAATGTATACACGCATCATTAAATATTTAATAAACGTATTGCATATAAAAATAACGTGGCTGTGTAGCGAGGGTATATATTTTCGGAAAAGCTCACTGATGGTTGTACATATTTGATAATATGACATTAATTAAGAAATATATAGATAACTAATAAAAGAAAAAATATCTATAATGGTTTACTTAAAACCGTATATGGGTGTATCTCCGTCCATTGCGAACAGCCTATATATATATATATATATATATATATATATATATATATATATATATATATATATATATATATATATATATATAATCTGTCTTACAGAAAGTTCTTATTAAAAAAAAAAACAAAAAAAAAAAAAAACAGAAAAAAAACGCGACATTTAAATCGAATTCCTTTTCATTCCCACTACGTATATTTTAATAATTGTTCTTTTTTTTTTTTTTTATTTGTATAAATTGCCCGATTTTCCCGCCAGTATATAAATACAAGATATATTCCTCATTTCAATTTTATATTCTATTTTTTTTTCTGCTTATCACGACGCGCCTAATAAAATTTTCAATCTATTTAAGAATTTAATGTGATTATATTATGACAAAATCACACATTAATTTTATCAGATATCTGGTATAATAAAATTGATCAAGAGATTCGAGAGATTCGAGAGCTGCGCCAGTCACCGCGATTTTTTCGAATAGATTAAAATCTTTTCGCTTTTCCGCGTATTATTTCATTATCTGATATCAGTCGATCCTGGATCAACGTATAGGTATGGGTAAATAATACTCAAGACACATGTTTCGAATTTTTTTTTACTAATCAAATTACATACATCGTTAACGATAATTATCGTCAATTTTAATACATTAATAAAATTACACGACATTATTTACATCGAAGCTATATAATACACTATAAAATAACGATTATATAAATTATCAATTTCTCTAATTAAAATCTTGCTAACGACTTTCGAATAGATTATAAATTGTATATTATTCAGATATCGTTGTGTCTTGATATTTAAACAAAAAAAAAAAAAAAAAAAATTGTACCCATATTTTTTATGTATCGCTTTCTTTTATTTTATTTGACAATTTATTTTTTACATACACACAGATATAAATATATAGTGGGAAAAGACGCGCGGTCGCAGTTACTTAAAATGTACAAAGATATATATAAATTAAGTTCGCCACTGAACTGTGCTGCACTTGATATACTATATATTATATATTATTATATAATATGCGAATGCAAATGAAATGCACCCCATACACGCCTAAAGGATATATATATATATATAAATATAAATAAATAAATAAATATATATTATATATAAATATAAATATAAATATAAATTGTAATAAATATAAATTATATGATTTCTCTGTTATAAGCAAACGTATTCAATACAACATAATATTATAGCCTTGTGCTATCGAGCCTTAAAAATATATGAGCTGGCCTCTACAGGCCCTGTTTGATGTAATTACATTATTCGTTTTCATAATCCCTATTCAAATCCACTATAAATATTATCCCAACAATTATGTATAGACTCTGTTAATAATTCTTATTAAAAATTTCAATCGTAAATTAGTCATTTTTGAATATCGCCGCTTATAATTCTTAAATTAGTTACTACATCTATCAGAATATTAAGTAACTAATAAAATGGAACCGCTATCGCCATCTATGACCTCGAAGTGTATATAAAGATCCCTAAAACGTATCAATGGGGTTGGCTACCGGTAAAACTGTTAAACTTTGGCGCCACCGAGCCAAGTAACCAACATGTCGTCCCCAATATAGCCGGTTGTTTCAAAATTCAAATGAAGCGCCATTAATGGCGCGCGCACATTTACACACATGGTCACTGACACACACTAATAACAGACATGTATTGGTAATCTGCGCCATTTTTGTTACTTGGCTCGTTGGCGCCACCTGGAAAAGCTTTGCGTATTCAACCCCATTGAAAAAATGTTGTCAAATGTCTCGTGGCTACTATCGTCTAGTAATTCAATTTTATTCAATAATTTGATAAAAGAATCTTGGAGAACTGATTGGTAGATATCTATAAGTTTAAGCGGTGAGTTAATTCTTTATTTAAATACAGATCGTTGTTCTGTAGAGAAACGCGAGATCGAGTTTGTTTGTGATTTTTAATATCCTAACCTAAAAATTTGACACGTCAGATAGATGTTTTGTGTTTTTTGAATTATATTATATTACGATAGAGACACACGCGGTCCCAATTATTATTATTATTATTTTTTTTTTTTTTTTATACATGATACACGTTTTTCTTTTTTTTTTTTTGTTAAAATATTACAGAAATGGCAGCTGAAAGAGATTCCGTCGACGAATACATAGACGAAGATGTAATAAAACGATCGAAGACTCTGCCTCCAATATCGTCGGTTCTTAGACTCGATTCTTTTTTCGATGATAAAAGCACCGATTTGTCGAAATTCTGCGATCTCGACGAATTAAAAATGGTCATAGATTTATCTATGAAGGATAACTACTTGTCGAAATTGCCAGATAATTTTGCCAAAAATTTGACCAATTTGACTAAAATAAATTTATCATACAACAATATATTGATACTTGATATCTGTATCAAATCTTTGATCAATTTAGAACAATTAATAATAGATAAAAATGGGCTTAATGAATTGCCTGATTATATAGGGGAATTATATAATTTGAGACTGATTAGCGCTAAGGGAAATAAGCTTAGAGTAATACCAGAAAATTTGGGAAATCTTGTCGGTATAGAAGAGCTAGATTTTAGCGATAATATGATAAACGATGTACAAGGTTCTTGGGAAAAGCTTTGTAATCTTAAAACTATTAATTTGTCATTTAATGAACTTAGATCAATGCCTCGATGCTTTATCCAAGGTTCGCCAATGCTTGAAACAATCAATTTGTCAAGGAATTATATATCGGACTTTAACTCGCCTCCTATGAGTAAAAATTTGCGCCGATTGTACCTGAACAATAATTTAAAAAATGATCAATTTCCCGGCTGGTTAGTTACCGAGAAATTCTCTAAGCTTGAAGAACTGGTTTTAGATGAAACGGTTTTTGGAGCATTCGATATTTCACAGAAAGAATTATTGCCTCCTTTACACCTTAAAAAATTGTCTATGGTTCGTTGCGGGCTATCAGATACAGACTTTGAAATCATTTCTCAATCTATGATAAATTTGGAGTATTTGAATCTGGGAAATACAGCGACAAATCAACACCCAAATATATTCTGGGTTTTTCCTGCCAAGAATTTTAAGAGTCATGATAAAATCCAGGAGTTTAACATCCAGGGAGCTGGTCTCCCCGCTTTACCTCAGGAAGTTAACATGCTGCGAAATTTAGCAAGGCTGAACATAAGCCATAACAGTATATCAAGTTTACCCGAAGAGATATGCGAGCTCAAAAAATTAGAGTTTTTAAACGCAGCGCATAACAATTTATACGCCTTGCCTCAAGATATAGGAAATTTAACTTCATTGAAGATACTGTTCTTAGAAACGAATCGAATATCCAGTTTGCCTGATTCTATAGAAAATATCGAGCATCTCGAGTGTCTGGATCTTTATAATAACGAATTTCTCGAAGTTCCTAAACAGCTTGATAAAATTAGGAATTTAAAAGCGTTGGATATAGATGGTAATGTCTTCAAGACTGATAATTTACAGGTAAAAAAATTGAAATTCACGATGTTTTAGTATCTATTTTACGTTTCTAATCCATTTCTCGCTCTTCTATAGATCGCTAACATCAAGTATCAGAAGGCTAAGAATGTCTTAAGATCAGCTAGCAATATTCTACTACTTCGTAGTAGCGATCCAAAATTTTTAGACGAAGTGGATTATCAATCTATTGAAAGTTCGCTGTGTTATGAAGACGATAATCGAATCGAAGAGAATAAGGAGCTGATGTAATCATTCGATATTTTATTATCAGTACATAATTTAAATTGGCAATGATTATTTTTCATTGAAATTTCACAACTTATTATTATTATTATTATTATTATTATTATTATTATTACAGAGATCAGAATCTTAGCGACATTGTTAGCGAAGAAAATTGGAGCAATTCTGAAGACTCAGCAGACGAATACGATCCAACAGGTAAATAGAGCAGAGAGTTTTATCAATTATTGACAATTAATTATAACTAATTATTCACTCGTTGCATTAATTCGTTGTTCCTGTATTTTTATGTTTCAGTTAAACCAAGGCCTTATCTAGTATCCCCACAATTTTCTGTATCCTCATTTTTTTATTACGGAAATTTTTGCCCGGCTGATTTACATAATAAAAAAATCAAGGATCAGTTAGCAGCTATGAAAGAGAAGAGAGTATCGTCAAATATCGAGGAAGGACAGTTCGACGATGCTTGATATAATTTTATAAGCTAGCTGATTATTTCAGCATAAATTCCGGGCTCTGATTCAAATTTTTAGAATTCAGAAGCTGAAAGCTGGAAGTTAAAGTTCACAACAAAAAAAAAAAAAACCTTTAGATTGATCATTAAGTTAAAAAATTTACGTATTTAAGTTTATTACCCAAATTAATACAATATTGCTTTTCGAAATGTTAAATCGCAGCTTAAGTTTATTTTTATTTTTTATTCATTTTTCGATTAAATGAAATTTCGCTTATCCAAATTCTGTAATTTTGCAAAATGAAATACGAGATGAGACGCTTTATTCGTAACTCAAACTGACTAAATATTAATATAATATTTATATATGATATTTAATATCGAAAAATAATATCTTGGGCTTTCTAATTCGTTATAATAGGTTCGATATTGGTTTATATCCGATCTAATATAACTGATTAAAAATTAAAAAAAATTAAAAAATAACTCGACTGATTTCGTTACGTTCAAACTAATGCATAAGTTTATTATTTGAATATTTCAATAGATATGTGAATTAATTTTGAATAAATTATACTGAAACAATATATTATAATTCGTTTCTATTTACATATTATTTTTAAAATCGTTCGTCTCTTTCCTATTCCTATAAAATATCGCAATATTCTTCATAACTCGTCAATTCTTTTTACCATATTATAATAAATACTCTTCAAAATATTACGAATTGCTATCATATCCGAATTTCAGTATAAAACGTTTGCTTACATTAAATAAAATCAAATTCATAATATCCTAGATAATAAATTATATATCTAAAAAAAAAAAAAAAATGATTATTAGGATCAGAATTACGTCTCTGCAATTTTGTACACAGTCATTGATAATCCTGTAAGATTTGTCCTCATTTCCTTAGCAGTTATACCAATCGCTATTCTCTCCTTATATACTAAAGGTATTCGAATATCACCGCTTGCGAGAAACTTTTGAATATTAACTAAATTAATTTTTACCTCATCGCGGTTTATCTAGAATTCTAATTGCCATCAAAAATTAAACATTTAATCCTATTTCAGTTCTAAAATATTCCTAGCATCATTGGAAATACCTTTCTCTCATATATTTACCGTTTTTTTTTAAATATCTACAAGAATTGCCGCGCGTGTTTATCGAGTTGCATATCACAAGGCGCAAATAAAGTTTCAATTTGATTTTTAATATGTCATGATCTGTATGTACAGATAAATCTGTTGTTTTGATTAAAGTATCTTAATCTACTAGTAAAAAGAAATGTTCAGTTTCACAAAAAAAAACTTTCATGCAACTTTGACAGTAAAATATATTTTATCCCGCAAGAAAGAACGATATGAATCATGGGTTCTATATCAAGGGAGAAAACGCGTAATCGTTAGAGAAGTAATTTTGTGGCTGCTGCCGATGTATAGGGAAAAGTTTTAACGAATAGCCGCATGTTGAGAAATGAAAAAAGAAAATCTCATCAATCAATGATTCAGTTTGCGGTTTATAAAATTTACAAAAAAAAAAAAAAACTGATAAAAATGAATATATCGCGTTACTAATGCCATAAGGTCGTAAGTGCCAAAAAATTTATTATTTTTGCGGATATGCCCAAACGATGTTATATGGCACGAAAAAGATTTTGCCACCAAAAACACGAATTTTTTTTTTTTTTTTTTTTTGGCGCATACGACCTTATGGCATTAGTGACGCGATATATGCCTCGTCATTAATTGTAATATTTATTTACTTATAATTCAATATTTTATTGACTCATTTAACTTAAAGTGTTAAGAAATTTCTTATTATTCTTCGATTTGTATGAAAATTGAAATAGAAGCTTGTTAAAAAGCTGGCTTAACATTTCGTCCAGAGAACTTTATATATATATACGGTATAAAAATTCCCTAGTGTATTACTAAACCCGTCTCAATACTGAACGTATACTGGGTCCCTATATAGCGAAGGAAAAATGTCGATCGGCTTGTAGTTGGTGTTTACCATTCATTATTAATTATCAGAATAAATAGACGGAGTGTTTCATTTCACGTAGTTAGGGGATGAAGCGGGGAATCCCCTGTCAAAGAACATCGAGTATACTCTATATATATATATATACTTATACTTATAGGTATATAGGTATATACTGCGCTTTACCAAAGCCGCAGAACTGCACGGGAAATTGGTCATAACAATAATAATTATATCGCTTCTCACGTAGTAAGGTAGATACTTGTGTATACGAAGGAGGAGATATATTAGCTCAGCGTAATTCATTGTTTGATATTTCTTTAAGAAGTAGAAATAAATATAATGCTGAACGTCGTCGCGTCGTCGCGTTGCACACTCGATAAATATTTTCATAAAATTTGGGGAAAAATACACTATATATTAGGGTGTGCCAAAAATAAAAAAATAAAAATTCAAACGCACATCAACATTCCGGTAGAGCATCTCAAATAGAATATCTCAGCCAAATATGAGCTCTTAATATTGATATTTAGAACTGCCTAACTCAGTTTTCCCATTTTTGATTTGAATAAACACGTGAAAAAAAAAATTGGAAAATTTTCGAATTGTTTTTTTCTCGTAACCGGCTTGATTTAGAAACTATCTGAATACAGATTCTTATAGGAAATTTCACGCTCTACAAAAAAGTACTGAGATAGAATTTTCCTAACTCTCACCGATTAAGAGATATTCGCCTATAAACATTGAGTTATAGCGTCATAGTGTCATACGACTCTGGGAAAAAAAATTTATTTTTCAAAATTTTCAAAATTCAGAATATAAAATCATTTTCAGAAACGATCGTAAAGATACTATTTTTTTTTTTTTTTTTTTTTTTCTTTTCTTTTACATCGATAATATATTTTATTCTCAAATCTGATGAACAAGAGCGTTGAATAACTTTTTTCCAACTAAAACTCTCCTGCTCGCGATAAGATGATACCCTATACTTTTCTTTTATTTTACCTATCTTTATGTGTAACTTTTTGCGCGGAAGCTGCGTATAAAGAGTAAACCTTAGTTCAAACTACCAATTCTTATCACTTGCAGACATCTCGTCGAGTTCACAGATTGCATTTTTTTTTTTTTTTTTTTTTTTTATTACTATATCTTAGGTTCTGACACAAACGGAATTGAACCCTCGGACACATTAGGTCAGGGTGCTTTCTCTATCTAAGTCATGTCTGCAGTCTTTGATTTGAAAATTTTAGTATTTTTGCTATATAAGGTACCCCATAATCAGTTCAGCACAATTTCGAAATATTTTTTTTTTTGATAGATACCAAAACATATCTGCGTACGTATAGTTGAAGTTTTCACATCTCCTGAACCCTAGTTTTTACAATACTCCCCCAAACGCCAAACGATTTATTAAGTCTATTAAGAAACTGTGAAACAGTTTTGATCGATAGGAAATGATTGGGGCGTACTGAATGGAATCTATAACCTGGAGGAACAGAAATGGTCCATAGCAGTGCTTGCAGCCTTGCACCCTACATAAGGGGAAAACACAACGTTCTACACTCCTAGACCGTGGAATTAAGGGCTGTACAAAGTGTCATAAAAAAAAGGGTCGATAGTTGACACAAAAAAACACAAAAGAAAAAAAATCAAAGAACAGGACCCTTTGGAAAAAGTACATCAAAATTATCCAAAGGCTGAAAACTAAAGAAAAATTGTGTTCATTCGTAAATTTGGTGGTCTTGTAGTATCTAAGTCAGAAATTTCTCGCGTTTATATAATACAAGAAGAAAATGGGGTTTACCACCTGGACAGGTATATTTGTCACCAAATATATTCCTGCGGTATGGTTCACAATGTGATTAAGGTAAATTGCGTCAATTTCAAGGGTCTCCGGAAAACAACGACCCTATTTTGTCCCTCTGGCGAGACGAGCTTCGAAAATTGTTCCTCTCGTTCTCGGTTTCATGTTCCACGTCCGACATATGGGTAACCGTAAAGGTGGAGAACCTGATTTGAGTCATATTCTGTCTTTACGATCTCATATTCTGCTGCAGCCGGGTGAAATAGTACCTAGAAGAATTTTCTAATGCTAAAGCATACGAGGGAAAATGTTGTTTTTTTTTTTTTTATCTTTTTTATTTCTACATTTTATTTTCAATCCCATGCATTTAATTGTAAACTCGGAATGCAGTAACTTGATCTAAAGCTCGGGGGTCCTCAGTGTCAACTGTCGGGCTAGTAACCCCTTTCAATAAGAAAAATCACAGGAAATTGCGAAAATCTATTATTGCCTGGGCAACCATGGTGCTCCCGATCTAGACTGCAGCACCAGTCCTCGATTTGGGGTCACTATTTCCGAAATCAGATTAGCAGTTGAATTTATAGGGGCACTCTTGTCCCTTTCGGGTCACCCAACTTCCCCTTACAGCCGTTGCTTCTTTGACCCGTTTGATCCCAGCTCCCTGGGCCTATCCAATTCTTAACTGAGACACGTCGAACTCTGATAATTAATTTCGAGATAAGAAAAGGGCGTCTCTGTTATTCTAGACAAACAGCCGAATGATTACTCAACGTAATTTTGATGATTTTATTGTTTTTTTTTACATTTTTTCTTGAAACTATAAGGAATTTGCACTATAAAATCGATGGATACGATTTAAACTTCCGATAAAAACATCGGCGCAGCTGAAGCTATAAAGAAATGTACCGTGAAATTTAGAGTATCGACTTTTTGGGTTCAGCTGGAGTTTTTTTTTTTTTCAGCTCTGATATATAGTGGTCCCAGCACTCGGCAGCACGTGGAGGTTTCTATAAACGAAAACGAATTCCCGATAGAGGTTTTAAGGACCTAATATGCATAGAAAGAGCCTTTGCCATTCTTTGGCACGCGCTCTGACTCTGGAGATCTTAATCTGTCTCTAGGGTGATGTCTGCAGGCTTTTGGATTAGAAAAGTTTCTTCGATGCCGGCTTTACTAGGTCGCACCAACCTGTATAACCAGTACATACCTACACCGACTTTCCTATAGCTATACATTACCCCTCTGAACTCGTGAGGGAAACTCTATTCAAAGAAATTTTACTTATCGAAATCACGGGCGAGCTTGGTATCATTTTTTTTTTTTTTTTTTTTTTTTTTTCCGTTTTTTCGACTTTCTTTTTGGGAACTGTATAGACGAGGTGAAATTTTTCGTCTTTTTCGCAAGAACCCAATATACCTTAGAGTGTATATATATACTATTGACTTGGGGGGACTGACAGTTTCTTCTCCTCGTCTTTATTTTTTATTTTTTTTTTTTTTCTATTTTCTTTCTTGCTTGCCTTCTACCCTCGTGTTATATAGAGCGACGTTAACGAGGCGAGGCTAATTAACTACGAACCAAGTAAAAAGTGTCTCAAAAGAACGGACGTGTTTTCTGCCTCGGAATCTTTCCTCTTCTAAATAATTCGCCTCAATTTCATCGGTACAAGTTCTTCGCTATACGTTGCGCATATACTATATTCGTTATCCATATATTTCAGCTATTTTTTTTTTAATATTATTAATAAAACCGTTCTCCTGCACACTATACAGGTGCGAATATCTCTATGAATAAACCGAGTATAGGTATACATCGTAGCGAAGTTGAATGTTAGCGTAATTCATTGCATGTAACACTGGCTCAACCTGCAGACTAACAAGTCGGTTGTAATTAATGTTTTTGCAAGCGTTCGTTCACGACGATGGGCCCACTGGGAACGCTTTCTGTTTTGAGCTCGCTATTTGCCATAGTAGTACCTGTATCCCCTTTTCCCGCGTGTTTATACTCACATCTATTCTATATAAGTATTTGTGTTCATATACGTATATATACATTCGAAACAACGTGCCATACATCTACCAGCATTTTACAGACGTATTTTTTACCTTGTCGCAGTATTACACGCAAAGGTGTTCACAAGGGGTGTTCATCTATACGTTTAATGCTGCAGTTAATCTACAAAGACAATTCAACAGCGTATATATATATAGAATTAACTGCACTCATCGGTTTACCTATTCTTTTTTTTTTTTTTTTTATTCTTTTTTCATTCACAATTTTTATTTTTTTTTTTTATTTTTTGTTTGAAGTGTTGTGTAACAGTTCAGAGACACACCCTGGCTCGGAAAAGTTATCACCGAACTGTATGAAATGTGATATTAAACAAGCTGTGTCTGTATAGGTATAAGCGGTCATATTAGTTTTATTACTCTGGGATAATGGACAGTTTACTTTACACAAGTCTAGGTATATATATACACCTCTATCAATCCATACTTAGGAGTAACGCGGTTAACGACAATGTTGACGAGGTATAAATTCAATATTCATGCATATATATATATATATCTATACCGTAGATTGTAAAAGCTCTGCATCACTTGCACTACAGACTATATATATGAAACGGTCTAACGTCTTGAGAACGCGAGGGTGTTGACGATTTAATTATACCGAGCTTGTGAAGCTTATAGCTTAGCACTAAATCCATAAGTTCATACGGTATAGAGTACATCTGACTAAACAAACTGAAATTAAGCGATTAGAACTTAAAATCATTATTTTTTATTGCTGACTTATACGCGGTAGTGAAAATAGTCTTCGGAGTTTAGAGAGAGAGAGATGTTATGCCTTCTCCATTTCACGTTCTAACAGTATAGGTACATACCTACCTAGTTACTTACCTAACTCGAAAAAGCAAATTCTAAGCTTCTAGATTGCAAGTTTTGGATATTCGTAAAGTTTCTACTTGGTTTAATCCTGCCCTGCAGTGGGTACCTACCTACCTACCTACCTAATTTTGTAGAGAACATTGCAGCCGCTCGTTTTCATACAGAGATATAATTTTGGGGTGGCTTTGGGAATTACACTTCGGTGGATAAGTCAACCGCGATGTTAATTGCGCGGTTCAAAACTTGAGTGACTATAATACAGCATATATATATATATATATATATACCTGGTATAAATATATATATATCTAGTCGAGTGTCAAGTTAACGATGATTTACGATCACATGACAGAATTGTTCGGAATAATCATGAGCGAGCAGTTTAGCGAAGATTTGTTCCTCACCTCTTGTCTCAAAGTTTACGCAGAGTTATAGCGATCTAGGTGTAGAACTTTGAGCTAGACACGTAGCTCACTTTTCAACTTTTACAGAACTTTATTGTTAGAACTATATAAGCACGCGTCTCCGAGTAGTTTTATATATATAGTATATGTATATTCTATTGTAGAAGTATATGTACGTGCAGGGAAAATGAAATCCATGATTTGATAGAAATTTATTTAAACAGCTGTTCAAGATATACCTGCTAACCCAATGGAAAAGCATATATACATACCTGAAACATGACTGCAGCAAAGCTTATGAGTGACGAAACTACCCTCGACTTCGCTCAGCTATACTACTATGTACTACGCTCGTAATCAACGGCTGATTTCCAATCTCAATAAACCCAGTAATGGACCAGTTACTGTCTAACAGATCCTCGTCCCTTCGACTAGAACTAGATGCAGCAATTGCATTGCATCTCGCCTTGCTGTAGCATTATAGATGCAGCATGCAGACTGGAGATTTTATGATCAGTTGATTAAAGTAAAAAGTTAGATTGCCACATATAAAGGGTTTAAATTTGGATAGAAATTTTTCACCTATTTTTCATCCGATTGATTTTTTTTTTTTGTTTCCTTCAAATGAGTAAATAAATTCATTATCATAATCTAGTAGGATATATAGAGGAAGTAGAGGGATTGCATATAAGGATATTTTCTATACTGTTTGCGTTAGAGGATATAAAACTTCGTTGTCACGTTCGATTTTTATCTGACAGTATAACTTGAGGATCAGGATGGAGATGGTTGATACAGAATCGTAAAAATACGTTTGGCACTTTTATATATTCGGTAGAGGAAAGGAAGAGGTGACGTTGCAGGGTCAGTAAAACAGAATTTTTAAGACTCTGAAAGTTCGAGGATCCCGCATAATAATGCGGAGCTGGTTTTTATTTTTCAAAATTGGTCGAATCTGCAAATAATTTTTTTGCTTCTATAAATTTTCCATTTTTTTTTTTTTTTCGTTGTTTTTGTTTCAATTCAATTTTATATGGAAAATGTAAATGGGGGATATTTCCCTGCGGATTATCCTGAAAAACCAAAAACAATTTGGCACTGACCAGAGCGCGAAGGGAATCGTTTAACACGTCGCTGTCGATTAATTAATTTGTATTCAAAAGCTGTCCAGTTTAGACTCGCGTGTTTTTGACGATATTACCAGCCAAACAGTCCAAATTCGACTCTCCGATTCAGCTCGTTCCAAAACACACACATGTGTAGGTATATCGGAGAGTTGAAATTGCAGGCCAACGTACCCGCACATATAGATATGTGTGCCTCTATTTACTCGCGATTTCGTGTAACCGTGCGATTGTGCTGCGGGGGGTATTTCCACGCGGCGGTTTCCAAGCGCAAATATTACCTGTACTAGGGGTTGTCAATTTATTATCATCGTAATATTAATCTGAGGGTGGATATAAAAGGAAAACGAAAATTTTTTTTTTAAAAACAAAAAAAATTATTCTTTCAACTATATAAAAGCGTAAAACTTCAAAGTTTGTTTGTTTTACTTTTACTCGATAATCATTTTTTTTTTTTTTTTTTTTTCTCCAACTTCTCCCCATCCTGTGTATATATATCGTGTATAGTAGGTATAATACTTTATTGGAAAAATTTCGAACCTGAAATACGAGCTTAATTATATTTCTAATTCGACGGTAAATTAATCGTGAGGGAGCCGATGCCACAGTGATTGGTGATTTTCATTTTATATTAGTAGCCGAGTATGTAGGTACTATATATCTCATTTCACTCCCTCGCAGCATCCATGGTGCAGCCTTACTATACTATATAGTATAGGATAGAAGAAATGTAGCTAACGTAAGTAGCTTCGCAAGATTAGACGTTGCGCTAAGAGTCCTGAACTATTAATGGGATCTTGTTGCCATTTGATGACCCCGAGAGTCCAACCTGTCCCTTGCGACACGGTATAACGGTACGAAGAAAAATGGGGCTTCGGATCATCTCAAAAGCCCCGTAGACCAAAGGGTCTTCAGAAAATGTCATTCCTAGGATTAGAACAAGTACCACCCTCGGCATTTGTTCCCTCAAAGTATCAAATATATAGTACCTATATCGGTAATTCCGGACCTGAAATGTGTTCAAATAAAGCGAGCAATGATTGAGGTTGGTGATAAAATATGAGAAATTATACGTATAACAAAGAAAATTGGTGCACGATCGATTTGGCTATGAAAATGTGATAGTGAAAATTCTCAAAGTGATTCAAAAACTACAAAGCAAATATTCGGGGATCATCTGCAGCTGTGGAAAGACGGTAAGGTATTATATGAGTTCGAGGGATGGTTGCGCTCTTTTAGGGTAGCTGCAGATATCGGTTTTTATTATTTTCCGAAACTCTTGCGGGACATTTGTATTTCGGTCACGAAACGTTATGCGGTTGTAACAAGACGCGGAGACGAGGTCCAACGAAATACGAAATCCGAATTATATGGGGTTGCAGCGTTTCGAAAAACTTTTTTTCCAACTGTTTATGTGCCGCACAGGTATTTCCGTCGTTATATATAAAAAAAAAAAAAGAAAAAAAAACCTATAAAATGATAAAGCAATGTATAAGAACGAAAATTGATATCGTATGAATAAATAGCTACAGCTCCCACGTAATACCTTATATACTAAAAATTTTCGCGTGGGCAATGGGAGGAAATGTCGATCTGCAGCTCGCCAGCTTCACTGCAGACATTGAACGAGGCTGATGTTCCACGTCTGTCTTGTCCTCGTTAAGAAGCTGTCGGCAAACAAAACGAAGCGATTTTCAACCTCTATTTAGATTTATTACCCGTCGTACATTCAAAGTGCGAAGAGTCAACGGGGGTCGTTGTGAGAAGAGAAAATAGTATACAGCTAGGATGATAACGTGTAAATTTATTACGCCATTATAATGATCAAGATTCCGCCCTTTAGACAACTTCCCTTTAGAAGAAGAACTAACTCCTACTCCTAAATATACCTACTATATATGTATATGGCATAACTTTTAGTTCTATAAATTGGGCAGCAGTTCAAACTGTTAAACGTAATCATCGCAAATAATTCAATGGCTTCTCCTTATCTCTATTGATATTAATGACGGTAGACGCATAGCCTTTCCAATTCCGTCCCCATACAACCAGCCCCTATATCTTGACCAGACTGTTTCACTAACTTGTGGAACCGGCTACATACACCTACATAACATGATCGTCGCGATTATTTTACTAACTAATTTTATATCTGCTAATATAAAACTGTCAAGGGAAAAATATGAACGAAAATAATCTTTAACTATGACAGATTACGTATTACTGTCAACAAAGTTATGGTGGTTTAAGATTAGGTGTTCTTTTCTTGTCACTCATTATTTGAAAAACTGATCAAAATTTACACGTAAAATTTAAGAATGATTGTTTAAAATTCTATTCAGGTAAATTACTTGTCGTATATTGTGTGTGTGTGTGTGTTTAAGTTTATGAATAGCGAGAGTTGAGACAAATAAACGCAAATCGATTGTATAATCAAACTGTGCCTCTGCATTATAGATCTGCCTTTTGTATTTTGTGTATATACCGAATAGAATTTTTGATATAAATAAATAGTTTAATCCTTTGGTAAATCCTTTGGCTAGAACCGTTAATCGTCTTTCAATATATATAATATATATTCTTCTTCCTTTAGGAGGAAACAATAGGCGTGTAACCGCCAACCATTAGGTAATTAAAAGGGTGGCGGTTAAGGGCACACGCAACCCATGGCTTCGAGGGCGTCGAAGGATAACAAAACAACAACTAGATATTATTTAGAAGGGATACCGACTGCAGCACGAGGGACCAAGGGTTGGGAAAGGACTTGTTCTCTCGTGGCAGACTCTGGCTCTGGACCCCTTTCCACCCTTCCTTTCCCTTTCCCTTTCCATTTCCATTTTCCTTTCCCTCTTCGCACCCCCCTAATTCAACTCTCCTCCTGCACCCCTGCAGGAACCAGAAAATTCTAACTCCGATAAATTATATTCTAGGCACGGAACACTGGTACGAGAGAGAGAAACAGGGACACCCTTAGTATGTGCTGCACCAAATGGCACTTTCATTGCACTTGTGCAGGATACCCCCGAGTTGTGTTATGCCGACCAGATTTACTTTTACAATTTATCGCTTCTCTTTACTCTTCGCAAACTTCGAATTTCTTCTTATCCTGAGCAGCTATATACCTAATACTACTACCTTCGCCCAACAAGTTGCCAACGAGTTTTTCACCACTGCACCTATTCTGTACCCTGTTTTTCTTTTTTTTCCCCATTTTTTTTCTTTTTTTTTTCTTCTTCTTCTTCTTCTTTTGCTTTTTTACAACCATGACACCGCAAAGCTTACCACAGGCTAAAAGTCAAGCCAACTAATCGTATATAAGATAAGACAATTGCCCTTAGATTTCTCATTCTGTGAATTATAGCAAAAAGCAGCAACATGCGGGAAACGTATCGAGATTACTTACAGATCGTTACAGTTTACGTATTTCTGTTCATTGACCTCAAACCGATTCCTTTTGATTGTAAGCCTTGACAAATCTCCTCTTTCGATTCGATAGATGACAAATCGCTAGGTGCTCGCACACTGCGTTAGATATAGAATTCGATGTATTGTAACGAAAGAATCCAAGAACATAAATTCTATAAATTATTTCCTGTATTTTTGTATTTTTCCTTTTCTTTCTTTATTTTGACAAAGATTGAAAAATCTGTGATCACTTATTTTTTTTTTTTTTTTTTTTTTTACCCCTAATAATTTACACACATGTATTTACCAACTATGATGCAAATATGCTGAGACTGTGATGAAGTTAGAGACTCTACTCCGTCTTTCCTAAAATTCATGCGGTATATACATCACCCTCGCTCTATATTTAGAGCTTTTAAGCCAAAGGATACCGAGCATTCCCACATAATTACATAAGTGTGGTTTAACGCTAGGGCAATATATCAACGCCTCAGTCACGACTGTTTTCATAGATTTTCTAGATCCGTTAAAATCCTCTTCTATTATTAAACTGATGTGCGATAGTTGAACAGGTATTATCGAATTATCATACGTATACTAGGTACCAGTACCCAAAACAGGCTTTGCAAAATCGTGCTTTTAGGTAAATTCAACATTTCTTGTGTGCTTAGGCTTAGGTCTCTAATATCCTCGAATGGATGTTGGTTAAAATTTCCAAATCCTTTTTCGAACACATAAGATGTTTCATTTTGATCCCAAATTTTAGCTCAGTTAGCATTTTGCCACCGGGTCAAACCGTGCGACTGACGTTACAGTCGATCGTCACATACTCACATACATACATATATATATATACCAATATTTGCACACATGCGCGACACAGATCTGTACAACAGATATATATATATATATATATACATATATGTACCTATATAATCGGTATATAGGTATAATATTCACGTGTGTAGGTACATACACACAAAAGCCATGCTGCATAAGAGACCCGGTGGGAAGCAGTTCTATTTTAATGGCAACGGCACACGCGGAGTACAATGGCAAACGGTCTTCCTTTTTTGTCGTTTTTTTTTCATTGATTTTTTTTTTTTTTTTTTTATTCATTTTTTTGGGAAAACCTCGAAAGCTGCTAGCAAAAGTCACCGTTTTTTAGGTCTTGAAGTCGAGTTGACAGGTGCCTCGGACAGTTAGCAGTTGAAAATGCGCGATTCGAGGGTAAAACAAAAAATATATAATATAGTATATATACAAAAAAAAAAAAAAAAAAAAAAAAGAAGAGAAAAATATCGCTTGATCCCTTTTTGCAAGAGCAAGGAAAAAGAAAAAGAAAAAGGAAAGAGGAAAAGAAACAACAGAAACTTTTCGCCTGGAAAGTTTTACCAAAGTTTATTTTTTTTCTTTTTTTTTTTTTTTTTTTCTTTTCCTGTGTTACTATATATATGGTCTTTTATCCTGAAATCGGACTGCACAACGCGATTGGCTCCGGAATAAACTGAGGATATTTAATTCTTTGGAATTCATATATAATAGGGCGTTTTTCAACCTGAAACCTTAATATTTCTTACCTCGTTAATAGATGATTGTACATTAAATTGTAGTCTAGAAAAATATAATACCTACCCTTGCGCGTTAGGATCGGTACTTATATAACGCCTCGTATCTATAGAATGTTCCACCAGTAGACCATAATATAGTATATATCTAATACCTATACCTGTATATGTGATTTTCATCGTTTGTTTATCGGTTAGGATCGATCGATTTATCACGTGAAAAGCACCCTAACGATCTTCACAATAGGAAGTAACAAGCTGATTGTAAACTGTGAAGAGCTTAACCGCGCAACGGTATACATAGAATCAATGAAATAAAACATATACCTAATCTTATATAGTATTTTATTTAAATTTTATCGAAATTTCTTATTCTATTTATTTTATATATTATATAAAATGACATTGATAATATTGTACATATATTAGACCGGTTTAAAAAAATCGACTATTCGTTTTTTTTTTTCAATTTTCGCATTAAAATACTTTCGGGGGGCTGAAAAAAGATGCCTGTTAAAAGCGGAGCTCTTAATATTAAGATTTAGAGGTCGCTCATCGCGGATTTCTATTTTCCATTTAAATAGCATAGGAATTTTCTTTTTTTTTTCTTTAGAATTTCGTAGCTCACAAACCAATGAACAAATCCAAATGACTCTTACATATTTTGATAGGGGATTGAACACTCTAAAGAATGTATCTATCATTGTGGAACAAAAAATCACAAAAAAAAAAAAAAATAGTCTACTCAACTATAAATTGAAATTTGAGCTTGAATAACTTTGGAAGGAGTAAATTTATCAAAAAATGATAAGAGAAGCTTTTTGTAGAGTGTTCAATTTCCTATGAAAATATGTTTGAGTCATTTGGATTTGTTCATTGGTTCGTGAGCTACAAAATTATAAAAGAAAAAAAAAAAAAAAAAATTTCCTATGCTATTCAAATGGAAAATAGAAATCCGCGATGAGCGACCTCTAAATCTTAATATTAAGAGCTCCGCTTTTAACAGGCACCTTTCCCTCCCCCCCCCCGAAAGTATTTCAATGCGAAAATTGAAAGAAAAAGAATAGTCGATTTTTTTGAACCGGTCTAATATATATGTATAGGTAATTAAATTGAATATTAATTAAACTATTAAATGTTGTCACGGATAAGAAATATAATAGGTAATAGTATGACAGATGTAAGGGCGCGGGGTTTTAACCGCATGACGCGTTATTAAGACTCGGGAATAAATTTTCCGATTCGTTAAATTATTTCCTCGAATATATTTTACTATGTACCTACGCATACGCACATCGGGCTTGCGTGGTGAATGAATGACGTCACGGGGTGATGGTATATAGTGGGGGAAGATACGACCAAGAGGATGGTGGAGCAAATCTGCCCTCGCAGTCGAGCGCGAAGCGCCATATGCGTTGGTCCATTTATCAAGTGTGGGTACAAAGGCTAATAATTGTGTTGGACACGTGCGATTATCCGTAGAAAAGTAACACGCGCTATATAACCAAATGCGATATTTCAAATCTCATTCTCTTCAAAATTATATATAGTATCTATAAATTAATATTGCTTATAGAAAATATGGTGTGAAAAAAAAAAAAATAATAATTTACTAAAAATAGGTTGATTTACTTATAAATTGTATATAAATCGCTATAAATTTTTTTTTTTTTTTTTTTTTTTTTTATACAAATTTAAATGCTAACGCGGAATAAAGGTGAAAATAAGGAATAGAGAGTTTTGGGTAAAAGTGAGAAATTTATTTTTTGAAAAAAAAAAAAAAAAAAACACTTCAATCCCGCGAACATTTCCCCGCGCAGCAATCTATCCGTGTTCTCAGATAAAGAACACATCGCATATTATACCTACAGGAGTGCAAAAGGTTCGAAATGGAATGAAAAGAAAAAGGATATTATTAGAAAAGGTATTTTTTTTTTTTTTTTATTAAAAAAATTGATATGCACGATATTAAGTATAACCCGATTATAGTTAATTAAAATCCTATTCCAACTCCACCAGCTTACTCAGTTAATGAATTTATACCCATATTTGAAATTGATTAGTATTTACTGCTGATTCGATGCAATTAACACCGCAACAATATTATATACCAGTACAGGTAGTATACAGTTATATTCGAAGATCCAAAATCTGGAGAGATTTAACCACGTTTATTATCTTGTAGGTATATCGATAATTAATAGGCTGAAAATTTCCTATAAAAATATCGACGAACTATATTGCGCGGTTGAAATAATTTGTTCTAAAGCATGGGAGCTTTTATCAGTACCGCATGGAGATGAAATACGCGGGATCTATTACCGATATATATTAGGGTGTGCAAAAAAAAAAAAAAAAAAATTCAAACGCACATCAACATTCCGGTAGAGCATCTCAAATAGAATATCTCAACCAAATATGAGCTCTTAATATTGATATTTAGAACTGCCTAATTTCGTTACTAATTTAAAATATTTTAAAATAGGCAGTTCTAAATATCAAAATTAAGAGCTCATATTTGGCTGAGATGTTCTATTTGAGATGCTCTACCGAAATTTTGATGCGCGGTTGAAAAATAAATTGTTTTTCTCAGAGTCGTATGACACTATGACGCTATGACTCAATGTTTATAGGCGAATATCTCTTAATCGGTGAGAGTTAGGAAAATTCTATCTCAGTACTTTTTTTTAGAGCGTGAAATTTCCTATAAGAATCTGTATTCAGATAGTTTCTAAATCAAGCCGGTTACGAGAAAAAACAATTCGAAAATTTTCCGATTTTTTTTTTTTTCACGTGTTATTCAAATCAAAAATGGGAAAACTGAGTTAGGCAGTTCTAAATATCAATATTAAGAGCTCATATTTGACTGAGATATTCTATTTGAGATGCTCTACCGGAATGTTGATGTGCGTTTGAATTTTTTTTTTTTTTTTTTTTGGCACATCCTAATATATATATATAGGGGAGAGCGGGGCAAAACGGGCAGCGGGGCAAAACGGGCAGCTCCCCCGAAAAATAAAAAAAAATGTTGGAAAATTTTAGATTTTTTTTTTTTTTTCAATAAAAATTGTTTCCCAATGAATTTTGATTTTTTTCTGAATTTAATTTCGAAAATTTGGCCGAGGTGCCCGTTTTGCCCCGCTGCCCGTTTTGCCCCGCTCTCCCCTATATAGGTTTTATCGTAAAACAAGGTGAGAAATTGAGCTCGTAATTTTGATTTTGAAAATGGTTTTCAGATATCATATAATAATATAATCGTATAGAGATAGAGCGCTCGCGGATCCATGCGTATAGCAATTATTCATCCCAATTTAGCAATGGCTGATTTAGAGAGATATCGAGAGTAGGTAATATGTACATACATAGTACATACATAGATAAATAACGTATATATACCCAGTATATAACCCGCGGAACGTAAAACGAACGAGAAACTTGAACAATTATTATAGTGATTCAGAAATTTCCCAACGGACATGTTATACACAGTTGTATAAGATAGAGTAGACTGAAGTCGTTAAGCTATATACGGTATAGCAGTCGAAGCCTAAAAAGTAAGAAAAAGGTTTGATATTTATTTCAGCTCGTTAAGCGTATTTCCTGCAGTGAAAAAAAAAAAAAAATGGGGTAAAAAAAAAAAAAAAGCTGCGAATATCGGACTTTGAATTCCGTATGCAGATGCGATTTTTTTCGAACTTTTACATATCTCGATGTACCTATATAGTACTCATATATATATACCTACCTACTATATGCCTGCAGCGTGTCGGACCGTGTGTTATGCTTTCGTTTTATGGTGACACTTGCTGCGATGCATCAGAGCTGTCAAAACTCATGCTGATACCAGAGCTAGGGCGAGAGAAAAGCCGGGCTTTGAAACATATTAGTAATTTGGACGTGGACAAATATCCGGGACTGTGAAATCCTCTGGTATATAACAGGTGCGACTTATGACTTGTAATTAATAAGCTTCCACGGATTGGCTAATTGGTCGACAGCTAGTTAGACAATTATCAATGGACAACCCCCTCTCTTCTCTTCTCTTCTCTTCTCTCCTCTCTTCTCTGTTCTCTGTTCTCTGTTCAACTCTCCTCTGATCTCACCATTTCGCTCTATCTGAACTGTCTGAACTGTCCGAACTGTCTCACTTTGAGAAGGTTTGAGAAGGGTCTCAAACCTCGATGATGATACCGCTCGTGAACTCGCGTAATGTCTTCGAATGGGTTTTGCGAATATAAGGACGCAACCCTCACGCGCACATTGTGTCACCATATACCTATACCTACCCTCCCATGGGTTTATTGCGACATGCTGATATAAAGTATGGATCATGAAATATTTTTACCCTGTACCTATATATATATATGTATAATACCTATCCCGCCCCATTGGCCTTCGCCGCTTCGAAACTAGGTGCAAATTGAGTTACAATCCGATATTACTCCACCGAGAAATGCTGTTGATATATAAATCGATGAAAATCAAATTTCGTCCTGAACGCAGTAATGAGTTCCACGATCGTTTCAAACACTGCGCGGAGCTTAAAACCCGCGTGATTAACTATTAGCTAACTTTATATGCGTGTTATGCAATCCCATTAATTTGGTACACATTTTTTTGCTTTTTTTTTTTTTTTTTATCATTTTTCATTTTTACTCGTAGTTTTTAGCAACAATTTGCTAAACTAATCAATATCGCAGTAATCCAGACTAATCAAACTTTGAATACGAATCAACGAATTGAATTTCTATGGTAAATATAATTAACTGAATTATCACAATGTCTCCGCTGAGCGAGCTGATTTGATTAGTCGATTGAAACGAATATATAATCACTGCTTTATGGGAATATAACTTCATTGTATACGTGAATCGTCTGATAAACTATATAAGAGTGAGAAAGATGAGAGACTTAGAATTTTCATTTTTCATTTTTCTATGATATTATTATCTTTATTAAACAGACTGACGCGCTACTGCGTGCTTACCAAGTGGAAAATGAATGGTTGAGCAACAGTCAGTCGGAAGATGAGTTCTCCGAAGTTCCCTCTGCTCCTTGAACCTTGATACTAACTTATATACGACCAGTCCTAAGAGATTAACGAATTAACGATTATCGGAGTCGTAGTTGTTGGAATTCAACTGATTAGTTCTAATGATTTTGTTCCTGTCTTTAATATGGCACAATCGTAAATCTCTACCAACTAGAGAAGAGACCACTCTGACAAATCCCTCTCTATTTTACTCTCCGTATAGTTATACTCGAGTCAACTAATTCGTCGAGACTACTACGACTCTTGAAGATCAGTTTAAATACTTCACGTCAAGATCGATTACAAGTCAAGTGCTGAACATCCCCTTCAATTGAAAAAGATCACTTAACTTATAAATAACGATGATATACCTTATACTACCTAATGAAGAAAACTTTCCTCGATTTTAAATTGCTAAAAATAGTTAAAAAAAAAGAAATAGCCACTTAGAAGTTTCGCATTTTCTGTATAAAAATAAAGTATTGGAAAATAGCGGATAGATAAATTTTTCTATACCGAGGATCGTGTCGTTTGATCGTTTGTCTGAATCGAGACTATACAGATATATATACTGCCTATATAACGTCTCAGCACCGTATACTAAGAAGCGCAAAACGATCGAAAACTTTTGTTCAGGTTCGTTGGCAATGCGGTTATTTTAAGCAATTGTTAAGTGCCTTTCTTGCCACGTTGAAGACACATTTACACCCGGCTGTCCCAACAAACATGACGCGACTCATCTGACTGGCAAAACCGCAGCTCATAGCATACCTATATCCTATAAACATATATTCAGTTGTAAAATTCGTTGGGGTGATAAAAAAAACCTTAATTTCTTTTTATTTTTTTACCATTTGACGATCGAAACTTTTTTTTTTTTTTTCTATCCAAAGAGGAGAGATATAGGTAAGGTATCTTCTTTCCTGCGTTTATCAAAATTTAATTGGTGGGTAGATACATCCACCCCATGTCCCCCATTCAATTCCTACTGTATAATAATAAGAAAATTGGAGATTCGTCGTATAGAGTAAATGAAAACTATTCGCAATAGGTATACTCATGGCTATTGGCATTTTTCGCAATTTTCCAACCTCCGCAAGTCCTTTTATAATCAATTGTTCGCTGCTCTCGTGCACGAAGCACATTGAAAAGTTGGCAACGACCGTCTAGCGTGGCACGCCAGAGCAGCAGCAGCAGAAAAATCCTCAACAAATCTTCGCTGCTAATGCCCGCAAAAAGCTTTGGCGATTCGGTCAAAAAAAAAGAGATAAAAAAAAAGTATAAAAAAAACGGAAAACAATTATAGGAAACATGCGGCCCCGCTCGGTTGTGGCGAAACGCTACTGTACGGTCTACCGCTTCACCTCAAGAGTGACCATGAGAGATGGTCCACAAAGAAATAGGAAAAAAAAAATAAAAAAAAGACTTTACTCCTTTTTTTTTTTTTTTTTTTTTTTTTTTTTTTTTTTTTTTATACTCATCTAGCTGTAAGACAGGCCGGGCAGACAGAATTTTTGTAACAAGATAAAAGAGCACGGCATCGACAACCCCGCGAGGAACGACGCTTGGTATAAAAAGTTATCGTATTAGATGCGTAAAAAAGACGGTACAATATTTGAAAGCAAAAAAATAAGAAGAAAAAGGAAAATGAAAAGGAAAGGAAAAGGAAAAGGAAACTGAAGCGAGTCCGTTTTGAGGAGAGCGGTTTGAAACTGGAGGTAATTTTCTTGAACACCAACGGGAAAGGACCTTAAACCTTGTATAGATGTATGTGCGTTTTACACTCGAGGATATAATACATTGTAAATTTATAAGCCTTGCGGTACAGGTTCCGCATGTTGAATCAGAGGCATATATACCATGTATATATATACAGGAAAGTGGAAAGTTGAGAAGTTTTCCCAGATCCTGATACCCGACAGCAAAACGATGAGAATACGTGTTGGTATACATACACACACACACATATATATAAATATATCCGAGTAAATTCCTTGGGGATAAAACAAAGGATAATCAGGTTACTTTTTATTCCTGAGACACGCAGCGACGCGGGAGCGGACGCCGCGACCACCCCTGCAGGATAAAAGGAGTTTCTCTTTTCTTATACTCCTTAAGGATTCTTCAGATGAGCAGCAACACTCCTACTTCGAATTCCAAATTAGGCCACAATAATCCTCCCTTACCTGGCTCTTAATTCTCTGCTCAAGGAATACCTAATTTCGATCTGTTTTTATCTCGCTAAGTTCTCGTCCCCTTGTTTAGGCAAATTAACACCCATCAACAGTCTGCAGTTCAGCTATTCTTATCTTATAGCATTTAAACTGTTATTCGATAATTGAAATTTATAGAGAAATAAATGTATCTGGAAGAAGTATCTGATCATCCCTTTCTGCTACGACCAGGTCAACTCGTCACTAATGAAATACAAGTGGCACCAGAATTCGCTACTCCCTTCTAATTTCGGTGGGGCGAAAGTTTGAACACGGAAAAGGCGATCTGGACATAAAAGGACTAGGAAAACAAGCCGCGAATAAGACAGGGAAGAATCGAGAAATCGAGGGAATAGAAAGAAAGGAGATGACCTATAGAGGGGCGGAAACCGATTAAGAACAAAGAAATACCCGTACAGTTTGAGTCATCGAAACCGTTCTGTTCTATACCAGAACTCAGTCTTTGACTATTTTCTGCACCATCTCTCCTGTTGTAGTACGTGATGTGAGATGGAAGCCAACTACTCGCGTTGCACATTTTGTTCACTGCTGTTTAGCAGGTCGGCATTTTCACCGTCACATTCTATGTGCAGCTCTTCTATATCCGTGCAGGCGAAAGCCTCTCTTTTGGGATGCAATGCACATACGTGTATTATACTGGTACTGGATGTGTTGCACTGAGCGGGCTTGTTAATCGTCCATCTCTACATGTATACCTATACCCTACTTCGCAATTCTGCCTCGACTGCAGCGCGACATCACCTGCACGTCTTTAAATTTATCGTACCTATCGTTCCTTTTGTCGCATTATATCCGACCTTAAATTGGATCGTTAATTCCGTCTGAAAATTGCCAACTACCATAGTCGATCTTCATCCACGACTTTAGATTCTATGCAGAGTTCAGAATTTCGATCGCTGTGTAAAGACTTTACGAGGATTTCGTCTTTCCCATATGTAACATATATCTACCTATTTTTTCTTATCTGTAATATCGACGTTGTACGTGATGTGTTCATGTAATATGTTCAAAAGCGGGTTTTTATGTCACCACCTGCGGATCACACTGACAAATGTCACACGCTTTGACGATTTTTAAATTCTGTCAGACTGGGATCATTCCTTCCCTTCACGTCAATCACCTCGTATACCAGCTCTTCACTTTCAAATCGGTATGGATCAGAAATATTTTATCACTTGAGGCCACGCGCACCTGTACACCATACGCATCTCGCGCCTTGTTGATGAAGATTTTTAGATGCTGTGAATTTCTACACCCCTGACAGAACGGATTTAGGAATATTATTCGATGTGCACACATATTCTAGAAAATATATTCGCCTTTTTTTTTTTCCTTACTTAAATTGTGTCGAAAAACGATCAATAAATCGAAGATGAATTTTTTTTTTTTTATTTCTTTTGCCTCAAAAGGATGATAGCCTTTGGCGATGAGCGGTGAAACGTTGACAAAACGTTATGAAATTTAACGAATTTGATATAATTTGATGAAATTTTTTGTTCATTTTAGACATTTTTGCGGTAAAACCTTTATAGAATAATTTCTAAATTGATGGACAAAATTTTGTCGCAGCATTTCTCCGAGGTCTGGATCTGTTCAAGACCGTTAATTAACAATAATTAGATTTATAATTATACCGCGTGTTAATTCTCATACCGTATACTTACTACCAAACCAATAAGTGAAAAGTTAATTTTATAATTCAACAGGTCTTATCGTCATCTGAGAACACCCATAATCTTTACTGGGTTTGGAACTGTCGTCTCTACTATACGAAGACCCGTGTATCAAGATGAAGAAGAAGACATCCTGAAGGAGCTAATCACCCCGATCCGCGATAATCGCGGCTCTATATCCAAAGATGAAATGCGAGGCCTTACTCAGCTTGTGTTTCCTGTTACCTCTGGTAACAGATGTCTGCTTGGGTTTAATTCACGCAAAAGGTTCGTGGGCACAAAAACCATGGTTTTTTTTTATGTTTACTTTCAAAAGAAAATGTTCATGAACAAATTATTTGAACAAAATAATTAACAGAGAAGGTTTCAAAGCACTCTCTCTCTCTCTCTCTCTCTATCTCTCAATTAAATTATGTCAATCAATTAGCCCCTCAAGAGTAAGGAATTATAAATGTCTTCGACAAAGGGATAATGCGAAAAGGGTTGAAAGCAACATACATACATGCATATTAATGTAACGTAACTTTCTCGAATAGCCTGAAGTCAATTAGGTATAAGAATAAGTCGCAGGTTGTTATAACTTAAAGTTAAGTTATCGTTATCTCAGCAACAGCATTCTAGATACACTGGGACATGTTACAAATGACAATCATGGCGTCAGTCTACTGCATTTCTATACCATCCGCTGCAGCTATTATACTTCTACAATATATATTACTTACTACTATCGTTTTTCTTCGAACTGTGTGTGTATATATATATATATATATATATATATATATGTATATATATGTACAAAGAAATAACTCACAATCAGTATGTAACAACGTTTTTCCTCTTTCATGATGCCAATGGAAAGTAGTGCATGCCTCCGCATACGAGCAGGCTCATTCATTATAACATACTTCGATGTGCGACTCCTCCGCGACTATGCAACGCGTAACCTTTATACTACCGGACTTTACGCCGTTAGGGTGACGATATGAATATTCATATACCTATGATACACTCGTGTGGGGAGAAAAATTTCACCTTACAAATATATACGAGGAAATTTTTTTTTATCTTTCATTTTTTATATTAGGGCTTTTATTTTTATTCATACTACACCGGAAATTGTCTTTAATTTGATTATATTTATTACGTGTATAATAACAGCCCAAAAACGAGCGTCTGAATCCTTTGATCATTTGGTTTTTTTTTTTTTCTCTCTCTCTCTCTCTCTCTCTCTTTCTCTTTGAGACCTATCTGCAGATATATGTACAATTGTGAGTCCGAAGACTCACAAGGTATTCTTATGACAACGGCAAAAGTCCATTTATTCAACAATGAACTATTACCATAGACGACATGCTGCTACTGCTGCTGCTGCTGCTGCTACAGAGTCGTAAAAGTATAACAGAGATTTGAGCCCCGCAAAGAAGGAAGTCTTCTTTTCATATCCTAAACCTCAGTATCAGAGGGATTTAACTTAACTCGACGAGAAAGTATATGAAACGTGCGGATCGAACTTTGCAGGGAATAGAAGGAAAAATACGGATTCACGTTTTTATACACGAATTAATGTTTATTAATATCAGATATAATCATTGAAATAAAATGTTATCACAACTATCTCCGCGAATCTCGATTTCCATATTCGGTTTTTGGGTGAATTCAATAAAAATTGATTTGACAAAATTATAAGAATAATTTAAAGTGACAATAAGACAGTATGACATTTTTTTTTTTATTTGATTTTTTTTTTCATTTTTACGATTCATAAAATAAGATCTAAAATCGGAACTCCGCCCTTTCGGTTCTACACTGTCTGGGGTCACGTATGGGACACCGTGAGTCACTATAAACTCGTATAAAGTGGCATAATATATCTAAGAAGAGAAGTGAGGTTGAAATAATGGCTGTTTTCCATACAAGGTGCAACGTAGCTACCTATACAGTCTGCAGAAAGAATTATACATGCACTATTCAAGTGTCAGAATAATGATTGACTGCAAATCGACGAAAACCTCAATTTAATTATCACCTTCGGTGGGACTAATTCGTAATTAGATATATCGAGTAAAATTTACAACAAACCAGCTACGCCTGCGTACATAATATACTATTTCGAGAAAAAATACGGTTTTCTATCTCTATACACCCATATGCATCGATCCTACCTGTATAATTGTTCATTTTCATTAATATGTAATTAAAAATTGGTTATTCTTAAATCGATGATGCCGCGCACTATCTAATTTACAATTTTATACCTGTCGTGATAAGGGTAGATGCATAGTATAGTATACGTATACATTAGACCGGTTCAAAAAAATCGATTATTCTTTTTTTTTTTTCAATTTTCGCATTGAAATACTTTCGGGGGGATGAAAAAAGATGCCTGTTAAAAGCGGAGCTCTTAATATTAAGATTTAGAGGTCGCTAATCGCGGATTTCTATTTTCCATTTGAATAGCAGAGGAATTTTTTTTTTTTTTTTTTTTATATATATATAATTTTGTAGCTCACAAACCAATGAACAAATCCAAATGACTCAAACATATTTTCATAGGAAATTGAACACTCTACAAAAAGCTTCTTTTATCATTTTTTGATAAATTGACTCCTTCCAAAGTTATTCAAGCTCAAATTTCAATTTATAGTTGAGTTAACTATTTTCTTTTTGTGATTTTTTGTTCCACAATGATAGATACATTTTTTAGAGTGTTCAATCCCCTATCAAAATAGGTAAAAGTCATTTGGATTTGTTCATTGGTTTGTGAGCTACGAAATTCTGAAGAAAAAAAAAAATAAAATTCCTATGCTATTTAAATGGAAAATCGAAATCCGCGATGAGCGACCTCTAAATCTTAATATTAAGAGCTCCGCTTTTAACAGACATCTTTTTTCATCCCCCCGAAAGTATTTCAATGCGAAAATTGAAAAAAAAAGAATAGTCGATTTTTTTGAACCGGTTTAATATACGTCCTATATATATATTTAATAGGATTACGTATTATATTATATAGATGTAGAAGTTTGGTATTAAGTCCAGATTATACGCTCTCTGTTCATATATAATAAATAAGCATACAGAGGTTTTTACAGGTTTAATTTTAATTTTTTTATTTATTTTTATTTTTTTGTTGGTAAAACGGATGGGTATGGATATATAAGGCATATATATATTAAATACACCGTATGAAGAGTGGTTGATTAATTTCTCGTTTATTTCAAACGAATATCAACCCTTTGATATGGTATTTTCTGTAAAACCGCACATGCTAAATATATAATATATACGCGATTTCAATATATTCGACGATTGATTATATATTTGCATAGAAGTTTACAAGTTTTATATAATATACCTACCATATACCATATTAGTTATCTTGGTACATCTATACTATACGATCGAGCTCAAATACATAATATATAAACTAGATATTTGTCTATAATGCGATTTTACGGACTTTTTCTAATAATGAACAAAAAAATTTCTTACAAATTGCGAAAAACTTATCAAATCGATAATGAGAATAATAATCATTGAATCCTCGTCAATATTGACGAGATAACAAATGCGTAATAAACGTATTAATCATTGTTTCGTTTGAAAGAAAAAAAATATAAATATTAAGACAAGACTATCACAAGAGCAGAGTGGCGCAGTGGAAGCGTGCTGGGCCCATAACCCAGAGGTCCGTGGATCGAAACCACGCTCTGCTAGATATAATTTTTTTTTTTTTTTTTTTTTCTTTTTATCCATATCTTATATTAGAGTATAGAGTAAAGTGGTTTAATATACTAGGTAGATCGTTGATATAAACGAGGGATGAAATTCGCTCGATATTCTAATCATATAGTTGACATATAAAATTTCTTTATGCAAAGCGCGCAGATGCTGCAACGCGAACTTTATATATCTGCAATTATATTATCGGCGCAATATTTTTTTATAATATATGCAAGTGCTCTAGTAATTTAATCTGTATGATTAAACAACAGGTTTATCCCTTTGCTGATTTTCTTTATCTGAAGTAATTTTTTTTTTTTTTTAAATCGTTATTAAATTGTAATTTAATAATATCTGTGCAGGGACACGTCGAGAATAATTGACAAAAAAAAAAAAAAAATGAAAATAACTACATTAAAAAAAATTCTGTATGGATACTAACAATATAATAGTGTCTTTCGTCTCTAAGACTGTACTACCTACTATACAGCAGTCCACAGCATTCGGTGACGAAGAGCTACAAAGCTAATGGACTTCTCGGTTCCGGTGGAAAACTTTTTCACCCAACCCCGAGACCCTTCGGACCCTTTTTCGTTGCTAAGCCTGGGCCATCTTATAGATGCCGAAAAACAATAAAAATTGCCATAAAATCAGTCACGACTCACGGACTCGAGACTACCTACTCCATACTACACCACTTTCATATTATATACCTATGTAGGGCATATTATCTGAATTCTTTTTCTCTATAGTACTATAGTTAGTTTATTAGAAAAGTTTAAATATTTCGCTCACAGTTTTCTTTTATAAAAGGGTTTATATAAGGTATAAGGTAGGTATACCTATACCTACAGCAACTGGGCGTTGTTAAAAGTGTTGAACGAGGTTTTATCCAACACTCTTAATTCTTTAGTCGTAAATACTAGCTAGGTATAGGTGTATACCTACGTTACGCGATGTTGAGAAAGCTGGTATATAGAACCCCATGGTATGGGAAGATAAAACAATTAAATTAAGTTTCCACGGAATGCAATTAAAGCGGGGAGCGTTAATTTTCCAAATTAAGTCTTTTCCTTGAACGCAGAATCCCTTATTCGTTGTTGGTTTTATTTCTTTCTCTTTCTCTTTTTTTTTTTCTTTTTTTTTTTTTATTATATCTGTTTCTTCTTTCTCTCTCTCTCTCTCTCTCTCTCTCCTTTCTTAAGCTTAAATATAAATGTAGTACAAAAGTTTTGATATTATTTCTCAATTCTAAAAACAATTTGAGTATATATTTCTTCTTAATTTCTATATATACCCAAACAAAATCTCGTAAATATTATATATAAACGGAAACCCTGAAAACTACCGAGTAAAAATATTTATATTAGGTTCTGCGTGAACTGTCATATATACCGATGTTGAGACTATAACACCATCTTTTTGTATTTTTCTCCTTATTTTTCTTTTTCTCTCGAAAGCTAGCTTCTGATTTTTTTTCTTCGGTTATACATATACACGTAGTAGTAGTACATCCTCCAAATTCTCCCTGCAACGTTTCAGAAACTATAACAATTTACAACCAAAACCATATAATATAGTGTATACAAAAGAACCCCCTCATAGCGGTATATACGTAATGCACGTTTCATAGAACTGAATTTCTTAAAAAATAAAAAATAATTATATATATATATATATATATATATATTCCCTCGATATGGGTGTAGCTATAATATATACTCATAGATTAATTCTCAATTCTAAATCACTGCCGCTTTGACGCTTTGACAAGCAAACTTTCTATATTAATAATTACTATCGCTATCATATGAACGTTTTTTTTTTTTTTTCTTCTTTTTTTTTTTTTTTTTTCATCTCCACTATCGCGGAGTTAACACGTCGAGTCGTTTGAACAGCTCGTGCTAGAATACGAAGACTACGATACATTCAAATTAATTATAATTCAAGTAAGATTAAGAACCTCAACATACATATATACAGGGCGATTCAGTTTGCGCGCACCATTTGGTAATGGTAGATTCGTTGGAAAATTCTAAGACTAATTTTCCTTTACCAAAAAGTCTTGGGTCTAATGGTTTTCGGGCTATAGAAGATCTTAGTCCACCAATGACAGAGCCCACAGCTGCTCAAGTTAGGGCCGGGTCTAAAGTATAAGACTAGCAGTGCCCGTGGCAACTCGATTTCCAGTGAAATAAAAATAAATGATTCAATCTAGTGATTAATTTGAGTTACAGTATTGTCGCTAGATGTCACCAGGAGTTGTCTTCATTCAACATACGCTTTCGTTATTTGTGACCAGGACCACCGCTACGTCGGCTTCGTCCTCCGGGTCGACCGCACCGTCGTTTTCGTCCTCCAGGTTTACCGATACGTAGTTTTCGTCCTCCAGGTCGACCGCGCCGTAGTTTCCTCCCTCTAAGTCTACCGTACCGTAGTTTTTGCCCTCCAGGTTCACCGCTACGTAGTCTTTGTCCTCCAGGTCGACCGCACCGTAATTTTCGTCCTCCTGGTCAACCGCACCGTAGTTTCGTCCCTCTAAGTCTACCGCACCGTAGTTTTCGTCCTCCAGGTTCACCGATACGTAGTTTTTGTCCTCCAGGTCGACCGCGCCGTAGTTTTCTCCCTCTAAGTCTACCATACCGTAGTTTTTGTCCTCCAGGTCGACCGCACCGTAATTTTCGTCCTCCTGGTCAACCGCACCGTAGTTTCGTCCCTCTAAGTCTACTGCACCGTAGTTTTCGTTCTCCAGGTTTACCGATACGTAGTTTTCGTCCTCCTGGTCAACCGCACCGTAGTTTCGTCACTCTAAGTCTACCGCACCGTAGTTTTCGTTCTCCAGGTTTACCGATACGTAGTCTCCTTCATCTAAGTGTACCGCACCGTAGTTTTCGTCCTCCAGGTTCACCGATACGTAGTTTCCTGCCTCTTAGTCTACCGCACCGTAGTTTTTGACCTCCAGGTTCACCGCTACGTAGTTTTTGTCCTCCAGGTCGACCGCACCGTAATTTTCGTCCTCCTGGTCAACAGCACCGTAGTTTCGTCCCTCTAAGTTTACGGCACCGTAGTTTTCGTTCTCCAGGTTTACCGACACGTAGTCTTTGTCCTCCAGGTCGACCGCACCGTAATTTTTGTCCTCCTGATCAACCGCGCCGTAGTTTCGTCCCTATAAGACTACGGCACCGTAGTTTTCGCGCTCCAAGTTTACCGATACGTAGTTTTCGTCCTCCAGGTCGACCGCGGCGTAGTTTCCTCCCTCCAAGTCTACCGCACCGTAGTTTTTGTCCTTCAGGTTCACCGACACTATGGTGCGGTGGGCCTAGAAGACGTACACTACGCAGCGGTAGACCTGAAGGACAAGAACTACGGTGCGGTTGACCTGGAGGACGAGAACTACGGTGTAGTTGACCTGGAGGACAAAAACTACGTAGCGGTGAACCTGGAGAACGAAAACTACGGTGCCGTAGACTTAGAGAGAGGAAACTACGGCGCGGTCGACCTGGAGGACGAAGCCGACGTAGCGGTAGACTCAGAGGGACGAAACTACGGTGCGGTTGACCAGAAGGACGAAAACTACGTATCGGTAAACCTGGAGGATGAAAACTACGTATTGGTAAACCTGGAGGACGAAAACTACGGTGCGGTACACTTAGATGAAGGAGACTACGTATCGGTAAACCTGGAGAACGAAAACTACGGTGCGGTAGACTTAGAGGGACGAAACTACGGTGCGGTTGACCAGGAGGACGAAAATTACGGTGCGGTCGACCTGGAGGACAAAGACTACGTAGCGGTGAACCTGGAGGGCAAAAACTACGGTACGGTAGACTTAGAGGGAGGAAACTACGGCGCGGTCGACCTGGAGGACGAAAACTACGTATCGGTAAACCTGGAGGACGAAGCCGACGTAGCGGTGGTCCTGGTCACAAATAACGAAAGCGTATGTTGAATGAAGACAACTCCTGGTGACATCTAGCGACAATACTGTAACTCAAATTAATCACTAGATTGAATCATTTATTTTTATTTCACTGGAAATCGAGTTGCCACGGGCACTGCTAGTCTTATACTTTAGACCCGGCCCTAACTTGAGCAGCTGTGGGCTCTGTCATTGGTGGACTAAGATCTTCTATAGCCCGAAAACCATTAGACCCAAGACTTTTTGGTAAAGGAAAATTAGTCTTAGAATTTTCCAACGAATCTACCATTACCAAATGGTGCGCGCAAACTGAATCGCCCTGTATATACTATATTCATAATATGATATATAAACCTGCTATTATATGTATTAAAATGTGAGAGAAAAAAATCTCAAATAATTATTATAGTAATATAACGTCGCAGATATAATATATTAGAAAACTGGCTTTTCGTCACGTACGCGAGTTTACCTCGTCAAGATATCTGCCACATGGCCCGAGGATCTTTAGAGATAATCGCATCTATATTTACGATCTCTCTTCTCTGTAGGGGTTCTCGCGCCTATATACCTATGTATATAGTATTATATTATATCCTACATCTCGAATCTAGCTAAGATGTACGCAGATGTGATATACGTTTAATATATACCTCATATAGCTCGTATATAATAAACCAGTAAAGTGCACTGTGACCTGTGTGCCCGAGGATTTATATACAACACTTACTAAACTATTACATACTTATATGAACATATACATATATATCGTATACATAAATATAAAAATACATGTATACCTATATGAAGACGAGTTTGTAGCTCGTTTGTATCTCGTCGCGTTTGCTTATAGCTGTTATAATAGTTCATACTTTATACTTGTATCTATACTGACTACGACTAGATTAGGTATATAAAAGTCGGATGACAGGTCTTTCATCTAAAATCTAAATTAACGTGATAATTACTATAGCAGCTCTAGCTAGCTAAGGCTGCATTGAATAATCGTTAAAATTTATTGGATACGCCTGCTTTTCACACACTTGTGATATATTATTAATATACACATGATCGAGATATAGAAGCAACGCGTTACTATTATCTATATACTAAGTGATTATTTAGGCATGCATATGTAACATATATACATACATATGTATATATATATTGTAGTTACACTCTATATACTACTTCACTGACTGCGGAATTGTATGAGAATCGCAGCCCCTATACACATGGTGCGAGTGCCTTAAGGCCTGCGAGGCACCAGGACGCGATCCTTGACGACGTTTCTGTACTACAAGAGATTTTTTGACGCGATGTTGCAGCTGTTCTTTACATACCTCTATACCTATACGAAGAGAAAGCTACTTTTCGGATTTTCCTCAAGAGCCTGTCGTAACTTTTTTTTTTTTTTTTTTCTTTGTTTTCTATATACAATTGGAATTCTTTCATCATATTTTAGCAAAGTGTGTAACGGTTTATACTTTTGCCTTCAAAAAGCAATACATAAATGTGTTTATTTCATCACGAGATGAAAAAAGAAAGATAAAAATTCATCAAGCATTCGCGTTATCTTTATACGTACATATATATATGTATGCGATACTATACTCGTCGAAAACAATGAAGGCTTGTTGAAATAATTAATGATAGATAAATTATTAATCGCAGATAATTGATATAATTCTGCAGAGACAGCTTTCGCTTAATGCAGACAAGCTTTCAATTTTATACTTTGATACTGTGAGAAACATACGTTTCTTTCGCGAAAATTATAGATCTAATTTTAGTATAGAGATTTTTATATTCTTATTTATGAATTTGAAATAGCAGTTCCTAATTCATGTCGTATGTATTTCTAAATCGGATTTCGCATATTATTATAGACATTGAGCGTGACGTCGCGTGGACCACTCCAATCGAATTGACTGCATCAATGCCAATTAATTAGTTGGTGAACCGTATACATAGAGAGGCAGTCGGTTCCGGCTGCCATTCTGTCCTCGGTCCGTCAGTGCAGGGTACTTTAATTTAATTAATTGATAGCACAAAGTTACGCTAAATAAATAACTGCCTTTTACACTATATATAGGTATACCTATATTTATACTTTATATATATACCAAACATACATACATATATATATATATATGTATATATATACCTAGTGCAGTTCAAGGATAAAGTTTCGCTTCTGGTTTGTATAACAGATAACTATCATTTTCGTAACATACCTATACATTAGCCCGGTTCAAAAAAATCGACTATTCGTTTTTTTTTTTTTTTTCAATTTTCGCATTAAAATACTTTCGGGGGGCTGAAAAAAGATGCCTGTTAAAAGCGGAGCTCTTAATATTAAGATTTAGAGGTCGCTCATCGCGGATTTCTATTTTCCATTTGAATAGCGTAGGAAATTTTTTTTTTTGTAATAATTTTGTAGCTCACAAACCAATGAACAAATCCAAATGACTCAAACATATTTTCATAGGAAATTGAACACTCTACAAAAAGCTTTTCTTATCATTTTTTGATAAATTGACTCCTTCCAAAGTTATTCAAGCTCAAATTTCAATTTATAGATGAGTTAACTATTCTTTTTTTTTTGTGATTTTTTTTTCCACAATGATAGATACATTTTTTAGAGTGTTCAATCCCCTATCAAAATATGTAAGAGTCATTTGGATTTGTTCATTGGTTTGTGAGCTACGAAATTCTGAAGAAAAAAAAAATAAAATTCCTATGCTATTTAAATGGAAAATAGAAATCTGCGATGAGCGACCTCTAAATCTTAATATTAAGAGCTCCGCTTTTAACAGGCATCTTTTTTCACCTCCCCGAAAGTATTTCAATGCGAAAATTGAAAAAAAAAAGAATAGTCGATTTTTTTGAACCGGTCTAATGTATAGGTATATAGACTTTCCTATATAGATCCACCAAATTTTCGATCTGATACATAATATATAATATCTATATATAGTTACAGTCCTAGAACTGTTGCTATGTCTACTAGGATTCTATGTACAAATATATATATATATATATGTAACCCATATATATGTAACATGCATTAGTAGATAGCTATTCGACAGATGGATAGCCCTCTCGAAGTTGGTCTCGAACTTGTTAGCTGAGTTCGAAGTGTATCGAGAACAAGCCGCAGACCCCAAGAATCCCGATTCCGTAATTTGCACCTGTGCCTTAGCTTAGCTGATCGTGTTAAAGTTAATTAAATGGCTGATGGGATGTTTGTGTGTAGCTAGGTACGTAGGTATATAGATTTCCCGGTCGAATGAATTCTGTGCAAATGTATACCAAATAGGATATCCTCTGTTTTTTCGGCAAACAATTTCCTTGATTAAAATATCTAATTAAATTTCATTACCTATAGGTAATAAATACATTTATTTAATATTTGTTGAAAACTTGTTTTTCAACGGTACATATTCCTGTTTTCATGAAATTATTTGTCTATAGATAGGTGAATTTCTTTTTTTCTTGAAAAACAACAAAAGTAGTAGTAATAACAAATTCCCTCAAAAATGCAGAGCACGTTCTCGTTATGATTGTTGGGGTGCGTTCAACGGGGGATGTGCTCGGCTACCTACGTACGTACTTGGAAAAGAGGTACTCGAGGGTGAGCGAGACAAACGCCATATTGCACCCCAAAGACATCGGATTGTTGTTAGTCCACGCGTGCTTGAAACATATTCTCCCTTACACGACGGTGCATACGTTATTACATACTCGAAAATCATACCTTTCCTTATACTTTGTGCAAAAAAAATATTAGGAATCACACCAAACAAGAAAGGAATTTGAAAGAAAAAAAAAAAAAGCACAGACACACTAATCGTCACACTATAGGAATCAAAAATTGATCAAACTCTAAATTTTTTAGCGTGTAACCGGACCGTAAGGACTTCGGTTGGCTGGATTCGTTGGACAGGACGAATGGGCCGATGCGTGGTCAGGATTAGAGCGCCACTTAGGGATCCTCAGGTATAAATAATAATTTTGTCAAACATCATATTTCAGCTGTTCTTAATTTTTATACAATTGTTTGCAAGATTCCTCATTTTTATTTTCAATTTTCCAGGTAGTAGAATTGAGGATTCGACGCCTTCAAGTTGGAACTCTTCGTGACTCTACCTGCGAAGGAGCCTACGTACAATTTTCAGACGGAATTGAAGATCTGGAAGACGACGTAGGCAGATACTGCGGACACGTTACTGGAAATGCAACTAGGTCAGTAATTTAATAACATACTCATAGCATTTTTGAAAAAAAAAAAAAAAAAAAAAAAAAAAGAAGGAATCATTTCAATCTTCTCTGTGAAGAAACGGGGAAAAAACTGAATCTAAGCCAGAAAAATTAAAACACGTTTCAGACTCTTCCTTAGAAAGGGTCCAGAATTGAGTATCGTAATGGATTCGGATACGAAATTTGCCGCGGAAAATCCGGTAATATTTTCAGCCCAATTTTCTGTACTTCCGGCACGTTTGGCTATAGAAAGACACGGAGGATCGCTTCCTTCGGCAGCTGAATGTTCGTTGGATTGTTCGAACCAGAATTATCAACGACAATGTAGAATAACATCTCCAGGATTTCCTGGTATTTATCCCAGAGGAATGAGGTGTAGAATTTCGCTGGAATCAACAGCGGGAAGATTTAAAATCGGCGGTGTTAATGAGGACGTTTTTAATCTGATGAATTATACGGTACAGGATGGGTGCAGGACGGAAAACTGCGAAGATCATGTCGAGGAGGATATGAATGCGAGAAATCGCGGCGTAACTCGCGATTACGAAACTGAGGAATCAACCATATTCGAAAAAACTAGACACGCGAGAAATTTGCCAAACTTTGATTACCGATTCGACGAAGACGACGAGATGATTATTATCGGAAGTGACGTTAAACAGAGAAGAATAAAAGCCAGGGAAAGAAAGTTCAATAAAGATAATACCGAGGATCATCAGGTCGAAGGTAATCATCGATCTGGAAAACGGAGAAAATCTAAGAATAAAAAGCACCGTAAAGGGGAAGAAGAAGAAGAAGCAGCTGGTCATATGTCCGGGAGAAAATCTGTAGATGGACATTTTCAGCGTGACAGAAAAGGCAGCAGCAAGAAAACCCCAAGCTTTCAAAGCGAAAGGAATCTGAAAAGCCTTTACGACAGTCTCGAAGAAAGGAGTCCGGAAATAATCGAGGGAAGTGGAGTGGGCGTTTCGAGAAAAACAAACTCTTTATTCGACCATAGATTTCACAGAAAGCACAAATCTCACGATAATAAATTATACGGTTTTCAATGCGTCAGTGACTATTTAGCAATTTACGAAAATATAAACGGCAAAATAATTGAAATATCAAAATTTTGCGGCGACGGTCACATCCCGCAAATTATTTCACGTGGTAGAAATGTGATCGTTGAATTTTCCAGCAAACGGGACGGCACCATAATGCACGATGGGTTTCAGCTCACTTTACAAGAAACTGAAACCGACAGTGTAAGATATCCGAAGAACTGCGAATTTGTTTATAAGAGTACTGACCGCGGTGCTAAAGAGAATATCAAATCTTTTCAGCACTGGTATCCACCGAGTACACTGTGCAGTTATAAATTCGTAGGAAAAATAACGGAGAAAGTATTTGTACAGTTAAAAATAATCCGCAACGAGTTTGAGTCGGATATAAATTTTCATTCAAAACAAAATTCGAGCTTGAATTATTGCCCCGGAAATGAAATAGCCGTTTATAACGGAGCTTTTAGTAACGATTCTCTCGCTTGGTCTTACTGCGACATTTTACATTCTGATATAAACAATATTCAAGTACCGGTTACATCGACGGGAAATATTTTACTCGTTCAATATTACAGTTCGAAAGGATCTTTGAACGGGCAAGAATTTACCTACGTAATTTCTCACAAGTTTATTAAAAAGTCGTATAGTAACATTGGTAAGAAAAAACCCGTCACTTTTAACGAGACTAAAACGATTTCGTTAAAGCCTGTTAACTTCTCAGCACTTAATCTTACAGAGTACGAAAATTGCAATTGCGATTTTTCGACAAGAATTGGAACTTTCAAAAGTTGGTTTATAGTGCTGGTAGTACTAGGTGTAATTTCGTTCTTAGGTGCCGTTATGACAATCGTTGCTCTTTTAATGAAGTGCTTAAAGCTCAGATCAATGGAAAATAAATTATTGCAGACACCGAAGCGGTGAAAAATGATAAAAATAAATCAAAAAAATACTCAGTTTTATTCATACTTCGTATAACTGACTCAGTTTTATCTAAGTACAAGGTCTCCCTCTGCTCATGATCATCAGATACAATTTTTTGCAAAGGTATGTGTACAACGTCTAGAATCAGACATCCTAAATACATAAATGTATGTAGTTCGGAATTACCTATCAATACTCATTAGCTGTTAGAATGGCAAACAATATTATTATGAATCGATCGAGCATATCTCTCGATATAATGAATATCCCTGATAGATTAAAAAATGTTGTTGATGAGATCGAAGTGACCTCTAATAACTAATCGCGTAAAATGTTGCATAAACGTTAAAAAGATAATTTGTACACGATCATCGAACGTTTTCCTAATCAAATATTTCTCTAATTAGAATTGGCTGTGTTTTAATATACCTCGATCACCAATATTCACATCTTAGTCAAAGGGAGTCAAAGCCAATGTAAAATTAGATTTCAAAATCGTGAAAGTGAACAAAAAAATTACAGGTCCCACCGAGATTTGAACTCGGATCGCTGGATTCAGAGTCCAGAGTGCTAACCATTACACCATGGAACCTTGAAACTTAGGGGTTGAATTAAGGGTGAAAAAGATTTTGTAAATATACGATTATATATTTTCTAAGCCTCAATATTAGTTAACATAAATAATAAATTATTTATTTCCTAATATCCATACGGATCCGCATATGGTTCTCTGTGGTTATTCAAATATTTCGATCTATTATATTATAAACTCTGTAGTATTATACATATATTATTTATATATATATATATATATATATCAAGACTTGTAAAAACTATGTATACTAATAATAATAATAATATTATTATATAATATATAATACTTATATATGTGTGTATAACCAATAACCATATCCTGCCATAAATGAAAAATAATTATTATTTATATAATATAATATAAATATATACATAATATTAAAATTGCATGCGATAAGAGTATATTCATGGACCTGATGTGCATATTATATCTATTTGTATAATAGTACATATTATACCATATAGGATTTAAATCTGATAATATAATCTTATACGCGATGCGCAAGCTATATATAAAATATATGCAAAATATCTTAAATTGAGAACGCGACGTTATAATTAATTGACAGGAGAATTGACAGATACTAAAAGAAAATAATTTCGCAGAAATAAATCTCTTTGTCATATTATTATAGTATTATAGCAGTATGTATACTATGTGTGAATATATAGTAGGTATATATAATTATATATACATCGTGGCGACAAACCATCCACAGGTCTAATATTAGATAATTATATAAAATTGTTAGTACGAATTATATGGTAGTAGGTATTCGTTATATTCTAACACCGCAGATTCTCTCCTACAATATAATTATATTGTATTAATATTATGCATTTAATTTCTATATCATCATTATATATATATATATATGCGTTCAAACAAAGTGAATTAATTTGTATACCTCTATAATATGAACATTTTTGAGTTATATAACTTTCTTCTCGGTATATTGGCATTGTTTCAATTCTCTGTCTAATATACAATACATGCATACCTATATTATTATACCTATACATATATTCTTCAATGTTTTTGTATATTTTTAAATACCGTGAAAATATTTTTCTAACTAATAAATGAATTTTTGTGATAATATTTAAAACGTGAGTGTTATATTATATATTTTCACGCTATTAAATATTGAATATAATTAATTAATTGATACATTTATATTATTATATTCAATATTTCGATCTCTATATAATCCTGTTCAAAATCATCTATATTTATATCTATGATATTAGCTGATAGATATTTATAAATAATAAATATACATATGAATATTTGTAAATCGAATTGTATTACGAACATAATTATACGGAGCATGCACAATATAAGCAATAAGTCGAAATGTGATTGAAAATTTATCATAATCATGCAAATAAACTGTCTAAGTAAGTACGAGGTGACTGTTCTTTCTTTTCTATTTTAATCTTACAGATCTTTTTTTATTTATATAGATCGTCATTCAGATGTCTATCTGTCATTAAAATACAGTAAACATGAATCGAAACAATAAATCTTTGTGGAATCATTATGCTAGGGTGAGTAATGCGGGGTATTGTCTAAAAGACTCCTAAACAATCAGCAATAATACTTTTGCTATGACGAATATCGAATTCAAACCAACTGCCGCTTATTAATTATTGCGGCAAAAACAGTTCGCACAATCGTCATCGTAGAAGCATGAAGACGCCACTATCAGAATGAGTTAGTATCGCCATCTCGAAGATTATTTCGGTACTATAGTATTCATGAATGAAGGGCTGACAGAAAAGGGGGTGCGTATACTCTACTGCTATAGTCATTCATGCAGTGAACAGTTCAAGTTGTGTCATAGATGGCGATACTATTTCCATTTAATATCCGGTTGGCCCCGTTTCTTAAGCAAGGTCGAACAGTGACCTTGAAGTTGAGTAGTGGCACAACCTATCCTCTTTGGAAGTTGGTAGCACCTGTCGTTACTCGTTGAGTCAGTGGTCCTCGAGGCGTAAACGAGCTTGCATGGAGGTCACGTTAACGAAACATGACGGCTAAAATAATACGAACGCAGAGAAATTATTGCAATAATAGATTCTTGTCTAGTATTTTTAGTCCTTTTTTTTTTTTTTTTTTTTTTTTATAGACAACATTGAGAAACGATATTGTATCTTCGTTGCATCAATAAAATTTTATATGTTACCAATAATTAATCAATTGCTTCTTTATTTTCCACTTTTCCCTTCCTGCGGCTCTTCATTTCAGGGGTGAAAATATGTGGCTTCATGCATGTCGCTATACATAGGTTATATGCTTACGATATTCAGACTTTCTGAAATTTTAAGTCAAGACACCTGTCTGTTGTGGAATTCCTAAATTTGAAATCTCCGAACTTAATCGATAAAATTGCAGATAATAAACTTGTGCTTTGCAGCAGAAATGCTTTGACACTGATGAAAGTTCATGCAACTGTAATATACGGACAAGTATTGTAATATTAATAATATCATTTCGTAAATAAAACTTTTGCCGCAAATAAATTAACGCCTTACTAAATGCAACCCGCATATCAGCTAAGCGGTCGGGTTGCATATAAACAAGCCGCACTGATGTTTGCGCACAAGTAGTTCGTCAATCCAACCGCCAGATGACGATACCATTTGTCACCCCGTGTGTCGATTTTATGACATCACAATAATAGACCGGAAAGTAATGCCTCATTATCTTTGTGGCGAATTAATAAATTGCTTTTGCCGTAAACAACGAGCGGCAATCAATTAGGAATTCTCCATATTATATGCTTTATAGCCCCAGTTGAAAATGCTATAAAGCATAAGAATAAATAAACTACTTTGTAGTTCAGCAATGATCTTAATTATTCTTCTCATTATAGCAATTTATGTATAGGTTTCCTCATAATATTAACATTGAAAATAAAAATATATTAAAAGAATCTATTCTTTTGTACATTTTATTGAATTCTATCCTGCCGCATTGCATTATAAGAAAAATACGACTAATAATAATATTATATCTTCAGCCAGTGCCATGTCATGTCATATCAAGCTTTCGAAATCATCGTCTTACCGAAAGTGACGTCAGAATACGCTAGTCAAATAGTCCGTGAAATATAACTACAGATTAAAATCAAACACACAAAAATAGACGACAAAAATAGTTCCTAACACATAAATAATTGATGTATACTTTTATTAAATACAATTCGATATTTTAAATCGACAAAAATTCATCTACAAACACACAATACCCAAAGAATTTAGTTCCTCAGTTGATAACCACGCGTACATCTTTCTTCCGGCAAATATCTGTCGCGGTGAGTTGCTCTCAGTGTTTTTATCATCTGAAATCTATTTTTATTAATGCAATCTTTAATTTATAGTGATGAAAATTAGTTAACAATCGTTCCTCATGGATTAAGTTAACGTTTAATTATATTATATTCGTGTTCACAGTGATATTAATTATATTATTTACGCATTTGTTTCAGACGCTCACGTCGTGTCATACATAACCAAACAGAATGGTGAGTAAATCTGTTTTTTTAACCAATGTAATCAAGTAAATTCCTTAAAATTGGCGAAACTCGACTATGACATCGATTCCTTTTAATTCTTATTCATATATTTTAATTCTATGAATTCTTATTTCGTCAAACTCGACGCAACCCTAACCTCAAATTTGTGTTTTACTTACCATGATACGTGTTTATTTTTTGTTTTACAGCCACGTGAAATTAAGGAAATCAAAGACTTCCTTCTGAAGGCTAGAAGGAAGGACGCCAAGTGTGAGTTTAAACCGATTACACGTTAATCTACTTCATACTATTGACAGATTAAAATTCAGTGTTATGTTTACAATCGCGATATGCATCAGTATATAATTTTAATTACGTGTGATATAGCGAGAATAGAAAGTTTAAAGTTACGATAAATATTGATTTACTTAATTGATTGATTGACTTAATAATTATGTGAAAAATATTATTCTTACAGCCGTCAAAATAAAGAAGAACGCTGAGAATGTCAAATTCAAAGTACGCTGCTCTCGTTTTCTCTACACTCTTGTCATAACTGACAAAGAGAAGGCAGAGAAACTTAAACAGTCGCTGCCACCTGGTAAGTTGTCTCGTTTTTTTTTTTTTTTTTTTTTTTTTTTTTTTTTTTTTTTTTTTTTATCAAATAAATTATTCATTTCGGATTTCTTATTGCTGAAAAATGATAATTATTGAAAAAGTCTCAGAATTCGATTACTAAAATAGAATTTAGGATTATGCATCAATAGATTTTCAAATATTGGCTCAAACATATCAATAAAGTTATTTTTAATCGTTTTTCTATTTCTATTGAGTTGCAAAAGTTCAATAGGCTGCATAATGTAAATTATAGTTTTCAAAACAGTTATTTTTAACTCTACAGTCTCACTGTAGTACAATAAAATAAATCACGAATTGGTAATAAATAGATTTTTCTTTTTTATTATTACAGGTCTCCAGGTGAAAGAAGTGAAGTAAACTATATACTTGTCACGTGAAATAAAAATTCTGTATAAAATTTATTACGTAGAATACTGTTATTTCAATCATTTCCCGTATATTATTCCTCATTCCTTTTTATTTTATTTAAACTATGAAAGATTCAACGTTACGTTTATTCAAATATCATATAAGTATAAATCAAGAAACACCATACTAAAGTTCAGGCGAAAACGAACTCTATTTAACTATTTGTTGTAGAATAAAGATTCTTATAAGAATTTACTTCAATCACAAGTCGTAATCGATTGCAGCATTATCGTTTAAAGTATAAAAATTACTTCACGTAATTCATTCAGTCGATAAAATATGAATAATTCTTTCAGCTCTTTGCCACCATATACTAATTTCAATTAGTATTCATAAAATTATCATAAGTTTTTGAACATTTTCGACACGGTTGATCCAAGAACCGTTTCCTCCTCTCGAACATCGACGAATTAAGATGTTTCTTTTCATCCGCTCTTGCGTGCATCAATTCAAACTCGTCGTATGTATCTCTACACACATTACCACTGCTACATGACGGTCTTTGGTCGCTAGGATATCCTCTACAGCAGTAATTCCTCACTTGACACTGTCGTTCATCGTGTTGACTTCCTCTTTTCAAATGTCTTCCTAAACGACAATACTTTCTCTGGCATGGTCGAGACTGTTGTTTCATCTGCTGTGAAAACAACATTCCTAGCTCATCGTAGGTTTCACTAATCTCCGAATCGCCACTCGATTCTCTTGCGAATGCTGTACGATTACCATTATACGTATTGCTACCAGCGTTGTAAGTCTCTGGTTCTTTGAACTGGACTTTGTGTGTTGATTCTGGAAAATTTGCATGATCGTCATGACCATAATACGCGTTCGGGTGGGAATGATGAACATGCCAATTTATATCGTCGCCAGTTTTCTGGTGACAAACACGAGCAGGCGATGTGTTCATCTGCATATCTCTAGACGATGGACAATGCCTTGTCACACTTCCGCTACGTTGAATCGCATTTTCGTGACTGTGATTTAGATCTTGATGGTCCATTCTCCTCTCCGATTCTTTGGCAAGCAAAAAAGAAAATTGAGAAGGAGTTAAACCGCAGGCATCCGCTTCTAAGTTAGATAATGATTCTATCAGGTATCTCTCAGAGCTTGTTAATCGAACATTAGAGAGACCCTCGCGGTGTATTCTGTCTTTGATGGACTCAATTTTCGTCCTAATTTCGCGGTCGATTACATTGTGTGATTTTTTTCCAATGAGAGACGATCTGTTCGTAGAATCTATGTTCAGCATCTGCATTTCTGATGGTGATAAAGAGAGGATCAGACCCCTCTCACTTTCCGTCATAGTTACGGTGTTGAAATCCCTTATCTTCGCCTCTAGCTTTTCGATATTTCTCTGTCTCTGGATCAGTTCCTTTTTCGAATCTGATGACAGCATGAAATTCTTTTCGGAATCTGATATGTGCAGCTTGTCTTGCTCGCGTGGTGTCAAACTGGCCATAAGCGTGTGCTCCGACGAGGTCAATCTTGTGCTACAATCTTTCCAAGGAAGCTTTGACAGTCTTGTTTGCAATGTGTTTATTCTTAATTTTCTATGCTGCGATGGCGATGGCCAGATTACTTTTCTCTCTGAATCTGTAGCTGCGTAAAACCTGACGTGTTCTTCGGTTAGTCCCAGTTGAGCCAATTCGTATGAGTTCAAAGTTAGGAAAGAGCTGTGTTCGATTTCTGAAAGTTCCAAATAAGACACGTCGTAATTTACTTCGCCGAGTTTCTTCCGGATCTCGTTTATCCGCTGATCTCTTTGAGAAGACTTTAATCTCTGCTGCATAACGTTTCTCTGTGATTTGGAAGCTACGAGGAACCGAAATTCCGAATCTGTTATACCCAGTTTCTTTTTTTCGTGGTCATCGACCTCTTTCAAAAAATTTTTATCCCTCATTTCGAGCTCTAAATATTTTCTATCATCGTGAGTAATCCCAGAAAATTTAGAGGCCATTTGTTTTAATATAACTTTACGCTTCTCCAACGGATTACTGACCAGCACTTCTAGATCCTTGTCCATAATTGGTAGGAGCAATCTTTCGGAGGAGGACAATTTTCTTATAAACTTTCTCTCTGTTTCGTTCAACGTTATAGTTTTTTTATCATCAGGAGCGATTCTTTCAAGTCTTTTTCTAAGCTCGATCAAAAACTCACGTCGATCTTCGCGAGCCAGAAGTTTCTTCTTTTCACAATCCGAAGCGACCAAAAATTTCAGATCTGAATCTGTCGCTAGAATTTGCTGTTTCTCAGCGTACGTCAAAGACCTTAAAAGATTTCGCTCCTTTCTGTTCAAATGTATTATCTTCCTTTGGGTAGGGCATGTCTTCTGCAAATACGAATTAGTATATGATATTATATACATTATACGTAATTTTCAATTGCAAACTGACTTGCAATCTCGACGTTAGAAGTTTCAACTGACGACACCGATTGTCTCTGCAATAATCCCTATGTCCTTTGAGTTTGTTTCTGCAATACTCGATCGCCGAAAAAGGTTTACGTTTCAAACTGTCGACCGAACCCCACCAGGTTTGTCTGGAGTTAGTTAATTTCGTGCATCGGGACCTGGAGCTTCCTCCACTTTGTCGATTATCCTGTTGTAGCCGGGATTCTTCGTCAAACTCGTTCCTAAAATGATGATAAACGTTGCGAATAGAATCTGGATAAATTTTCATTTAAAAAAAGGCGCTTTACTCGATCGTCAAATCGTCTAGTCTCCACGAATTTATACCGAAATGTGGCAAAATGTCCGCCCTTCATTCTTTCGTACACGAATTTATAACAGCATAGGCAAAGTGTCGTCATAGACAATACTACGACCAAGGTGATGAGCACTTTTTGAAAAACTGTTTGCGTTGGACCAATTTTTGCAGTCGTTTCATCCGAATTAAATTTCGCAGATCCAGCTGATCCTCGAACGAGATGATCGTCGCCCTTATAACGGACTCTAAATTGAATAATTATATGACGAGAATTTATTCCATCCTAAGACACGATATCGTTTAATTAATACGCCAAAAAAGCGTCTATATAAATTTACCAATTACATAAACGTACGCCATGTTTCTTCTCACGTCTTGATGAAAACCCTTCTCTGATTCCGATGCCAATTGCCTCTGATGAATAATATTGTATCCCAACCAATGAGCCAAATCAGTTCTACCGATTTGCCTTAGTGCTAATTCCACGCGATCGTCTGCATTGTTCATTTCTGATTTAGTATTTGCTAGCCAATTTGTTAAGAGCCTTTTGCAATCAGGTCTGTAAGGCTCTTGCTGAGGCTGATGAAGCAGTGCAAGTAAATGATTAGATAATAATCATTGTGCTAGAGAGTAATCAATAGAATAAGTGAATTATTCGATTTACTGTTTGATCTTCAATGACTCCTGGCGTTTGGCGTCGAAGTAATTTGTAGAAACGTATACACTCAATTGGTCTTAGGTTCTTTGATAGAAATTCTATTTCTGGTATTTGGATTTGATACATTGCGAAGATTGCCTTGTGGATAAAAAATACTAGTTCAATGATAATAAGAACTTTCAGGGCGAGGGTTAATGTTCAAGGATCTTACCTCTAGCCAGAAGATGAAAAGACCACGACGAAAACAGTGCATATTTAATTTGAGAAATCGCGCATTTTACACTTCCTTCACTCGCCTACTTTTAACGATATGAAAATACAGGTAAAATACATTAGTGCAAAAATCGTGTAAACTATAAAAACAACTGCTTTAAGGTAACAGACACAGGGTGACATTTCACCTGCAGCCTGGGAAGAGCATTGAAATTCTAACGAATTGGTGTTTCTAATGAATCTGTCAGATCAGAATTAATCGATTCAGAGAAAAAATAGCTCCATTCACACCGATCTATAGTCGAATGTCAACCGATTACACTTTCTTGAAATGGAGCTAAAAATACAATTCTACAATTTTGATAATGGGTTTTCATCGCTTTATGATTTTAACTGAAGTATTTGAGTTTCTAAACTCTGTGCGCCATGCGAGTCTGGATTCAGTTAGAAGTCCTGATTTTTCTTCTTCTATCAAACGCGTCCTGGAGAAGCGCAGATGCTCATACTTTCCGTCTCAAGTCTACAGGGATGAGAAAAATCGGCGTGGGGGCTGATAAAAACTCCGCAAACAACTTGAAAGGAAATCATCAAAGTGAGCTAGTCGTTATTTGCATAATTTTCTGATATTATCCTCGACTATATATTATCATTTTTCAAGGAAGAGCTGTAACCGAGGAAGAGATATCATATATAGCGAGCACTTTGCAGCCAAAAGAGTGCCTTAGTCTGTTGTATCTGTTGCATCATGCTTACAAGAGAAGACGCAGAAGAGAAAATGCAATTGATGTAATTTTATTCATTCAACACTTTGATACTCTGTCCTCAAAGTTCTTCCTCAAGTGAAATGATTCTCTCCTCCTCGTATAGCAAAGGTCCGTAAATCGAGTGAGATCTGCACAAATCACTCCTTGTGAAACAATGCTGCTTAATTATTGGCGAGATCCAAAGTCCAGGAATCAAAAAGATTGTTCTCACGTTTCGCGAACTCTTCGACAAGTAAAACGACAAGATCTAGCTAGATGGTTATGTGGTAGAAGACCATCGTGCCCTGCAAAGGCCGTAACTCTGAACGGAACAAACGATGCGTCTTCTTTGACTGCACAGATGCAAGTCATGTGAGTATAGTTTTTACATACAAACATCAGTATTCATTGAAACTTGTACAGCCATCGTCGTTTTCAACGTTAAATTTAGGAATTTTCGCAGACCAATATACTCCAAAAAACCTGCAACATCTGACCGGACTTCGACGGAATCTACTTTCGACTCAATGATTTGGATTTACATTGCTCTCGCAGTTTGTGCTACCACGACCGTACTTTTTTGTATACACTGCTTGTTCCAGAAATTTCGAAGAACATCTAAGTATATGTTAGTGAATTTTACGAATTTTCATTAATCGATGTTCAGAAATCGTTCCTATTAATTGATGCAAGTAACTTTGTTCCGTTTATTCTTGGCAGACCTTTAGCTGACGAGGATTTAAGGAATATACAATATCCCTGCGGGTGTATCGACAAACAATTGTCCCTGACTTGTCACAAAAAGAAAAGATACCTTCAGCCACCACAAACTGGATGTGGGTGCTCGGGCAATTAGTGTAACATGCAGCATGTCCTTTTTCGAAATATCTGTCATCTTTAAGAATTAGGGTTTTCGGAATTCAACTGTAGACAATAAACTGAGTGATCGATCAGTCATTCAGAGTAAACAAATTATTATCATTTATTTTGATAACAAATATGTGGTACCACACGTCTGTGTTATCGATAAATGATTCTTATATAATAAATACGTTTTGTAAATATGTAACCATATTTGGATACGATCATTTCATTGAATTCCATTGAACATATGGGGAGTATAATTTTTTTGATAAATGCATGGCAAGATCGAACCTCCCTATTTTGTGCAAAATTTTGTCCATACGCTCGTTTGATTTGTCGTCTTTTAGAGCAATTTCATTCCACTCCTGGAGTTTGAATAGACAGTGAAGCTCTGGTCTCTCGAATAAAGTATCATCTGAGCTCTGGTTCGGGGATTTAAAATTCGTCAAAGAATTTTCAGACAAAGCCATTGTCAAATATGAACATTCTTCTGGATAAAGCCTCTTGGAGAGATACTCCAGCTCACCAGGAGCGAAATAGCCTGAGTCACTGACTGGCGAATTCTTGAATGTTGGTAAGCAGCAATATTATTATTCATTGCCGATTGATGCTCTAAGGTTAATCAATAAAAGTCACAAGATTTTCTGTATGCTTATACACTTCATTACCGAAAATCGAGTGAGTTATGAATGAATTTTATTCATACGACTTACCCCTGCAATGACAATCGTCAAAAGGTAAAATTGTACAAGTTTCATAATAAAAACAGGGTATATTATACATACAAATATTCAAAAAGAATTCTAATCAATCGCACAATGTCACACGATATGTTCAACAGCTGACTGTAGTCTTTAGCTGTTCGATTCGCGTTTATCCAACGCGTGTATTCATTTTATTAAAAACTCATTAGACTTTCCTATCAATTAACAATTCCCTCCTCATAGCACAGGACTGTAAACTCCAGCAGAGCATCACTGCAATAAAATGACACAAGGATACTTCCGTAAAGATCATCGAATCTTAGTTCAAAAGAAACGCCTTGGCTTATCATGAGCACTAAGCAGCGTATTTACGGAAGCGTCTAGTTGCTTCGATCGTTTAGTCCTAGATTTACTCTGTTTTTCGTCATCGTTCTTGCCGTTGTGATACTGATCCGTATCAGATGACGACGACGACAAAAGTAGGTCTCGATTTTCCTTGACTCTTTTCATTCTGGAAGAGCCGAGCTTCGACTTGGAATTTTCCTTCCTTTTTGTTTTATGTTTTTTCCCCAAATCCGATTCTTGGTTTCTGCTTGATCGCCTGTCTGACATCGGTGACCTGGTTGTGACGGATCCCTGATACGTCAACACCTCCTTGTTACATCCTTTCGCTATTGATAGATTTTCACATTCATCTCGTTTGGGTTTCTGTTTCTCTTTGTACTCTTTTCTTTCGGTTTTGGTACACCGTTCCTCCCGCCTTAATGATCTGTTCTTTACTTTTGATTCTGGAAATTATCAACGGAATTACATTGAAGATTATTCCAGGAAGGTGAAAATATGGGAATAAAAATGAGGCCATTTGATTTCTTCGATGAACGTCAAATGATTGAGACATTTACTATTTTTAATCGACTTACTATCGATCTTCCAATGTGGGGTGCAATTACAGCACTGACAAACGCCACATTCCTGATTAATTAAGGTAAGTATCTTGTCCTGGAACTGCTGCATGTCGAAAGCGCACTCATTTTTTATTTTGCGGCGTTGCCGGGGTAGAATTTTGTCTTGTATTGCCTTGAGGTAGCGTTTAGTCGTTTTGGTTTCCTCTTTCGATTTGACTTTCGTCTTTTTCTTTTTCTTTTTCCTCTTAGGCTTCAGTCCGCAAGTTTTTTGCTCCAAACGACGACACCTACTACAGGAACTTAGAGGCTGATTTTGATTCGGCACTTTGACTATTGATTCGTCATCCGAAATCTTGAGTTTTTCGATCGATACTCCAGGTGTAATTATTCTTTTGTCGCATAACACCGTGTCTGAATAACTTTTTCGATAATTGACGCCTACGGAATTGATGCAACTCCCTCCCTCGACATCAATTTCCGAAATTTGGGAGCACAAGTTTGATTCCGTCTCAAAGCCGTCATGATCACTTAGACGACCGATACACTGCAGTCCTTTTTCGTACGTGGTGTTATTCCCCGGACATAAATAGCTGTAAGGGTGTCACATCATCCCTTAGTCAGATGTCACTGAATTTTTTACAGGATAATGAATTATGGACTACCTCCGTTCAGCACAGCATAAAGAATTCCTCAGCGACCTTCGAAAGATGAGAAAAACTATCCCACAGATAAAAACCACCACGATGCCTAGGACGATCATGAGAAATAGCGAATTTTTTGATAGAGCATCCTTCCATTTTACTGACCGGCTTTTATCAGGAGAAGCTTGTCGTTCACTGCGCACTGCGCCTTCAGAAATACTGTTAAATACTGTTAATCACGTAAACAAGTTCGCATTTCTATTTTACTATCAGTGAAGACCATTCTTACGCAGCAATCATCGGGTGATGAATTTTGTTGTAGTGTTTAGTTCTTTCAGAAATTTTCTCGCGTTTTATCCTATGAGCAACTCTCTTGACATGGAGATGGTGGTCTGGTCTGTTTTCGTTCGAATTTATCTTGAGGATTCTGTTTTTTGAAAATCTCGTGTTTTCTTGATCGTTTACCTCGTTGCTAAATACCGGATGAGGTGACTCTCTGTTTTTACGCACCCAATTAGCCAGATCTGCTCTACTCAGAGCATTCAAATGCAAGATCATGACGGCGCGGCCTTTTGGCTCTGTTTTAACTAAAGAATTGTGAAAATTGAATGATCGATTTCATCAGTACAATTGTCACAATTCTTACCTGGGAACTGCTGGTTCCAGGTCTTAAGTTCGTTCAGACATGTACATTTGTTTACCAGGGTTTCTCTGCTAACTCTATGCTCCTTATTATCGATAGGAATTGCCAAATAAATCGCCTCGAGTAACCTCATGCATTCTATGGGACTTAACTCTCGTGAAATATGGGTCAACTCGTCGAGGGTGAAGTCTGCTGCGTTTTGAACCAACCATGTACTCTAAGAGTTCAAAAACGTGCTTTTTATGCAGATTTGTTTGAAGGAAATAAATTTAGGGAGAAATTGGCGAATGACTTAGAAGGAGCTTACCCTTAAAATAATAATAAGAACATAAATATTATATACAAATTTCATGTTAAAAATACCCGTATAAAATGTAACGACCGCATTACCAAAAAATCCTGTCAAAATTATGACAACCGACAAGTGACTGGTACTGTGTCGATTCAACGCTACAGTTTTTCAATAACTTCAGGGTAGATGGATTAATCCTGTGATGCGTAACCATCAATATTTTATCAATTTCAACGTGGTGTGGGAAATCCATTTATATTTTTTACATCATTTTACATCAAATCCTGCTTTTGCACAAGGGTATTTTCCATGCAATCGTCGACGCGAATAAGAGAGTCATGGTGAAATGGCATTTTATAAAGCCCTTACCTGGCAACGTCATCGGAACGGTGTTCTTCGTATCTTTTCTTCTGCTTCAGGCAAGGATTATCAAGAATATTATATTTCGCTGATTGTTTAAAACAATCCTCATGTATATAGATCGCTACAGCAGACGTAGAGGCTCCGAGTTTACAATACATCGCAAGACGTCTGCTACCAAATGAATGCCAGATCATCATTAACCACGAAGTTGCAGAGCGTAAAGATAAACTAAACTTTAACTGCTATTAAAATATCAGCTCATTCCTATACGAGCTGTAAACTCGATTCGAATTTCTACTTGATATTTTCTACCAGCAAACCCCTACAAGCCACCATCGAACGCAATCGATTGCTTTCGAAAACTTGTTGGCTGGTCATCAAATCTTCGCATGAATCGAAGAGACACTCAATTAGTATTGACAAATCGACTTCTCCAAATTGGAAGAAACGACCTGGCCACCTGGCTCGTTGGCCCAACTTCTAGAGGAGGGGCTGTTACTGAGGATACCATTGAGTATGAGTAAAAAGCCTAAAATTACCGATGACCTTCTTTTTGAAAACTTCTATTCATCCCATTGGGTGTACCTCCAGATCTTGGGACAGCAAGAAGGAGGGCAACAAGAAGTTGACGTCTTCGTCTGCCCCCACAATCTCAAGAATAAACACGTTAATCAATGGTCCACCTCAGATAAAATCGCTTGCTGGATTATCTTCAGATTCATTGACTGGAATCCACAGTACAGATTTATTCAAAGATCGTAACTTGGTGATGGCAGAACCAGAGTCTGTACATCCTGTGTCGTCAGCCCCAACAGTAAATGTAACAGCAGATCCTGTAAGGCAACATAAGACCAATAGAGAATCTGCTGGAACCAGTAGTACCACAAAGGTAAACGATGGTAAAAATCTGATGTGCTCGTCAGCAGTCAGTGGAGAAATACCGGAAGATAAAAAACATGATAAGTCAAAATTTCCACGCATTCTTCCCCATTTTTCGGACGAAAAAACTGCCCAGTGTTTGAGGGTGCCTCTCAGCGCTGCCTTGGCGGTTATTGGAACGATCATGATACTGACGTGCTGCTGCGCTCTTCTACTTCGAAACAGATTAGTGGCATGTTTCGAGAGGTTGAGAAGAAAGAAACCAGCTAAACCAATTAAGTTGTTATTTGTGGAACTAGAATGACGCAGAAAACTCGTTGGATATTATATGATTCCCATTTTTTTTTTTTTTTTTTTCAGCCAACGTATGTCCACGGATGAGGAACAGGGCTTTATGGGCCCGAGAATCGTTGGAAAACCGCCGAAAAGGAGCGGCAGGAAAGGAGGTGGACCAACGGATGTTACAAACGTTGCAGTCCAGAAAACTGACGGTGCATCAAACGTATCTGGGGAATCCGAGGAGAAGCTTACGGGATGCTGCAACTGTTGTGCCAGAAAGAAAAAGAAGAGTAGAAGGAAATGGAAGAAGTGATCTGGATCATTGAGAGAAAACATGATCTTAGCCGCATGTGTTATGCGTGGAGAAACAGATTGACATCAAGTTGCTATTTTTTGTAATGAAATTGAAGTGTGAATAAAAGAATAGGCGGAACTCATCAGTGATCATTTGTCAAATTATTTTCTTCAGATTGCTAAAATACATTCGCTCACTTTTGAACGAGGCAATATATTATCATAATCGATAAGATTATCGATGAACAGTAGAGTGTTACATGCTAGTGCATAATGATCATAATATGTGAAAATGTCAAATTCTATATAAAGGCTAGATAGTTTTTTCGAAAAGATTAGCCATGCCAAAACTGAACCGTTGTCTGGTAACGTCGATCATTGATGACATCAGAGAATTTATAGCAGTGGCAAATGAGATGTGCACTTGGATTGGAAAGGTCGAACATTTATCCTGGAGGTTTCCGACTAGGTCCGCTAGAAACGTCAACGCCATGGCGATCGTACAACATCATAAGGGCTCTGCTGGTGAAATGTACATTCTGCTCCTAGAAATGGCTTACGACAGGTTCAAAAACACCCGCTTGTTACGACGCACAGACTTGGCCTGATCATCAAACTCTAACATTGAATGATGATTTAGGATGCACTTCGTCCTGCGGCTCGTGGTAGAGTACATGGACAGTTATCCATTCATAGAAGACTTTTTCAAGGATCAAGTAATCAGAATCAAGAGACCGAGAAACATGAGCTTAGCAAACATAATTCGAACTCTGTGGAACAGGCTGAAATTAATACCAGAAACTATAACACGAAATATGGTATGCAAAAAAGTGGAGCCTGTCTGCGAAATGAGTTTCACCACTAAGTCTCTTCTATAGATAAAAACGAAGCATCTAGAAAACTCTGTTTTTGCGGACCAGATAACTCGCGGTTGTCAGGCTTCCGGTTCACTTTTTCATTGCGAAAATTGCTCGTGTGCAAGCAAGGTCGTCAAGGACTTGGCAAGCATCTTCAGCACTGCGTTACAAGAAATTAACTCTTCTTCGGTAATTGTTGCGGAACGGTAAGAGATATTGAGATCAAAAAATTACGTAGCTTCTTGACGTATGAGCCGCTCCTCTTGTTAAGAGAGTCTAATTGATAATTGATAGAGAAGTAATTTGTGTGGACCTCTTCGAGAAAACGCAATGGGCTGTAATGACGAGACTGGTGGAGGCAATAGATACGGACGCCAAAACACTGCTAGAGAAAACATCAGATATTCGGTCCAAGAGCGAGGCTGATGTTAACCAGCTTAAAAAATCTGTGCAACATTTTTCTGCAGAACTTGAAAAGCAGAAGACTGAAAAGAGCTCATTGGAAACGAAAGTTGAGGAGTCTACGAATCAGTTACACGCCAGTAATTAGTGCTCGATTTTTATTTTATTCTAAAAATGGAACATATGGGATTATTTTTTCATCAATCTGGCCTTCTGATTTATTTCCTCTCACGTCTTGGGGTCTCTCTCTTTTGCATATAAAACTGAGGGTATATAAACCATAAACCAAATTTGCAGTTAACAGTCAGTTGCACCAGTTGAAAAGCACTAACACGGAATTGGTGGAAAAAAATTGCTTATTGGCCGAGTCTCTTTATAATTCCAATGACAAGTTAGAAAATTCAGGCTAGTACCCCAATTATTGATATCTCATAATATGGTAAGCTGCATCAACAGATTAAATGAGGACAGAATAATTGCTTTTTGAAAAATAAAATCAATGATTTTTTGAATTTTAAAGAAATCCTCCTAGCCGTTACTGTGCAACAGATGGCGGGAATAGCAGAGAGCAAATTGGCGCTTGAAAATGGAGTTAAGAATTTGCATGAGGAAATTACCGCAGCGCGTGAAGTCTCTATTATCGAGACAGAGAAGCTGCAAAAAAGCTTGGACCGTCTTCGGGATGAGAAAGTTTCGGTTAATTAGCACGAACTGAATTATAGAAAAATGTACAACCGTCGATTGAAAAAATGGATTTTAAATAACACGAATTATCTCACTTCACTTTTCAGACGGAAAAACGGTACCACGAAGAGATCGAAAATCTGAAGCAAAGACACGACGAGGTTGTAGAAAAACTGCAAAAAGATGCTAGAGTTTGTGCATCCGCAAGCATTGATCGTTTGCTAACAAACACCGAGATGCAAACTGACGAACAAAAGTGTTCCTGTGAAACTGCAGTCATTTTAATACCAAAAGGTGATCCGGAAATCGATATGGCGCAGCAGTTGATTTCGAATGAAGACGCGATCGAGAGACTAACGCGACAAAACGAAAGATTGTCGAGGACTTTGACCCGCTTGAGAGAGCATCGTAAAATTTCTGATATCCAAAAGATTATTGATGAAGATTGAATGAGATGATAATTTCCATACTCAATATATCGAATTTACCGTGTTGACAATATTATAGGCATTGGAATTGTTCCTTCGATCGAATTCTTTATTATTATATTTATTAGAGCGTAACACGTACCGAATGGTAATTATATAATTGAAATTGGTTGCAGAAATTTCGTAAAGCGTTTAGGTGCGTATGTCCTTTCAGTCTTCAACCCTTCGTTAAAAAGTTGATTTTAATGTTTAAAAAGGCAGTTGAATTCGACGATTACGCAGATTCGAGAACATTATAATGCTTCTTCTATCTATGATAATGACTACGAGCAACCAGTCAGTATATTACATCACGAGATGGATATTTCCTCCTCTTCAATGTCTCGTAAATTAATAAAATAAAATAATATAAATATAATAAAACACGAATGCTTGTTAATATTTAATGACTCTCGCTCAGTGTCCCATCATCTCGACGTAGTACGTACACAGGTATTATATAGTAGTATATATATGTATGTATTAACTCACTTAAATATTTTCTTATATGTATAACAATGAATAATCCATTTTTTAAAATATATTTTCATTTCTATTTTGTATATATTTACAATTTATCGTATAACTTTAATTATTTATATATACTTGTTGATCCGGCTACCGCATCATCACTCCCTTGTAGTAGACTGCGATTACTCTTTTCTTTTCTTTTTTTTTTTTTTTTTCTTATAGTCTTCGATATACTCTTGATCTCATTTTCATTTATTATATTATGGTATATAAGTATTATGAGTGAGTGCAGGGTAGCGTGTGTATAGATATTATTATTATTATTATGATCTTTGGTATTATATGTATATTGTATGTATAAGTATTATCGTGATGTATAATAATATATATATGCATAACTGATATTGTGTGTTTTATGTACGTTACATATTATGACACTCACGTGCGAAATTCGGAGCTTTTAATTAATAAATATTATTTATATATCATTAATGCGCCCGGCTCGTCAATAATATTATTCTCATCGCTATATAATAGATAGTCGGTGCATACTGGGAAGGAAGAACATTCATTTTATGATGACATAGGGTATCTTATTAATTTTTTTTTTTTTTTTTTTTTCTTCTTCTTCTCGTTTTTTTTTTTTTTCTTTTTTTTTATATCTAAATTCAATAATAAATAAATTAATGGGTAAACGTGATATCATGATAATAAGAGATAAGGAGGAGAGATTACTCTAGGTGAGTCTAGGTGACTTCAATAATTAATGTGAATAATTCAAGGTGAGACGAATTAAAAGATATATACGCGAGGGTGAGGGGTGAGGGTGTATAATAAGGGTATAGTATAGGAAAATCGGTGATGCAACTCCCTATTAATAATTATATAGAAACCATATTATTATTATATATCAACTTTATATAATATAATATGATGTTAAAAATATTAGTAAAGGAGTAAATAAACGGTATCGTATAACAATATATGTACGCAGAGATATGAAAAAATAATTAAATAAATAAATAAATAAATAAATAAATAAATAAATAAACAGACAAGAAAAAAAAAAAACAGACAGAGTAAGGGGTTGCGGTGGATATAGTATAGTATAAGTTTTTTTTATGGGTATATAATTAGTTGTTATACTAATTAAAATTTTTTGTTACTGGTAAGCGAGCACCTCCAGCTGTGTTAGAGATATAATGTATAGATTAAGGTTTTTGACGCTGTCTTTTCTAAAGTTTGCTAGCATCTGTAGCAGCGCAGTAAATGATAATTGTACTATCTCAAGTGTACGTTTGTTTGTTTGTTGGATTCTTTTTTTGCTACTGTTTTTTTTTTTTTTTTTTTTTTTTTTTTTTTTCATATATACCTTCATATATATTAAAAATATATGTGTATATATATATAAATATCGGATAATCTATGTAGTATGCATATGTATACATGAGTGTTGTCTTTTTTTTTTTTTTTTTTTTGTTTGTTTAGTGCAATGATGTTAAGGTATTGCGAATGTATATATGTTATTGATATTATTTCGTAATCCGATTTTTGATCAGGTTCTGAGATTTGATTTAATACGTAGCAGACTAGAGTCGGTATGTGAGAAAATTATAGGGCCCGATTTAGGCCCACTTATCAACGACTGCGTCACCCACTGTAACATACACAAGTTTTAGGATTAATTTACCGATCTACCACCTATACCAGCAAACGCCACCTTCCTTCGCTCCTTGTTAGATTTATACTTCTGTTAATTGATTTTATATTAACGGAAAATACAAAATATTTGATTTTTTTTTTTTTTTTTTGATTTTTGTTGTTTTTTTTTCTTAATTTTGCATCACCGAAGGCGATCAATGGAATCATTGACGATCATTATTATTATTAATAATTATTATTATATAGGACAATTCTCTATAGAATAATTCTTATTTTTATTAATTTTCTCAGTGAATTCCATGTCTGCCTTGCAGCGGTGGTTTCTTGGTGGTTCTATGACGGTCCGCGGTATGAAGCCCCGACGCGTTCATTATTCTTCCATCTTATTTCCTCTGGATCACACCCGGGGAAACTGCAATCACATTATTAATCTAAAATAACTGAAACTAAAAATCATTGATATACAGCTTTCCCACCGCTAAGCCAATTTTGCAAGCTAAGCGTATAATCAGCATTCTATATACGCCTACGATATTCTGCAAGCTTCATAATATAATACAGCTGACTCGATTCTCCGCATGTAGAGGTAGATGAGTGATCTTTGCAAAGGAGAAAATTATGTACACTATATATAGATATTTACATCATCATGCAAAGATTAACAATATTATTGAAAAAAAAAAAAAAAAATCGTAGCATCAATAATTTTAGCAAAGAAGATATAGAAGATTTCTTTTTTTTTTTTTTTTTTTTTTTTTTTTAGATAACATGGCGAGAATTATTATATAATATTTTACATTTCGAGACCTGTAATACATAGTAAGGTAATTAGTAGTAGTATAAGGTAATTGAAAAAGTTTTTTGCTTTACCTCTGCATCCGAATTGAAGATCATGTTTTTGTTTTTTTTTTTTTTTTGGAGGTGGAGAGAAGAAGTAACGGAGATCTGACTGAACTGACAAACCAGCAAGGCAAATTAAAGAAACACTTTGTAAATTATAAGTTTTTAAACAATTTAAATATTTATATAGTATTATATAAGTGAATTGGTAACACAGATTTAAATTGACCTCACAGCCAATTTCATTTTCGAGAAAATTAATTCGGAGGAGAATATAATATGGGATCTTCTAGATCGTATTTCAAAAAAAATTAAATTCACTGCTACAAATAATTATTTCATGATAACAATATCAAAAATCTTGTTATAAATAGAATAAGAAAATTTGACCCAAGTTTTTCTTTTTTCGTTTTAGTTTTTTTATATTTTACGAAGAAATCATTTTGATTTCGGTAAAGTTCGTAACGTTGAAACTATGTTTATACAACCGTATGACGTAAATAAGAAAAAATAAATAAAGTAAAAGAACGTAACTATATATATATATATACAACTGTTACGAAAATAAATTTTCGTAAAAAAAAAAAAAAGAAAAAAGAATTTAGTACTTTGTATATTTATTTGAATAAAGGAAACGACTGTGAGGCCTGTAAAAATATAATTTTAAAGTTTAAATAATTTCGCTGCACTCTTTGTAAACACATGCACAATCTGTATCATATAATATAATATAATATAATCCAAAAAGAAAAAGCGAATATGCGGGTTATTATATATGAAAACTTGATCACAAGATAAACGAATATTCTGATGTCTGAAACATTGCTTTATTGTCTGACTCTGGAAAAAAAAAAAAAAAAAAAATTAAAAAATTTGATAAATAATTGAAATATTATGTATAGAAATGATGAATCATAGGTATACAAAAATGATGAATAAGGACGTAATATACTACTACATGTAATATATGAAATTCGAAAGAATTATCTGTAACTAATAACCGTATATTATATTCCTCACTAAATCTGCACTATAATTATTATTATTATTATTATTATTATTATTATAGGGATTTTTTATTACAGGTAACAAAGAGTAAAGAGGTAGTAAGTAGAATAAAAAAAGAAAAGAAAAGAAAAGAAAAATATTTATGTATAAGTTATTAATGTATTAATTATGTTTTGAAATTTCAAAAGTCTATATATGCATATTATGAATATTATTTATAATTTATAGTTTTCGTTTTCTTTTCTTTTCTTATTTTAAAAACTATTGAATTAGTGGCGAAATTATTGACTTATACAACACACACATTAGTAACACATGATTTTTATTATAACAAGTTGGTAATTTATACCAATCAAGATCACATTCTACTTTTACTTGTTATAATATTATATCAGTTCAAATTCGTATTCATTCGCTTGCATGATAATAATAATAATAAAGATAAATAAAATGATAAATAAACAAAATCGTTGCTAAGTAAGTTCTATATTATACTCGACTATATCTCTCTCTTTTTTTCTTTATTTATTTACTTTTCTCTTTCTCTTATCCCAGTCGGTTTTAAATTCGAACTTGTGACAATAATATAATTAATATTATAATCATAATTATAATTATAATGATAAATCAGGGAGGGGGAGAAGGGAGGGGCCAGGCTAATTCTGTAAAGCCCGCTGATGTTGAACATTGTTTAAAATTCAATTCAGGGTTTTTAGGCTTAGTTCAGGTAATCATTACTAATCCTTGGGGGAGGGGGGGTGCATAAACTCACACATAATCGCACGCTATTTATACTTCCTGTATTTTAAATGCTAGTATATGCTCCATCATCATTGACTGCATCATCATAGTGATCTCTCAAATCCTCCCGCCTATTTCAATTTCATTTACTAATTTTATTACATTTTCATATAATTATTTGGATGTCACGCACGTGTTTTTCATTCAAAGTTGTTACTTGTTACATTATTATATCCACACCCATTATTACTTACTCTCTATAATATAACTGACATATTGAAATATCGCAAAAATTAATAGCAAAAAAGAAAAAAAAAAAAAAAAAAAAAAAATTTTTTTTTTTTTTTTTTGTTATCTCTCACGTTAATTGAGCATAGTAGAGTAGAATAGAATAGAATAGTAAATTTTATTTATCTCTTCTAAATATCAACTGCCGAAAAAAAGAAAAAGAAAAAGAAAAAAAAAAAAAATAATAATAATAACAATAATATTAATTCCCATTGTAACTCTGCTCGATAAATATTAAATATATTTATGAATAAATTCAATTAAATTTTTTTTTAATTCTATACGTATGTAGTAATATAATAATTATATTTATTATTATTATTATTATTATTATTATCAAAAGTATAGTAAATAATAAATAAAGTTTCATAAGATTCTATCTAATTAGATATAATAAGATTTATTCATATCAAATTTAAATTAAAAAAATTCAATCGAGCAAAGCTACTGGTTTCCAAAATGACCTCTTTTTTTTTTTTTTTAATGAGACTTATATATATATAATATTTAGTCACTTATTTAATGTGTCCCCTAAAATCGTTTATAATACGATACTATAGACAAATGTTATTGTATTATTCATAAAAAGAAAAAAAAAAAAAAAAATTAACAACAACAACAACAACAACCACTCAAATCAGTAGCAAACACAATAAATTTGCATATCATATATTAAGATACCAATTAAAGTGGTAGTGGTAGTGGTAGTGGTGGTGCTGCTCATTTTCATTCGTGATAATTAATTTTAAGTTCAATTATGCCAATTCTATACGAACAAAAAAAAAAATCACACCTTACCATTAATAATTTCTATGTATGTATATTATTGTGTATTATTATGTCGTGACAATAATTTAATTATTGGATTTAAGGTAGTTAAACTGTTATTATATATGTATTTTTTTTTTTTTTCTTTTTCCTTTCTTTCTCTTTCTTTTTTTTTTTTTTTTTTTTTTGTTTTTGATTTTAGTATTTCGATTTTATACGCATTTGTTAAAATCATCGATTGTGCACTCGGCCCACTATATCAACCAACGTCATCAGTCTTGTTGCGTTTTTGTTTCTTTCATCGCAGGTTTAATAGTGGGCAGCCTACGTATCACACGGCACAAACACTGTTAGATATTTATTTATTTATTTATATGTATTGAATTTAAATCCAACTATTATTACGGCCCTCAAGGAACATGGCTCAATTAAATAATGACTATAATATATAATATGTTGGACGTCGATCCGGGTAGTCTGTACAATTATTATATCCCTTTTATTAGACAGAATCAATCTATCTTCATCTGTCTTCTTTCGCTAAAAATTTTTTTTTTTTTATCATTTTTTTTCTTCCAAAATTAAGGGAACTCCTGTGAGCAAAAAAAAAAAGAAAAAAAATCGAAAATCAAAAATCAAAAACCTGAAATGGCAAAATACTCAATCCCACTATTTTTTTTTTTTTTAGCTACAATTTTCTATGAAAACTATTGAAAACTAAAACTATTTGACGATTTTCGTTTTTTGGAGTCCCCCATAATAGATAGATCTTTGAACTATTATACTATGTAAAAGATACGTTAATGTTAATTTAATAACAACCAAAAAATCCGAGCCATAGCTAAATTTCAAGACCGATTAAGAAGAAAACCGTATTACGTAATTGAATATACTAGAAGATTCAAATAATTCTAATATATATTTCCACTTTGTTAATATCGGTCTTTACTCTAAATTCGTGCCAATAAAATTCTAGGCTTTAAAGCGGATATAAAAATGTTCTTTCAAAGATTGTTACAAAAATTTGAATAATCTATAATCGGTCTACGAGTTAAAAAAGTAGTAGCCGTAATATTTTATTTTTTTCTATCATTGTTTAAATAATCTAACGTGTCATAAGTTGTTACGAAGGAAGGGTACGTTAAATTAAGGGATATTATGAATATATCTACGATTATCCACGCCCATAATGAACGAACGAATATAGAGAAAATAGCGAGTTTACATATAAATAGGTAGGTAGTTATAAGTAGAGACAGATCCGCATACATATAAACTACACATAGCATGTTAAATAATAATGACACTTAGTTGTTAGTTTGGTAACTCGAGTAGTTATTAGTATAGATTTTTTTTTTTTATAATAAATATAAAGAGTTGAAACCACTAATACTACGCTAAGTGTTAAATAAACATGCGCAAGCTCTATATGAAAAGGAAGACACGTTATGCATAGGGTGTGTGTAGTTGTGTGACGTTCAAATCAATCTTCAATCGAAATTCCATGCATAGATAATAATTCATATCAGGATCTATAAGTATGTATGAATTTCTTTCTTTTCATCTATTAGATCTGAGGGGGGGGAGGGGGGTCACTCCAATTTCAGCTCCTTCCTTGACGTTGCAGCTTCTGAACCTGATACTGCGAATGCAATGATGATATTTAACACATAGATAATTTCATCCAAAAAAAAAAATAAAAAAAAAATAAAAAAAAGCAACAAATTATAGACAAATAGGAGAGTAAGAGTTATAACTAACAACATACAGAGGTAATAGCTAATTAATAGATTGTTTCAACAATTTCAAAAACAAACATTAAGACTTTTGGGTATAGTGCACAAATGTGTGGGAATTGTAAGTGAAGAAAGAGGTGCAGAAGTGAGAACATGAGGTAAACATACATTATTTACTATCCCTCTTCACCGATGCTTTAAAAAATCAAAAATGAAGCAATGTTTCTTTCATTTTTAGATTTTTTTTATCATTTTTTTTTTTTTTCTTTTTTTCTTTTTTTCTTTTTTCTTTTTAATTTGCTATTTCTACTGTCTACTCGAAGTTTCATTTGATTCAAAGATTGTATAAATAATAAAATTACGTCATTTGAATAATACATGATGGTAGTATAAAAAATTTCCCCCTCTCTATTCACAACATAACTAATAATGGTATGTGTATAATATGTACAATTAATATATTACTATAATCTTTGAAATATTGAATAATTCGTTGGATAGTAGTAGTAGTAGTAGTAGTAGTAGTAGATTCACGATTGAAAAAATATCCAAAGATATTAATTTTCATTTTTTCTTTTTTTTTTTTTTTTTGTTTTTTTTCAAATAGAATCTTGTGTGAAATTAGATAATTTAATAATGCTATTCATTATGCATTCTATTATGCAAAAAAGACTAAATAATCGATGTTATTAATAATTATCTATCTAATAAATTGCTCAAGTCAATAATAAATCCATCCCCCAGAACATCGAAATGAACAAAATAACATGACGTTTAATTAATTCGTTGACCATTTTTTTTCTTTTTCTTTTTTTTTTTGTGAAATAAAAGCATCGGTGAAGTTTTAAACATGCAATTAGTCAGCGTGCAAGAGGACATATACTACTACATATACAAAAATCTTCCGACAGCAAAAAAAAAAAAAAAAAAAAAAAAAAACAATTATATACAACGTAGTTCACCCATACCAAGTGTTAAAAAAAAAGAAGTAGTGCATTGCTATTTGTAACGTGCAATGGATGATGATAGTATTATCTTTTTTTTTTTCCCTTTAATAAGTATAATAATAAATCTTGTCAAATAAAAAAAAAAAAAAAAAAAAAAAAAAAAACTGAATGAGTCAGTCTATCTTCTATCTAGTGTGTATATAGTAATCAGTATTCTCGAAAAACGTTAATGCTTATAAAAGGCACTTGTATAAAATAATTTAAAAACCATGATTTTTTTTCTTTTTTTTTTTTCTTTTCTTTTCTTTTTAAATAACGGTATAATGTTAAACACTTGGAGCCACTGGAGTTGGTAGAATCTACGGCGGGGCGACGTTGTAGTACACGTTGTTGGTGTTTTGCGAAGGGCGGGGGGTTTGGGTGGTGGGGGGGGGTTCGGGGGTGTCTGGTGAGGTTTAGAGTGGCGCATGATACGGTTGCACTGACTAACACCATGCGCAACAGTCAAAAACTTGTTAAAATCTCACTTAAACACACTTCGTTAATTATTCATTATTTTTTTTTTTTTTTTTTCCACCTCCCCCGTGCCACGGGGGAAGAGTTTTAATTAAATGCAACTGCAAGTCCAGGTATCTCAGTTACCAATGTTTTCCACGGGTTAAAACATCGTTATTGTTAACTAATTATTTATCATACGTGGATTATATAGTTATACTATATCATTTTTTTTTTTTTTTTTTTTTTTTTAATCTCTCTCTCTCTATATCGGGGAAACTATTAATAGTCCAAAGAACACAGCCCACATCAGTACAATCCAATGCACGGTGTATATTGGGTTCTCACCATCTGTGATCTTTCTGGCAACAAACTTCAGGGTTTCATCTAGAAGTACAACTGGAATTGAGAACTTCATTACGGTCATCCATTCGTCCACTGTCAACGGGCAGACTTGGAACACGGACTGTATCAAAGAAAGAAAGAAATTAATTTAAACAAATTAAGTAAAAAAAAAAGTAAAAAAAACCAAAAAAACTCACGGAAAGTACGTCGACGTAGAGGATGACGAAATGGAGTGTGAAAGAAAGAGCCATGGAGGCGATCAGCCAAAGATTAGACCATGGAGGCATAGAGATCAGAGATTGATTCTCAGACAAACTGTAAAGAGAAAAAAAATAAATAAAGATAATATAACATGAGAGACGATCGTAATAATACCTTCTGAACTTGAATGATATAAGATATAAAAATCATTACCTGTTCATGGCGTTCAACATCTCAATAGTTACAAGAACGGAAAGTGCCATGGTCATGGGATGAGGATCGGCGAATACTTTGCAGTCAAGACCCTTGAACTCGTCACCACCGCCGATACAAGCCAAATGATGCGTCTGATGAAGTTTAATTTAACGTTAATAAGATTGTGAATAAAACAATATGAAATCATTTGTAATTTTAACGATTATTGCGCACCAGCTGGTAGTAGTTCATCTGGGGTCCGTAAGGACTGTACAAGAACCACCAGGAAGCACCTCCAACAGTAGCAGCGCCTACGTATCCACCAATAGCCATATAACGGAAGAACAACCATCCGGAGATAAGAGATTCATCAGCTTTACGGGGAGGCTGAAAACGAAGGGTAATGTATAATATTAGTTCGAGTTTTTATCAAGGAAGATGGCTTTATGCTACATCTGGCGAATTCTCACCTTGTCCATGATGTCGAGATCGGGAGGATTGAAACCAAGAGCAGTAGCTGGAAGACCGTCAGTTACCAAGTTTACCCAAAGGAGTTGAACCGGGATCAAAGCTTCTGGGAGACCGAGAGCAGCAGTCAAGAAAATACTGTAAAAAAATATATCAAACTGTTGTTAGCAACTTTAGATTTCCTGTTTTTCCTTAATTTGCAGAAGATAATAATATGTTAGATGCTCTGAAATAGAAAATGAATCAAAGATTTATATTATGCAGATAATATATTCATGATATAATCAATTACCTTACGACTTCACCAATGTTGGAAGAAATAAGATAACGAATGAACTGTTTCATGTTGTTATAGATAGCACGACCTTCCTCAACGGCAGCGACAATAGAAGAGAAGTTATCGTCAGCCAATACCATCTCAGAAGCAGATTTAGCTACAGCGGTACCAGATCCCATAGCAATACCAATCTCAGCTTTCTTCAGAGCAGGGGCGTCGTTCACACCATCACCAGTCTGAAATTAATAAGTTTAAAATGTTACTTGGTCATTTATCTTCGACAAAAACCTTTTAAAACTATGAAAATACAACGATTGGTGAATCTAAGAGTCTGCAAATGACTAACCATAGCAGAAATTTCATTCATTCCCTGTAGGAACTCAACGATCTTAGATTTGTGAGCAGGTTCAACACGAGAGAACAGCCTAGCCCTGGCTACAGCTGCTTTTTGTTCGGCTAGAGGTAGATCGTCAAATTCACGACCAGAGTATGATTTTCCAGTGGTATCTTCCTCCTCGGTGAAGACTCCGATACGTCTGCAGATAGCTTCAGCAGTAGCCTTGTTGTCTCCAGTGATGACAATTACACGAATACCAGCAGCGCGGCACCTGACGATAGAGTCGAATACTTCCTTACGTGGGGGGTCAAGCATACCAACAACACCAACGAATGTGAGGTCCTTTTCATAGGTAATGAATTTGTTAGAATCTCCAAGTTCCATGTCTTCTGGTTTTATCGGATGGTCGGCACATGCCAAAGCCAGACAACGAAGGGTGTCGCGTCCAGTACCGTATTGACGAGTAAGATCAAGGATCCTGTTCTTCAGGGTTGAGGTCAGCGGGAATTTCTGAGTTCCAACACGAGCGTGTGTACATCTGTCCAATACTCCTTCTGGTGCTCCCTTGACGAATAGTTTAGGACCAGTTCCAAGCTTGGATGGTTTAAGAGGAACGCAGTAAGAGGACATGGATTTACGATCGCGGGAGAATTCCAGGGTGAATTCCTTCTTCCATTTAGTCTCGATGTCTTGTCTGACGACAATAGCAGTTGTACGACGGTCCAAGCCGGTCTTGGGTACGGCGAAGGGATTAACTTTCTCTGCGAGAACAATCAGCGCGGTCTCAGTCGCCTCACCGACTTTCTCAAACGCCTGTTTGAACTCGTTGAAATCAATAGCTGAATCGTTGCACATTATACAGATGGTACCAATCTCGTGAAGAGTCTCGTAGTCATTTCCCCTGACTTTTTGACCCTTAAGGAAGACCTCGCCGATAGGCTCGTAAGTTGATCCAGTGATTTCGAACTCATGGAAAGAGCTGTCGTTGCCCTCGATCTTTTCAAAAGTGAACATGCTGGAAATGGATAAAGCAGAATATTAATATTTGCTATTTTTTTTAGCAAAGGATTGAGTAGTAGAGGGAACTCAATGACTATAATAAGTCCAGCTTACCGGCTTACAGACATCTGGTTGGTGGTAAGAGTTCCAGTTTTATCAGAGCAGATTACAGAAGTACAACCAAGAGTTTCGACCGAAGGAAGAGACCTGACAATAGCGTTTTTCTTAGCCATACGACGAGTTCCAAGAGCAAGACAAGTCGTGATAACGGCAGGCAGACCCTCAGGGATAGCAGCAACAGCAAGAGCGACGGCGATTTTGAAATAGTAGATTGCACCCTTGATCCATGAACCTCCGTGAGCAGGGTCATTGAAATGTCCAATGTTTATGGCCCAGACAGCAACGCAAATGACTGAAATAACTTTCGACAATTGTTCACCGAACTCATCCAGCTTCTGCTGAAGTGGAGTCTTGATCTCCTCAGTCTCGGACATCTCAACACGAATTTTACCAATAGCGGTATTCAATCCAGTTCCAATTACTACACCACGGGCTTTTCCAGCTGATACATTGGTACCAGAGAACAAAATATTCTTTTTGTCCTGAAATTAAACAGAGAAAAGGGGATTTAGCTTTATTTCTTTCATTTTATAGGACAGATCTATATAAATACGAATATAAAAATTCGGTATAAATATCAATTTTTTCTTTTCATCTTTTCTACATTCGTAGACAAGATAATGAAATACAGAATACTACGAATTTCTATATCATTTATTTTGCTATAAATTATAGAAAATCATTCATTAATAATTTTTTGAGTCTCTCGCTCTCTGAAATTTGCAGCATATTTCAATTTCAAAAATTATGCTGTTTATCATGAAAAAAGTAAAATAAAACATGACATTTTTACACATTTGAAAATTTGAAATTTGAAATTTTTACACATTTGAAATTATAACACATTTGAAAATTTGAAATTTGAAATTTGAAATTTTTACACATTTGAAAATTTGAAATTTGAAATTTGAAATTTTTACACATTTGAAAATTTGAAAAACATTGAAAACATTTGTTCGTACCATAATCGATTATTTTTCAAAATTTTTCAAAAATACGATTTTTTTTTTACTTTTTTTTTACTTTTTATCGACGGTTCAAAAAATATCTAAAATTAGTGTTTTTACATAATTTTTTTTTTTTTTTTTTTTTTTCAATATTTCCGAATTCGAAAACAATAATTCTTGATTTTTGATAATGTCTTGCGAACGTTGTATATATTACAAACCTGGTTTACGGCACGGGGGTCCGGGATAGCATCAGTGTGTTTGATAACAGAAACAGATTCACCAGTAAGGATGGACTGATCAATCCTAAGGGTGGTTGAATAGATTTTGGTGAGTCGAATATCGGCAGGAATTTTGTCACCGACAGAAATTTCTACGATATCACCAGGTACAATTTCCTTAGCACGAAGCCTCTGTACACCGGCCTTGTCTGCTCGTACAACCTTGCCCATTTCCGGCTCGTATTCTTTAAGCGCTTCAATAGCAGATTCGGCATTACGTTCTTGCCAAACACCGACAACAGCGTTAGCGATAAGGATAAGTAGGATAACGAAGGGTTCGACGAATGCCGTGAAAGCGTCATCGTGTTCTTCAAATAAGGCTAAGACCTGTGTAATAATAGAAATTATACATTTTATGAAATAAAATAAAATAAAATAAAATAAAATAAGATCATAGGATCTCATTGATTGAAATTCATATTAAAAAAAAAAAATAAAAAACCTGATTTTATACTCACGAAGGATATAATTGCGGCTAATAGAAGAATCTTAACTAGAAGGTCGTCAAATTGTTCCAAAACAAGTTGCCAAATCGACTTTCCTAAAATAATAATAAGAACCCTAATATGTTAACTGTTTAATCTCACCAATACCGCGAGTTGTATTTAGGTGTCCGGCTTCGTTTCGCGGTCAAACAGATAAAAAAAAAAAAAGAGAAAGAAAAAAAAAAAAGAACCAAAACTTGTCTACGAGGCGAAATCGCGCCTATAGTGAATGGATCTTGTTTTTACTTATTTCTCTTTTTTTTTCTTTTTTTTTTTTTTTTTTTTTTTTTTCGAAATATTTGACCCGAGCGAAGAAAAAGGAACAAAAATGATTAAAAATCAAAAAATTCGTTCCGTTTTTTTTTTTTTTTTTTTTTACGATTCCACATTTTAGCGTGTCGACTATAATTCGCGATATATCTGCGAATCGAATAGAAGGGGGAAATACATATATATATATGCATATTGCATTTATTGCAATTATATTATCTATCCACGTTATGCCCACGTCATAGCTTCCATACAGTTGATATCCATACCGTAAGCGAATTAAGCTAGACGAGAGCCGCGACGTGAATAGTTGTCAAGAGAGTTTGATATCCTGCATATGTATGTATTTCAATTGAATTCTTTAAATATACGAAATAGAATTGCATCCGTGCATCAATTAAGAAAATAAAAGATCGAGAGATATAGAGATGCAAAAAAGAAATACAAATTGATTTGATTTGAATAAAGACGTAGATTTTTTATTTTTTATTTTTTTAATTTTTTTCTATCGTTTTTAATTATTTTTTATAAATTCTATATACTGTTACGCATATAACTCTATAGATTTTCCGAGCTAATACTATATATAGTTATCACCATACGATAACTTCTCGATCGTGTTAAAGAAAATACGTAGACTACGACGTTCTAGTCGTCCTTGAGGCCGGTCTATAACTACTTCGTAGAATTTCTGGTTTCTCGATAAAAGATACTTAATTATTATCGAGGAAGAATTTTTCAAAAATACGTTTCATAACGAAATTTTTTTTTTTTTTTTTTTTTTTTTTTTTTTACTGATTCACCGTATATTCACGCGTGATTTGGATTAGTTATAACATACACAGAAAAAAAAAGGTTGACTTGAGCCAAGAAAATTATTCTTGATTCAAGATAATTTTTCGATCCAAAAATGAAGACCGAAATTTTCTCGGATAAAATCAAAAATTTTTTCACGAACCAAGAAAATTTTCCAAATTTTCTTGGTTCGAGAAAAAATTTTTGATTTTATCCGAGAAAATTTCGGTCTTCATTTTTCCAAATTTTCCAAATATTCTTGGTTCGAGAAAAAATTTTGATTTAATCCGAGAAAATTTCGGTCTTCATTTTTGGACCGAAAAATTATCTTGAATCAAGTAAACCTTTCTTTCTGTGTATGCGAAAAGCTAAATTCTAGTCTCGTATAGGTATAAAATATCTCGCGAGCTTATAGGGTAATCAGACTCTAGGAATTATGTACCGCGCCTTATATAGGTAAAAATTAATCAATCTACGATTCCGCAGTGCATATATAAAGTTTATTTATATTTTCATTAATAATATATTATATTTCTAATCGCGATTCTGACATCGAATATATAAACTGAGATTAGAAACGGTACATAGTACCTCGATCACCGAATAAGGTGTACAATTGTTAATTAACTAAGCTGCAAAACCGTGGCCTAGTTTGATAAGCGGCGTGTATTTATACGAGGTTTCATAACCGCGGCGCCAATAGCAATTGCAAACTATATAATATTAAAGTACAGTTTTCCGCCTTTCACTATATATATCTATATAATACGATATTAATATCTTCTATAGCTTATCATATGTGTTATGAATTAATTAAGAACGTATATATATATATATATATATATATATATATATATGTATTATAACGCGGATCAATTATTGTAGTTAATAAAAATTGAGCTCTGACCCAAAGTCCGCGGTCAGTCAAGTTGCGTGTGTGAGATTTATAGCGATAAATTATATATATACGTATGTGTATATGAATGCATATAGAGTTAATGAGTAAAGTGTAAAAATCGTTTAAACAATTTAATTAAACGTACAAACGATGCAGATTTTCTATGATAACGAAATTATAATCATTATTTTTTTTTTATTTTTTTTTATTTTTACTAGTATGTATTATTTTTTTTTTTTTATATTTATGAGAACAAATTTTTCGATCTAATTTTACGTTAAGTAATTTTTTCAATTCTTTTTTTTTTTTTTTTTTTTTCAATTTCAATTTGGTGCAAATTTCGAAATTTCGTCGTAAAATGAATACTTTGACGTTATTTTTATATACCTATACGTATAATAGATGCGCGTATCTACGTCGAGTTCAGTCGTCTACAGTCTGCAGGTTTGGATCCATAAACACGGCACAAATTTCAGGCCAAAGGTATATGTATGCATGTGTATGTTTACACACATTGATACACCTTTTATATGCCTCTACGGTACATTGTGGGTATAGAAACCATAATGACACACATCGATGTGCTACACCGCGTAGCTCAGACTTCAGAGAGCCTATAAGCGCCGCGCGAGGGTCAGGCTATACACAATATCTTTTTAATAATTTAGAGGTAACAAATGTAGGTACGTAACATATTAAGTGTTTCCCTCCCATCCTCGAGAGCTAAATTCACGAATTATAGTCGGCAGCAAAATTACGTGGATCTCAATCTTCGATAATTATATTATCGAGACTCGGAAGAAATTTTTTTTTTATCTAAAATTATATATTTTTCTATGATTTTTTTTTTTTTTGTTTTTTACTCACCCTCCTCGGCTGGCAATTCTGTAATAGAAATAAATAAGCTGATTAGTAGATACTCGTGATAAAAATGATAACATATATTCATATAGATAAAGTCAGTCGAGATGGAATAATGAAAATTTGTTTTTAATAGTTTCGTAATATTTACACAGTATTTCTTTCAATTCACTATTATCGCAATTTATTCCGCATAATATATCAGCGGTAATTAATTTCTCTGAATTTTTTATCGTATATATATTATACGGTTTCGGTGCGGTGAACATTATTTCTCTTCAACCAACGGTGTAAAATATCTCCTTATGTATATTATACGTACATATAGCTCGGTTTGGATCGATCGACTTTAAGGTACTTTACTTTGGTTTATTACACCTATGTATATGTACGTGTATATAATTTATATACCGCGTTTTCATACTCTGGATCAGAATAATTCGCCTCGTCTAAATATCGCGTCATTAATACCATAAGATCGTGAGTGCCAAAAAAAAAAAAAAAAAATTCGTGTTTTTGGTGGCAAAATCTTTTTCGTGCCATATAACATCGTTTGAGCATATCCGCAAAAAAAAATAATTTTTTTGACGCTTATGACCTTATTGCATTAGTGACGCGATATATATACCGTTTAATTCATAATCTCTCGTTTTTTTTTTTTAAAGCCTTTAACACTCTTCTATGTATCTTCTCTATCTATGTACATATCATATTATTATTATATTGCGAAATAAAATTTTCTCGAAATTTTTCAAATTTAACGTGAAATAAAATTGAGGAACGTGCACGGTTGCTAACCGAGAGAGAGAGATTAAATTCCCAAGTAATATAACCTGAGGTAAGCACTCCAGTAGAAGACACTCAAGAGGTAATAGTAGAGAGATTCTCTTGTACATACTACTCCTGGAACTTGAGGGAACAAGAAGATTTCTTTCTCAAGATATCCGTGATGAGAGAAAAAAAAAAAAAAAAAAAAAAAGATTCTCCAGAAAATTACACAGACGATTTTGGTCTATTTTTCCGATAAAATGATAGAACTATTTTTTTTTTTTTTTTTTTTCTTGGTTTTATAATTATGAGAATGAAAACCCAAAGTTTGTAAAATAAATGAAAAAATTGAGGTACCTACTAAATGGGTTTTGTTCTAATCTATACAGATTTAAGAACTTCATAATATATCGCCACGTGGGTCGTCACGCGATTACCTCAAAAACAAATTCTTGTATACGAGTGTATAAACGTATGCGTTATAATAAACATGAATAGGTATTTGTGTATACGTGTATATATGTATATATAATCTATACATGTATATTGTATATATATATGTAGTGAAGAAAATAAATATACAAATGTCACTCGTAGCAAATGTATCTTAATACCCTTTCTCCTCCTTTTCTCGTCTCATCTTACTCGCGTAGCAAGCTTAGTAGTTCGAGGTTCCTATTAATACGGTGGCTAAAAATTGACGTGAAATAAATTGGTCTGTAGAACTGTTTGGACCGCTACTACTACTACTACTATTACTACTACTACCTCTACCTATATATATATAATGCGTATAGTTATATAGATCTAGAATTCTAGAGGTACGATATATAGTATAGGTATATAGTATGGGGTGGCACATCGTAGTTCTCCGATTCCCAGAAGCCCGCGCAAGAGTAGAGCTTTACGAAGCAGCTCCAGCTTCCTACGCGATTTATACTCGCGTTAGATGAGATGCTGTAGGTATCCCACCGGCATGGCATAGCGCACCTATAGAAAGAAGCCGGAAGGCACGAGCCTCGCATTTTCGAAATGGGTATAGATGTAGTATACGTCTCTGCGTGTGTTTCTATATATTCGTACCGCACAACGGACTATATGCGTGTAGTCTATTTATACAATTAAGAAGTTAGTCGACCGACCCATTTCGACAATCGGATCTATCGAATTATATAGAATTATACGTATTTAGAATGAAAGCTGATTTGATTTTATTTTCTTTTCTCTCAATGTGAATTCAAATTCGCGAAATTTGCTTTAAAAAAAAAAAAAAAATTTTCAATTTTTTCTTTCTCTTTTTTTTTTTTTTTTTTTTTTTTTTTTTGCGAGTAAATAAATTCGCGATGAAAATCGACGATAAGTTATTTTTTTTTTTTTTTTTTTTCTTTTTCCAAACGTTGTTATATAGACGCAGACGTTGTTAATGCGTTTTTGGTATATCCATCAATCTATAGGAGTCGAACGTCTGCAGGCTGTTAGTCAGATAGCTTATAGACCGAAGAACGAACGCGAATCATTGCCAAAACAAACGGGGAAATATAATTTTGAAAAATAATACCACATTTTTTTTTCTTTTTTTTTTTTTTCCTAGTTTCTTTTTACTGATCGACAGAGACTTTGGCCACACACAGATCTACATATCTACTCTTCAAATATCGTCGCAATTGCCTCATTATTTATTTGCCTTAGTTCTTTTTTGTTATATGTATAACATACGTATGGGTCATATAGTCGATAATAAAAAAATTAAAAAAAATTAAAACTATTAGTTTTCTTTCTCGTTCTTATATATATATACTGTCGTATTATATACTCAAGGGTAAATAAATACCTAAGTTTAATTCGATGAATTATTATACACGCGACAAAAAATGAAAAAAAAAAATAAAAAAAAAAAATTAACAAAAATGTGTATAATTTTTCGTACGTATATTCATAGCGAGGGTAGAAAATATCGCGTTACTAATGCCATAGGGTCGTAAGCGCCAAAAATTTTTTTTTTTTTTGCGGATATTCCCAAACGATGTTATATGGCACGAAAAAGATTTTGCCACCAAAAATACGAAATTTTTTTTTTTTTTTTTTTTTGGCGCTTACGATCTTATAGCATTAGTGAAGCGATATGATATAGACGAAAAATGTTAGGCGTTTTTATATTACTACTAACCCAGCTACGCGAAGTTATTTTCTAATTGAGATATTATCTTCGCAATATATATATATATCGCAAGACAATATAAGTAAGTAGGTAGGTATGTATAGTAATGGCCATAATATACAGGGTGATCCAGAATGCGGTACTTTCCTTACACCGGTGGATTCCTTGTAAAAATCTAAGACAAAAATTATTCATCCTAAAATGTCGAATGCTTAGCCGTGTTCAGGTAGGAGCCGTTTAAAGTAAGCCGAATTAATCCAATACGAGGGCAGATACGAGAATGGCTCAGCCGCCGTTACGCCGTTATTGTTGGCCCGCCACCGCGAACTTGCAAAGAAACGACGATCAGACGTCCGCGGCTCTGCTGTATGTAGCTAAGCCATACAGGCGATGCAATGAAAACAGAAGCATGCAAATTTTACCGAACTATGAATGAAATAAATAAGGTAAAGTCGGGAGAGATGCCGCAATTTTTTTAGAAAATTCATAACTTTTGCAAAAATAGATATTAAGAAACGTATTTATCAGTGACCATTCTTTAAACTATGTACTATAATGTGGCCCTAACCAAAAATAGATAAACTTTCATTTTCATATAAAACATACGTCAACAAAAAAACATTTATGGTGGCCATTAGTCAGGGAAAACCGGGAAGTCAGGGAAAAGTCAGGGAATTCGGAAAATGGTCAGGGAGGTCAGGGAAAAGTCAGAGAATTTTTCAGCGAGTCAGGGAATTTTATGGTGACACAGAACAAGACAGAATAGAACGTCCCCCGTGATTCTTTCTTCTTTCTACCTTGCGCGGAATTATTAATCAGAAAATTGTTAATTATTAATTAATTCAAAAAATCATTCTCTATCAGCATTGATTCAGAGCGTTGTTTATTATAGGTATACTTGAATAACCAGTAATTGGTCCGAAATTCAGTCAGGGAATTAGTATATTATGCACCTAGGGAATAAAGTGTTCTTTTTATCGAGTGTGAGGTTTATCGCCCGAGCGAAGCGAGGGTGACCTTCACACTCGTCTAGAAGAACACTTTACACCATGGTGCATATGATATTTTATGCATCCAAGGGCAGAAAGCGCGTTCGTTATGCGCGCAGCCGCGAATAAAGTACGCACTTTCTTCCCTCGGTACATAAAAATTATAATTTGGTCAGGGAAAAGTCAGGGAATTTTTTTTGACTGTTTGTAGTGGCCACCACGTAATATGTAAGTAATATGGGCGAAAAATTTATTATTTCGAGATTCTTCATCTATAAAAATACTGCAGCGAATGTTTCCAACTAAAAACTGAGTTCCAAGGAGCATCTACTGCATCAATTAAAAACTACGGGATCAATGAGTTACAAAATTTTATCACATTTGAGTCATAAAATCCTGGACTGAAACATTTTTTTTTTTTCAAATCCCTTGACCATTCTACAGATGTCATCTATTAATCCAGAAGATTAATAAATGACCGATCGAATCCAGAACAATATAATCTGCAGTTCTAAGATACAGAAAACCGTATCGTTTGCTCCAACCAAAATTAATATCCTCCCATTCTTTTCCAAGACATCGTCGGTCAGTAAACTGACTACATCCGCACAACAGGCACATACGTACGTTCCGCTGAAAATGGTGAGATGTGATTTTATAGCGCGAGACCCTGAACGTTATTTTGATCTCTGATATTTGGTCTTGATCTTCGATTGATTGATTTGAAAAAAAATGATGGCCATAGAAATCGGTAACCTGGTCATCCACAGTGGCTTCATATCTAATGATTCTGGATCTAGACCAATCTCGTAAAATCATTCCTGTATACCTTCCTATGAATGATTACATTTTTTAAAACGATTTTCCGATAAAAATTGGCATCTTGAAGCTACGATATAATAGTATATTTCGTATCAAGCGCGTAAAATTTTATATTAGTGGTCACGGCATTACACGAGGGTGTAAAGTATTACGCCCGTGTTGCAAACGATATCTTTCGTTGCAGTTGGCGTCAAATTCGATTTTATCCAAACACAACAAGTTGTAAAATCGGATTCTACGCCCACTGCGACGAAATAGTATATTACTCACCTAGGGAGGGAAAGTAGGCTAACCCAAACTGCGTGTGAGATTGACACCCGAGCCGAAGGCGAGGGTGACAAAAACGCAGTTTGGGATGGCCTTTTTCACTCCCGTGTGAGGTATACTATTTTTCACCACCCCCTGCATCGGAAAGAACGACTTTCCGCTCACGCAAGGAAGCGAAAGTCGTACTTTCCGTGCAGGTGTGGTAAAAAATCCTTATTATTCTTCGTGGTTGTAAATCAATGACCGTCGTTAGTCCAAGTTCATTCAATCAGCTGTTCTCAATTAAGAGAAATTTGAATTGTGCGAATACCAAGTCATTATTTAATGTTGGCAAGATGCATTCTTACATAGTTAGAACAATAATAAATAATGATAATAATAATAATAATAATAATATGAGGAAAGATCTCAATCAATCCCGTAGAGTCAGTGTAAATAATGCAAGTATCACTGGCCTCGTTACAGTTTTCATTAATGTTATGGTTTTATCGAATTCATACAGCCCAATTTGACGTGTATACGTTCCATTCGCGAAGCGAAGATCAGTATTCTCATTAGACAATATTGGCCACTACAAACAGTCAGAAAAATTTCCTGACTTTTCCCTGACCAAATCATAATTTTTCCCTGACTGAATTTCGGACCAATTACTGGTTATTCAAGTATACCTATAATAAACAACGCTCTGAATCAATGCTGATAGAGAATGATTTTTTGAATTAATTAATAATTAACAATTTTCTGATTAATAATTCCGCGCAAGGTAGAAAGAAGAAAGAATCACGGGGGACGTTCTATTCTGTCTTGTTCTGTGTCACCATAAAATTCCCTGACTCGCTGAAAAATTCTCTGACTTTTCCCTGACCTCCCTGACCATTTTCCGAATTCCCTGACTTTTCCCTGACTTCCCGGTTTTCCCTGACTAATGGCCACCATAAATGTTTTTTTGTTGACGTATGTTTTATATGAAAATGAAAGTTTATCTATTTTTGGTTAGGGCCACATTATAGTACATAGTTTAAAGAATGGTCACTGATAAATACGTTTCTTAATATCTATTTTTGCAAAAGTTATGAATTTTCTAAAAAAATTGCGGCATCTCTCCCGACTTTACCTTATTTATTTCATTCATAGTTCGGTAAAATTTGCATGCTTCTGTTTTCATTGCATCGCCTGTATGGCTTAGCTACATACAGCAGAGCCGCGGACGTCTGATCGTCGTTTCTTTGCAAGTTCGCGGTGGCGGGCCAACAATAACGGCGTAACGGCGGCTGAGCCATTCTCGTATCTGCCCTCGTATTGGATTAATTCGGCTTACTTTAAACGGCTCCTACCTGAACACGGCTAAGCATTCGACATTTTAGGATGAATAATTTTTGTCTTAGATTTTTACAAGGAATCCACCGGTGTAAGGAAAGTACCGCATTCTGGATCACCCTGTATAATATATTGTTCGAAGACTACAGGGTATAACGTTCTTAAATATTTATGATATTGTGACAAATTACCTAATAAATATATATATATATACCACGTCGATGTATGTATATAGAAATGAAATTATTGTAGATTAGAAGAAAAAGAAGATGAAAAAAAAAATATGAAATTTATTGTGAAATTGAACGTTATTCGCGTCAAAGCTAGTACCTAATATCTACCTAAATGTATTATACCTACAATACGTGTAAAATCATCGTCGTCGTATATATATTTTATGGCCATAGCGAAAGTGTCCTTCCTCGTATAATATAATAACTTCTATATACAAACGTTATGCGTATATAGGTATACGTATACCTATAATATATATACGTACGATGGATAGACACGCGGCAATCGCGAGTTGGTTAAGGAAAGGCTTCGCGTGTTTTTCTGTATACATATATATATATGTATAGTTGTTAACCTACTGCTCGTCCCCACATTTGTAGTATAGGTACATACTTAGGAAATAATAATCCAAGGTCGAAGAATTGCGAAGTCGATTATGTAGACTTGTGATGGTCGAAGCTTTAATTTTTTTTATTTATATTTTATTATATTAAACATTTTTTTAAAGGTATATATAGGAGCTGTCGCGAGTTCTTTTCATTCGCGAAATTAGTTTACAAGAAAATAAAATCCAAAATTGAAAATTTCTTTTTTATATTGTTCATATATATATATATGCGAAGGAACGCAGTTTTTTATTATTATTATTATTATTGTTATTATTATTTTTTTTTTTTTTTTACTATAATTTTATTACGATGATTTTTAGATCAAAATTATTTACGACTATTTCCTGTCTCATCGTTATAACGATCGAATCCCCCTCCTCGTATAGTACGACGAGCTCTATGTACCTATATAAATATCGATCATTAAATTCTCAAGCTGTGACGATTATTCGCTGCGGTTAATAATAAAGGTTCGATTCAGCCCGTAAGGATATATACTATGCGAGGCAATATAATAAAGATGACCGAAACGAAAATCAGACTACGATAATTATTTTTTTTCGTTTTTTTTTTTTTTTTTTTTTTTTTTTACGTTGAGTTAATCATATAATACGAAGATTAACTATAATCATTAGATAACATATTATATTCATACGATCAAATGAATTATCAAGTCTATAGGCTCTATAGGTCTCTAGGTCAGGAATCAACTATGACTTTTTATAATAAATCAATTATTTCGAAATCTTTTAAATGTTATTATGTCTATAAACAGTTTTAAAAATTCATAGCATGACTTTGCATCATAGAAGGTTTTTAGAAGTTATTATTATTAATTTTTTTTTTCAATTTTTTTTTTTTTTTTTCTTCTCGTCTCTAATGATCGATGAATTACTCAAATAATAGGATTGATATCTATATATAGTAGACCGGTTCAAAAAAATCGACTATTCTTTTTTTTTTTTTCAATTTTCGCATTGAAATACTTTCGGGGGGCTGAAAAAAGATGCCTGTTAAAAGTGGAGCTCTTAATATTAAGATTTAGAGATCGCTCATCGCGGATTTCAATTTTCCATTTGTATAGCATAGGAAATTTTTTTTTTTTTTTATATAATTTTGTAGCTCACAAACCAATGAACAAATCCAAATGACTCATACATATTTTCATAGGAAATTGAACACTCTACAAAAAGCTTCTCTTATCATTTTTTGATAAATTGACTCCTTCCAAAGTTATTCAAGCTCAAAGTTCAATTTATAGTTGAGTCAACTATTTTTTTTTTTTTTTTTTTGTGATTTTTTGTTCCACAATGATAGACACATTTTTTAGAGTGTTCAATCCCCTATCAAAATATGTAAGATTCATTTGGATTTGTTCATTGGTTTGTGAGCTACGAAATTCTGAAGAAAAAAAAAAAAAAAAATTCCTATGCTATTTAAATGGAAAATAGAAATCCGCGATGAGCGAGCTCTAAATCTTAATATTAAGAGCTCCGCTTTTAACAGGCATCTTTTTTCACACCCCCCCGAAAGTATTTCAATGCGAAAATTGAAAAAAAAAAAAAAAAAAAAAAGAATAGTCGATTTTTTTGAACCGGTCTACTATATAGGTATTGTACATTTTTTAACAGAAAAAAAAAAGTTATAATCTTAGATTTTTTTTTTTTTTTTTTGATTTTTTTTTTCTATATCAGATATATTAGGCCACTGTTAAACTATAAAAGTTACAACATAGCGAATACATGTGTATAACATTTTATTATTGCCACTTAAGCTGATTGTCAACCTTTTTACGGTCTAGATATATACTATAAAGGCAAATATACATATTATATTGTATATAAAAGATATATAAAAGATATATAATTATCATATAGTCATCGGAATACACGTGACGTCATTAAAAATAAAAAAAAATAAAAATAAATATAGCGTCCGATATATACGTCAGCGGGATTATGAATGACGTATATATATTTAACCGTTGTTACACTCGTTTCGCAATTAATTATTCCAACTATATCAAGAAGTAGTGAGTGAGCGAGTGAGCGATCGAGCGAGAGAGCCAGAGAGAGGAAGAGGAAAAGGAAAAGGAAGAGGAAGAGGAAATATGCTATATACTGCACTTATAGCTATTTAAAAGTGTGAAATGAAATGAAGTGGGGACATAACAGAAAAGAAAAAGAAAAAGAAAGAGAAAGAGAAGAGGAAGAAAAAAAGAAGAAAAAAAAAAAAAGAAAGAAAATGAAATGAAAGAAAAGAAAAATAAAATGCGATTGTACGCGACACATATACACATATATATATAAATATATGTACGTATACGTGTACAAACTGCAGTCTTAACGTTTCAAGGCTGATTCACGTGTTAATATACCTCTCGCCGCAAGATCAGGCAAAAGCAGCAGCAGCAGCAGCGTAATAAGACGCTTACACACACATATTACGAAACGAATATCTCGCATATATATATATGTATATGTGGTTTATAATAGAAAATATTATACGTATGAGACTATCGAGTGTTATAAATTTTTACAAATCTTAGAATTCGATTATTTCTGGCCTGATAATCGTATATATATATATATATAAATAATAATCACGTGAGTTTATATTAGTTAAGATGAAGAAGAAGAAGAAGAAGAAGAAGAAGAAATGTAGCTGTGTTTGAGGAAAAAAAATTTTCTGATTAATCATCATCACTTTTAATGATCTTTCGAGAACTGAATATATACGTGAGATTTTTAGCATATTAATATATAAGGTAAATGTTTATTAATTTTCTATATGCTAAATAAACTAGTTTCTATATATTTGTTGTTATTTATTTCTATATCTCGTGGTGAAATATTAGAAATTTTAACGAAAAGAGAGTAAAAAAAAAAAAAAAAAAAAAAGAACAAAGAACGACACGAAATCAAGTTTTCGATTTCTTTTTTTTTTAATTTTTTTTTTTTTTTTTTTTTACACATTTGAGATACGCCGCAATGTCCACGTGGCAATAATTAAGTTATATATACTATATGAGCGTTTAGCACCGCCACGGTTCACGGAGCTCGTCATTGACCTGCGGATATCAGTATATATCAGTATTATGTATCTATACACTTGTGTGTACGTGCGTGCACATAATATCATATACTATAGTTTTAGATAGATATGTATAATATACAAAATACATACTATATGCGGGCAGAATACTAATTCAATGATTTATAACATATTTTTAAAACAACAAAGAAAACGTTCGATTTCCATAATAGTGTAATTATATTATCAGGGGTTTGTGAAAAATACTAAGGCTTGAAATTTTCATAAATTTTAACGTTCATTTTTCTTTTTTTTTTTTTTTCTTTTTTCTTGACTTTTGAATTCTTAGATAAATAAATGAGAAAATTGTAATTACAAGATAGAAAAAAAAAAAAAAAAAAAAAAATTTTTTTTTTTTTTTTTTTTCTATCTTGTAATTACAATTTTCTCATTTATTTATCTAAGAATTCAAAAGTCAAGAAAAAAGAAAAAAAAAAAAAAAAAACTTTTTTTTTTTTTTTTTTTTTTCTTTTAATATTCGTATATATATATATACGTGATTTTGGTTGTTATCGTAAATTTCTTAATCTTCCTCACATCTATAGTATATTATAATATAGAGTATATAATACGGTGAAATTTAACCTTAAGACACAAAATTGAAAAGTAACTAAAAATTATCCGCTAGATTCCGAAGGTCGCGTGGTAAACGTAAAACATGTGGCTAGAGCACATTGATTTTTGCGCTTAGCGAGCGGCGAGAAAATATATAGATATATAAACGTACTACGGCTGCTCTATAGAACGCCGGGCGCGGTGTAAAATATCGTATAAGTATATAAGTCACGTCGTAGAATTGAAAAATAAAAAATAAAAGCTATATTATAATTATATTCATTAAATAATGAGAGAGAGAGAGAGAGAGAGAGAAAAAATTGAAAGATAGAAAAATGATGCAACATATTATAATTTACGCATTTCTATATTTATAGATACGATAATTTTGTTCTTCTCTAATTTATTTTTTTTTATTTTTCTTAATGTCTAAATAAACGCGGGGTAGATAATTTACGTTAGAACAGTGGTGATACCTAGGACCTCCCCGTACCTCCTGCGCGTTAAGTATAGTAAATATAAAAATAAAATAAAAATGATAAAAATACTTCGGGACAAAGTTGCGCTAAATTGGTCGTGAAAGCCTGGAAATCCGAGAACAGAATCTAGACAGACGTACGTACGTACGTAGAGGAAGGAAGGAACGAATGAACGAGAGAAACGAATAGTTGAACGAGCAAGCGAGTGCTTCGCGGGGGGCTGCTGCTGCTGTTGCTGCTGCTACTGCCTGCTACCTAGCTAGCCAGCCTCACTAAGCGATCGGAATCTCTAGTTCGGCCGGGGCTCTAAACTAAAATATAAAACTTACATAAGCAATTCCCAGCTCTTTCGAACTCTCTCAAGGAGCTTATACTCTAGAATCTAGCGAAGCTATCACCTGTGTCCGTATCACTACGGGGCTGGCAGACGACAAATCGAAACAACGAACGAAAAGAACGAAACAGCTTAGCGTGAAATGTGAAACGCTAAGCTATATCTATACCTATACACGCCTTTACCTACATATACTTACTAACTCAAACTCATGCCTACTCGTATATTTATATATACGTATTTATCGCGTTAACGGGGATAAATCTAGTCTAGAAGTTATCTACTTTCGCATACGCATCTCTATACCCTAAATAAAAATTACCTATAGGCTGTGTAGAATTGTATGTATGGATGTATGTCTGTATACCTACTCTTACACCAGACCTGAATACAATCGATATGCAGCTGAACGAAGGGTCTCGAGAGAGAGAGAGAGAGAGAGAGAGAGAGAGAGAAAACTATACCGAGAATTATTCATCGAACTATTCGTTACGGGGTTTTCTATGGGTTGATATTATATGAATAGATTGTAAATATTTGACTAATTAATTAATTAATTAATTAATTATTAACACCGATAAATTAATAACAATACTGAAATAAAACTCCTTTATTACGTATATATATATATATATATATATATATCGAAAGTCTAAATTTTATTTTCTTTGTCTCAAAGAAATGATGATAAATAATAAAATATGATTAATTATCATATCGCAAGGTAAAAACAACGCGTTTTATCAATCTATTTTATTATTTATTATTGTTCTCAATTGATTGTACTAATCGATATTATCGTATCTCGTTATAAAAGTAAAACTTAAAAAACTTGATAATAAGATTTCGATCTACCTAGACCGTGAAAAAAAAAAAAAAAAAAACACGAAAACAAGAAAAACAACAAAAGAATTAAAAACTAATCGTATCTTCTACAATATCACAACGTCCTTATATTTACCCTCAATTTTTTTTCTTTTGATTTCATTTTTCATCTACTGCATATTTAAATACATTTATTATATTATACATGTGTATAAATTATATGCAACAGGTTCAACGTTAATAGTCTAATGATTTATTGCTCGATCCTAAATCGCAGAGATATGTACACCTAGTTTATAAATCTGATATCTAATAGCTAAAGACACAAAGTATATAAATAAACAATTTTTAATAGCGATGACATTGAAGTTTGCATCGTTGGAACGCAACGAAATTCAACGTAAATTTAAAAAATATATATATATATAGCATAAAAATGATCCTACTAGGTTTATTAAAATTTTCAAGTTATTTCTAGTCGTTTTCACTTTTCAAACATAGCAGGATCATTTTTGGTAAATTGATATATTTAAATTATTATTATTTTTTTTCGGATTTCGTTGCGTTCCAACGATGCAGACTTCAATGTCATTAATAGCGATACTTCTGGTTTCTCGTTTCTCATTTCTCATTATTCCATCGTTATAGACAAAAACCAAACGTGACAAAGATTGAAGTATATAATTTATTTTTATATATATTTATTTGTTTATTTTTTCTCAACTTACCATTGAGGCCATATTTCTCCTGGTTCCTTTTCACTTGATCAGGTCCTAATCCTTTGTCAGAGTCGGTGCCGAAGAAATTCTGCACCTCGTCCACAGTCTTAATGTGGGCGTCATCCATCTTTTTTTATCTTATTATTATTAATTCGTTGCCAATCTTAGTATTTATTTATTAACAACGATTGGCGTTCATTTACAAAATCTGTACCTGTAATAATAAAGAAGAAGAAAAAAATCATATAATTTCATAGAATAATAAGAATAATAATAATAATAATAATATTAACGATTATTATATTAATAAGAAATAGAGGGGAAAAAAAAAAAAAAATTCTTCCCCCCCCCCCCCCCCCCCCACCCTCCTAACAAATCGAACGTTATTTAAAAATTATTAAAATACAATTATATTATATTAAATTAAAATATTGACATTATTTTAATTTCGCACTATTATATTCCCCGTATTATTATTATAAATAAAATAAAATCAGTGTCGTGTCAATGTAAGTAAGTAAGTAAGTTACTACTAGGTAGGTATGTACGAAAAATAACGGAGCGTGACGAAGGCGAAATTGCATGAGGTGATGGTGAGGTAAGGTAAGGTAAGGTAAGGTTCGACTTCTATGAATCGCGTTGATTTATTATAAAAGTTTTTTATACTTTAATTTTACGACGATGATGATGATTATTATTATTATTATTATTATTATTATATATAATATATTTATTATAAGTTTATGTCACTATTATAGGTATAATAAATAATAATTTAAATATATATTATAAATTTAAAGTATAAGATAAAATATTACATATTATGTAGATTATTAACGGTTTATTTAACGATAATAATTAATTTATGATTATGATTATGATGATGGTGTGAAAAAGAAAAAAAAAAGAAGAAAAAAAAAAAAAAAGAAAGAAACTCACCGCGAATATTGTTCAACGTGTGCAACCAAGCAGCAGTATGTAATACTACAATATAATATAATATGATTTAGGTTAGGTTACGATGAACTGGTGTGTAAAGTGTAAGTAGCGCGCGCGCGACACTATCGCATACGGGTGACAAATTTCGGGACTACTTATAGTAATTATTATAAACTCTCGTTGTTAAATTAAAGTAAAGTATAAAGGTAGTATCGTCGTCTCGTGTGTGTATCTAGATTAGATTTATTTTATTTTATTTTTTTTATTTTTTTATTTTTTATTTATTTTTATTTTTTTCCCTATATCATAAAATATGATGAAAATCACACGTCATTTTTTACACATTAATATTATATTAAATTATATTGGCTTATTATTATTATTATTATTATTATTATTATTATTATTATTATTAGAAACGTTTGCCAAACCTATTCTTCCGTTAAACTAACTGACTGACTGACACACAGTGAACGACAAATCACGTTAGTATGGTTAAGTTAGTAGTACATGAGAGCGCCGCGCGTACGAGTTTCATACGACTTAAAAATAACCGGCATGCATTTCACCTTTGGGGATTTCCCCTGTTTAAAATACACGATAGTAATAATGTAATGATAAAGTTTAATAAATAATAACCGTTTAATTAAACGAACATATTTATTGATAGATACTTTTTTTAAACGTTATTTTTTATATATATATATACTCGATTATTATTAATACCGTATATTTTTTTATCCACGTATATCGCTTAGAGAACGGTACTTGCTAATTTAACAGTACAACATTGAGGAGCATGTGGAGCTACGCCATTGGTCTAAAAATCCGACCATGTGACCCGTGTGACGCACTCGGTTATTTTCAGACTTCTGCTAGGCTATTTCCTTGGCGCGTATTTTAAGACGCCTTAAAGGACATCACGCCGCATTTTCATTATATAAGTTTTTATTTATTTATTTATTTATTTATTTATTTATTATAGATTGGAAATACTATAATGTTAAATCTCGGTATTACGAACGCCTTATATTTACACCGAATATCAAACCATCAATTAGCATTTCTTTTATATTAAGCGAATAAAATGAATAAAACTATATAAAAGATTGAAGAGAGTAATCAAAATTTTTTTTTTTTTTTTTTAATATTATAGAATTACAGGGGAGGACCGAACTTGCGAAGCACTTGCCACAAGTCCAGCAACGTCGATCTATCCTCGATCTGTTATATTCCTGTTATGTTATCTAGTCGCGTCTCTGCGGATAACTTAGCGACTGCGGGAGTCGGAGATATCGCGTAAAAGCCCGGGGGGGGTCTAGGGCCGGCTCCCACTCAGGGTTGCTCGGATTGGATTCGAGCGACTAGCCAAATTGCGCGTGCCCGAGCTCCGGAACGCTTTTAGCACACATATCTGCAGAGTCGACTTCCTAATTATTTTGGCAGGGGTAGTAGATCGTATACTACGTATACAACAGAACCGCCAAATCTATGTTTCTATAGACACAAGACGAAACTAGCTTTTTTTTTTTTTTTTCGATTATAGACGATTTTACTAAGTCGAAGGTTAGCGGTACTTCCGCAAAGGGATTCGATAATATATATTACAAAATTTTATAAAACGCGTTAATTATTATTTCGCATTTAATTCAGTCCGATTTTATATTGTTTTATAATTTTATAATTTTATAATTTTATAATTTCTCAATAATCCGCGCTGTATGATTCCGATGTTTGAATATAAATGGTTTGAAAAAAAATTCGAAATAAAATTTTGAAAAAAAAATCTGTACCTATATCGACGTATAAAATTCGAATTGTTTATTCCGCGTACGATGTCACGCCTACCTTAATAATATTGTATAACTACAGTAATTTATGTTCCCACGAATGATTGTAAAATAATAAAATTTCGTTGATATTTTGAATTCAAATATACGTATCGTGGATTTTCGCGGGCTTTTTCTATCCATTGGAATAAAATTATAGTAAAGGAACAGTACGGTTTTTATCTATCTAAATATCGATTTTAAATTACGTACACCTACTATTATACCTCTTAGTAAAACAAAGATAGGTGAACAGTGTAGTAATAGGTTTTACAATGAGATATTATATACATATATAGGTGGATCTAATGCATGCATGCATGCATAGCGCAGACACTTAACGCGCTTAACTCGTTCGCAAATATACCTATGCGGTATATAAGAAGCGGCGAGGTCATGTTTGCATCTGACGCGGGAATGCGATTGTTTTTTAGTAGATATATATATATATAAGAGTATGTATGTATATATGTACACGTAGTTATTTAACTAGAGTCTCATACTGCGTTAATAAATACTAAGAAAGTGGAGAAAGTTGATTCAAGAATAATTTTTGCGCTCCAAAAATGAAGACCGAAATTTTCTCGGATGAAATAAAAAAATTATTTTTTTTTCTCAAACCAAGAAAATTTGAAAAATTTTTGGCAAAAATGAAGACCGAAAATTTTCTCGGATCAAAAATCAAAAATTTTTCTCGAGTCAAGAAAATTTTCCAAAATTTCAAATTTTGATTTTGATTCAAAAAAAAAAAAAAAAAACAAAAAAAAAAAATCTGCCCTACTGAAGAATAATAAATTTGTGAAATAGATAGAAAGAGAGACTTTTACTCTTTTTATCATATATATCCACCAGTGTATATAATAAATAGGTATATATAATTCGTTTTTCGTTTTTTTTTTGTTTTTTTTTTTGTTTTTTTTAAATATTACTATTAATTATTATCGGTAATATATATATATATATATGCATAATAATCCACAGACAGTCCTGGCCGTTTAGGGTTTAGTCCTTTTTCGTTATTTCGCTTCTTATTTTCACAATATTCATCACTGTTTTGATAACCGGATTATGTATTTTCATTTTTTTGATTTTATCTTATTCACTGTGCCGCACACTTGCAATATCATTGATGTCACTTTAACACCGAAAATTATATCTTATACAGGGGATCCGAACTTACCAGTTATGATATATATATGTATATATATATATATATATATATATACGATCACGTCCGCGTAGTTTCGATATATAATAAAATTAAAAAACCACTTATAAACGATTTATAAAAAAAAAAAAAACAACAACAACTGTGGCACTTTTATCGTGGCCCCAGATTCGGTGTGTAACTATTATTATTATTATTATTCTGCGTACATTGTTCCGTTTGGTTTTTTTTTTTTTTTTTTTTATTATTATTAATTTTTTTTTGTTTTTCCCTTATATATTAAACAAAAAAAATTAATTCAAACGGCAACGCCTGCGCTGCTGACGAAACGGGGCGCTGGGCGACGGTGAAATTCGCTTAAATAGGCGTCGACCACGCTACCTATCGGACGATCTATTAACGAGGAAAAATCTGGCCCATAGCCAGTCGCCCCTCTCTACCCCCTTTGCGACTTTTCCTCATGTACTAAGTTTCTTCACTTAACCTCCAAACCGAATACATTCCGGCTTAGAGGTATACGGATGGTTAGAGCGGCGAAATAAAGTAATGAGGAAACTGCGTAAGACCCGCAAGATATTCGAATTTCAATTCCTAGATCAGAAGATCTGAATATACCAAGTTTCAAATTTCCCGCCATTTAAAACTTGAGATGGATCGGCTATTATAGAAGAGAGACGAAAAAAAATCGACTCAAAATTCAGCTCAAACAAAAATTTAGAGAAAATATGATGCGAGTTTTTTTTTTTTTTTTTGTTTTTTTTTTTTCGATTATACAGCTATACTGAGGCAACGCATCACAAGATCATAAAAGCCTTTTGGCATAACATAACATATACATATTATGTACGTATGTATGCGGATTCTAAAATACGTATGCGAGTCAGCTGAGAGTTTCATATAGTCCGATATGCTGTAAAAAGTACCTATAGAATTTAATTCATTGACTGAATTGAAGTATATATACTGTAATTCCAAAAATAGTTTTTCAAACTCGGAACTCTATACAGTACATATATATACCTATAATCGTGATAATAATTAATTCGTAAGGTTCGGTATCACTCTCTAAATTTTTCGGAGTCAAAAATTCACACTTTTTTTTTTTTTTGGAGTTGCACGATTTTCACTCCAAGGAAGTGAAAATTCACTCCAAGAAATTTAGAAAGCACGCAGTCTACGTTTCGTCAAGTCTTGAGCGGGTTTCAAAATGAGATACAGCAATTATATAATAACGAGCCTCTTAATTCCTAATTGCGAATAACGTTATAGCTTAATCCACTAATTTCGTAGTAGATTAATTATACATAAAATATATATATATATATAACGAAACAGAGAATAGATGTGAATTATTGCGGAGGATCAAAATTACGTAACTATATATAAAAAAAAAAAAAAAAAAAAAAAAATCCTGGGATGAAAAATAAAGCTCATTTACAAAATATTATACTCTTTAAAATAACATTTATAGATATTTGATTTCGCAGTGTCATATCATTCGTGTAGTAACGAGGCGGGTAGTTAACAGGGTTTTAAATTATATGAGTCTGAGATACTGATCTATGATTTGATAATCAATTTTGTGTGTCAGATTCTCTCGTTTATTCACTACTACCTGTATATATATATATATAAGATATATAATTAATAGCTATAATAGATTTATAATTCTTTGAAGACTGCATATCAGTGCAGGGATTATCATATGGATATAATATACGCAGAGCTTTTTAGAAACAATGAATTTTATGACAGAAAATAGTCTCATCTGTATTATACCTACATAGGTATATACATTATACACGTTTATAAGTAAACAGCTATTCTGAGCTGAGTATTTTGAAGTACCAACATGTCCGGCTCGCCAATAGACGGGGGCGGACGTGTGATACGTAATCGTGTAGGTAACCGCGTATATATGTATCTGTATACGTATCTTTGTATTTATATATACGTTACGTATATATAGTGTAGCTATTATAACGAAACAAACGATCAAGGCACATGCATTAATATCAAATAGATATAAACGCATAACATTCGGGTACATGTCACGTCACTAATGCCATAAGGTCGTAAGCGCCAAAAAAAAAAAAAAAAAAAATTTCGTGTTTTTGGTGGCAAAATCTTTTTCTCGCCATATAACATCGTTTAGGCATATCTGCAAAAAAAATAATTTTTTGGTGCTTACGACCTTATGGCATTAGTGACGCGATGTATTATAATTTACGTTCAAATTTATAGTATACACTAGATCCTCCGCATATATATATTCGAAATCTTTTCTTTTTTTTTTTTTTTTTTTTTTTTTTTTCTATCAGAAGATTTTCATCCCCAAATCGTGTTAACGATTTGTTAAATTCTGTTGTAATCGATTTGATATAACCGATATAATATATGTGATATGTATATGTATACTGCTGCATTCTCATTATATATTGTTTAAAAATAAACTGTTAACTTTTTTTTTTTTTTCTTCTTTTTCTTTACTTTACTTCTTTTTTTCTATTCCGCCGTTTATTTCAACTGTAGTTTAAAATGGCTGAAGATTATTTTTAACCGAGCCAGATGAGGTGTTATGTAAAACTGTATTAGAGTATTAGTATATTTTCGAGAATTATTAACCAGTTCTAATAAGTTATTTAAATTTTCAACTAAAAGAACTATGCATGGGCTATTTGACTATAGGAAATATATATAGATTAAATAATAGTAACTATAGACTACTATGTGATCTTGTTGTGCGTAAATTTAAATAAAGAATTTCGCTTGTTTCATCTTACAAACAAAAAAAAAAAAAAAAAATTCCCTTTATGCCATGCGAATCGTTTTCGTATATATACTAATAAATATCGATAAACTAGACTAGCGTAACACAATATTATACACTCAAAGTCAAGTTTTTTTAAAAAAAAAATTTCAATATCATATCATCAAAGGAATAGGGCGTGACGTGGGTATTTATACACATAGATATACGATAGCTTTTGGAAGCTTCCTATTTTACGGATCAAAGGATTGTTACCTACGCTGCCAACAATGAAACGATAAAGTTACACGAATATTTTCGATCGATTGTTAGAAAAAAACAAAAAAAAAAAAAAAAAAAAAAAAAACACCGTAAAACGATTAGAATTACGTCAAATTTTTTTAAGCTCGCTGTTTATTAAGCTACGAAGAACCGCCAGCTACTATAATACTGAACTACTGATGCATATGCGGCGTCTGCTGGAATCTTTTTATAAATTATGTGCCGAACAATTTTTTTTGATAAGTCAAGAAATGCACTTGAGAAAATAACGTGACGTTGTTTAGATTTTATAATTTTTCGTCCTTCCTGCAGGCGTGTGTATGTATAACATATTATGATAGTATATATGTAAATGTATATAGAAAACCGCAGGTACATATAATCATTTCGGATAAAAATCTGAAAAACAACAGCTGCAGCATGAAAATGATCGAAAATATATATATTTTTTTTTTTCGATCCTGTTTAAGAAATTTCGTAATATCTTGCAGACTGCATCATTTGCCTGTATAGCCTTGGCAAAAGCAAACGGGATGCAGTGGTCTGATTCTTGGCAGAGTGTAGGAAAGAACATGTTCTTCGTATAATAAGAGAGACTAAAGACATTTAAGCGATTTTATGCTGCAGTTTGTAATTACGAGAGTCGAAACTATAATATAGCGAACCTAAACATTTATATAGTCAAACATTTAGTCATTTTATTGGTGTGTTTTGGATATGTTCTAAAAGTCACGCGTATATAATATGAGCGTTTGGCTATAAAGAAAACCGCACTGGATTCGGAAAGCCGTTAAAATTTGAAAAAAAAAAAAAAAAAAAAAAAAAAAAAAAAGGAAAAAAAAAATAATGTTAGGATAAACTGACCGATATATGTATATAAAATTACGTCAAATCATTCATTCACAAATGACGCACATGCAATGCTATCAGTTTCTTTCGTCTTTTCATCCGCTTATATATATTAACCGCGGGATTATATGCGATAGTGCGGAAAACTGCAATTCGCATATCCGTATACTGGAAGATTTAAACCAAGTAGGAAACTTTATTATATAAGAAACATGAGTGTTTTTCACAGTATACGCATACGTACGTATACACGATTGTACAGATATCTCTATTCAGACATCCTGAATTATTTTTATTGCGAAAATTTTCCTTTTTCCTCAGTTTTTACATAGAAAATGCGGTTAGTATATGTATAGTACGGGGTTGATATTTATATTATATTAGCGTGAAAAGCCCGAGGAAAAGGAAGAATCGTCGATTAATCTACTTATACGAGAGGAAGGAAAACGTTGGTATTACTCGTTAAGGTCCATCCCTAGTCACCCACCTCCTTTTGGTCGAAATGTGTCACATTTCGATTATTATCCGAGCCCAGGCGTAAAAAACTCAAAAAAGGCCAACATAGCGCAAATTCTATTTCAATTCCGAACACATATGTCCAAAAAAATGTTCGTTTCGTGCGAAAATCGAGTCTACAGATGGTTTTTACATTGTTCGCCGAGGAAATCAAATTCGAATAATTTTTTTAACAATGTAAAAACCATCTGTAGACTCTATTCTCGCACGAAACGAACATTTTTTTGGACGTATGTGTTCGGAATTGAAATAGAATTTGCGCTAAGTTTGCCTTTTTTGCGTTTTTTACGACTGGGCTCGGATAATAATCGAAATGTGACACATTTCGACCAAAAGGAGGTGGGCGACTAGGGATGGGCCTTAAATAAATCCCAATCGTCGATGTTGGAGCTGGCGTCTTGTGTTTGCCTATCTTTTAGGCGCGTTACTTTCCAGAGAATCGCTTTGTATATACCTATATGCATAGTGGCTCAACTCGTTTAAGCCGTGGCTATTAGATATGAGGTAAGGTGTAGCCGTTTATTGTGTCTTTTTCATCTTATATGATAGGTATATACGGTTAGCGACGTTAACCACCTTTTCTTCCCCCTGTATTTTTAGGCCTCATGAAAGATAATACGAAATTAGAACGCTCGGCCTTTGTAAGAAGCGCCATTAGTTATTCGCAGAGACCACGTTGTGATCCGCCGCCTGTCCCTGGGAGGCGTTATTGTTGCCAACGTCAAGAATAGACGGGCTTCGCGTTCAGGATTCCCGGTTTATTTGCACGTTAGCCCGTTCCGCAATGACGTCACCAAAAAATGAACCTGGTGACCAACTGTCACAAAGAACGAAACGTGCGCGACGATTTTTATACCAGACGTATAATTACGCCGTTAGTCGTATACGTCTATATAGCTTATCCGATGAATGATATTATACCAATGCATGTATAGATTCTTCGTCAATTATTTCAATCTCATCTGATGATGAAAAAATCTATATATCTATATATATAAATATAATCACGCATAGAATAATTTATAATACAGCAAATTAATCTCACTCCGAAATTGTTAGCCTGCGACGACCAACTGTGTGGCGACAGGAGTAAACAGTGGGCTGTGCGGTTAACGGCTGGGGTAATAAATTTGACAAACTCCAGAAGTTTTAGTCTCGTATAAGCGCGCGCGGCTTATGACTGTGACCATTTTCAAACTACATAGATGATCATCATATGGACTCTGGCCAGAATCAACAAAAACTCTAAAGATCTCGCATACACCCACCGCAGGAGTATAAGAGTATCCGAAATGATCCTCAGGCATAATATAATCGCTGATGTTATCTATATAACTACGTTAGTACTATAGTAATGTAGTACCGATTGATTCCAGATAGAAAACAACGTTGCTTGTTACTACGTCGACGTCGAATTACACATTAATCATTATATACACACTACTGGCTGCAGTGATTCATCTAACCAATCCACCGCGGCTAGTTTTAGCATTTTTTATTTTATTTTTTATTATTTTATCGGATTATATAGACTGCTGCACACGATAAATATACAATATATCTATACATCCATATCAATTTATCGAGGCACTGCACTATAACGAAAACGTAAACGAGCAATTTTCGTGTATAGTAAGAAAAGGGTGCTTCTGGCCACTATCCAGCTGCACAGACTTAAAATTCGGGGTGCAGCAGCATTAATGTTGCATTTCGAAATATCTATTTTTATTTCGTCAGCACCAACCTATACCTAGATTGTTTTTGCAACTCTTCTTCCTGTCGACTCAATTCGTAGGTAGGTACCTATATAGTATCTATACACTCGCAGAAAAAGGTCTCGTTGACACAACCAAAATTTGGGTTATTATATGCACAATCACATTTTTTTGTTCAGTCAACCAAAAATTTCGTTCGGATAATCAAAATTTTGTTGGGAAAACAAAAATTTTGTTGGAACAACAAAAAATGTCATTGTGCATATAATAACCCAAATTTTGGTTGTGCCAACAAGACCTTTTTCTGATTGTATAACCGCAAGTTTTTTGTAAACCCAGCGAAATAAGAAGAAGAGTAACAAAAAAAAAAAAAAAAAAAAAAAAATCAAATCAAAAAAGAGACGAAATTTTTGGCGGAAGATGTTTCCACCAAACGTCGCATAGGTCGAAGGTTTTACCCTCGGGGTTGGAGAGTATCAGGTAGATCTGTTAAACTGCCAAGTTAAAATTCTTATACACGGTCTTTGTATAAGCGCGAACGTAGTGTGGCACGTGTGTTGCACCGAGCAAAATATAAATAGGTTTTTAGACCATCTCTTGACCACCTTGATTATAGAGTATAGGAACGTATGTGTGTCTAGGTGTCTTATATATATATCTGTGAGTATAGATATGCTGGTATTCAGTAATTTGGGATGCAGTTTGTCTTTTCTTAACTAAAAATACATACTACCTGCCTGGTTGATGATGATGATGGGGTGGGAAGGAAGGGGGGTTGAGGGGGTCCGACCTGATACCCGCCAACTCTTATAACTGGGCCAGTTGAGTAACCGAGTAGCTTTGATGACTCGTACTAGTGGCTCAATATCCCAAATATAGTCTAGCCATTTGGTTATAGATGAGAATGAGAATTAGTTGGCATCAAGAGTTGAAATCATAAAGGTGTCTGTCACCACGTTTAACTCCGAAAGGCTAAAGACATACCAGAACAAGTCTAGTTTTGCTCAAGCTAATTTAAGTTCCACCTTGGATTAGGATTATTATAGGTATATTCCCGCACCTGCCGCATGTTACGACGACTACGACGACGACATTAAAACCGACGGGAACTGATGATCAGGGAACTGAATAGTTGAATATCTCTTTTTTTTCTAAATTACACATTTTTCTATATATTTCATATTTTTTATTCATTTTTCATATATATATGGACACATTTTCTTATATCATTATATTAGAGAGATTCGAATTACTCATGTTATTAGCCGAATGATGATACTATACATATATGTTGTATATGTCCGTCATATATATAATATTAATAGTTAGTAAATAATATAAATAGAAAATTCGTGCGTCACTTTGAAGTTTACTAAGAAAAAAAAAGATACATCGGTCGATGACCAGACGTATAACTGGTGCACACGCGAGTATAAGCTGTCAGTTACTCGTCAAACTATAATATGGGCGGAAAGACTTTAGGATTATCCAAGGGTTATATGGATATGACTATATCCCAGATCTTTTGAGATCTATATACTATACAGGTATATAATATAGAATATACAGACCGCGAAATATTTTCTTGACACTCGTATGTATATAATATAAGAAATGGGAGAATTTAAAACGATCATTACTCAACCGAACGACGACGGTCGCAATACCAAGGTAAAATAAGACGAAGAAGAATAAGAAGAGGAGGAGGAGGAGGAAGGAAGAAGATGAAAATGAAGATGAAGATGAAGAAAAAGAAGACGAAGAATATCGTAAATTATATAACGAGTGAGTTTTAATAGGCAGTCGCGGTTTCACGTGAATCGTTCGTGCCTACCTACCCTGGCCACGGTCATCCGCGATATTTGTCCAACTTATAACTTTTTACCAAAATAGAGACATTGTTGTGGTCAATTTTAGATACGTGAAATTTATGTTCCAAAAATTTTAAACATCGCTATAATATCTACTGTACATTTTTAAATAAACGTTAATCAATATCTATCGATTTCGATAACAATATTCGCTCAGATATTTCTGCACATAATAATTTGAGTGCGCTAGTACAGGCACGCATATTATATAGATGCATGTATATACCTATCGATGAAATAATTTGGCGATGAAGGCTTTGAGAAGAGCTGCAAGGTGGGAATTGACTGCACGTGGTTCATTGTACATCACGGAACTGACGTTCAAGGAATTTATTATAAAAATAGACAACAGACAGTAGCTAAAGGATGCACAGCTCTCATATATATATATATATATATATATATATATATATATATATATATAGGTACTACGTATAGCATATCTGCGTGTATAGTGCAGAACTCGCAGAGACGATTAGCTCCTCTTCAACCACGTCGTGTATCGTTTGAATGTACAAATGTTTAGACGATTATCTGCACGAGCCAGATTTTCTCTATCCTATCTATTGTATCTATAAAGTATATTATGTACTTTCGAAAGATGTATTTTATCATTCCTCTGCAAATATATATATTGTCATATTATTTCATTATCTGGCAAAACTGTTCAGCTTTATTACATATCAATTATCCTATATGTGAAAAAAAAAAAATGAAGAAATAAAAAATATCAAAAATTTATAGATGTCTAATTAATTTACGATATTTTGCAACCTCGCGCCTCTCTCTCTCTCTCTCTCTCTCTCTCTCTCTCTCCCTAATACGAATTTCGCAGTTTTCCCGTCAACTTCTCGACTCCGGGCCCAGGAGTATAATCCTTGAGGTGTCTAAGCTATTATGGCCGGTCAAACCTGCCTCTAGGCCAGGGGCTAGGCTAGTCTATTTCTGCGGTTCAGCTTATGGACAAAAATAGGACACTCAGGGCCTTTAGGGGTCGACAAGCTGAGGTGGAAGCGTTACGTTCTGGCCGAAGTCCGATTTCGTTGGGGCATTATCATCCCTTATGGGATTCCTAATGCTCCCGGGTCTATATTATACTCTGTAATATATATGCTAAGAGGTGCGTTATACCGGTCAGCGGAAGTGATGTGCGCCTAATAGTTGAAAAAAAAAAAAAAATAAATAAAATAAATAAAGAAAATATACGTCGAGGCCGCACACGCGGCCATCCGCTTGTCTCCTTAGAAAAATTATTATAGGTAATTTCGTAGCTTAGCCGTGAGACTCGCGCGGTATATTCTTTGTGCGAATAATATCGTCGCGACGCTTAGCTAGGCGACGCCTTGTCCAGCGCCACCTGTCGTCCGCGACGGCCATCGGCTAGCGTCGCCGAATCGCCTACACAAATTTCTGATGCGTTTATTTTAGGTATTTTGGCCTTGAGCTGCGGCCAGATAAAACTTTTGAAATATCGTATGGGTATGCGGTGCGGTGCGGTAAGACGCGATGCGACGCGCGGTAGCGGCAGGAGGCGGCCCTCCCGCCGCGGCCGCTGATCAACCTAGGGACTCGTGGCGTCCGTCCATCCTCCCACCCCCAGCTCATAGAAAACCGCTAGATACAAGGAGGCGTCCCGACGCCTCGCGTCTTTAAGATTTTTCCGACTAGGTATGAGATGAGAGAGGGGCGTCTAGCCGCGCTGCTGCTGACGACCCGGCCGAATCTTTTACCCGTTCCTAGCTGTAGGTGTAGGTACCGATCCGAACGGTGTCGCGACCCTGCGCTGTTAGTTATTTTAACCAACTATTATATCTTTTAAACTTATATATCGTAAACTCGGTCATTATAATAGAGAGAGGACGCGTACGCAGCTAAGCTATGTAACAGATTTTTCAGGTAGATATCTCCCTAGCTCTCTGCACTTTCAGGAATCGTTATAAGCGTTTGGACCCACCAGAGCTACTGCTGCAGCCTGCGTCTGACCAACGGTTTACTTTCTCTACTTGATTATTTTTATATACGGTTCAAAAAAATCGACTATTCTTTTCATTTCAATTTTTGCATTGAAATACTTTGGTGGGGGGTGAAAAGAGATGCCTGTTAAAAGCGGAGCTCTTAATATTAAGATTTAGAGGTCGCTCATCGCGGATTTCTATTTTCCATTTAAATATCATAGGAATTTTTTTTTTTTTTTTCTTCAGAATTTCGTAGCTCACAAACCAATGAACAAATTCAAATGATTCTTACATATTTTGATAGGGGATTGAACACTCTAAAAAATGTATCTATCATTGTGGAACAAAAAATCACAAAAAAAAAAAAAAAAAAAAATAGTTGACTCGACTATAAATTGAACTTTTAGCTTGAATAACTTTGGAAGGAGTCAATTTATCAAAAAATGATAAGAGAAGCTTTTTGTAGAGTGTTCAATTTCCTATGAAAATATGTATGAGTCATTTGGATTTGTTCATTGGTTTGTGAGCTACAAAATTATATAAAAAAAAAAAAAAAAAATTTCCTATGATATTCAAATGGAAAATAGAAATCCGCGATGCGAGCGACCTCTAAATCTTAATATTAAGAGCTCTGCTTTTAACAGGCATCTTTTTTCACACCCCCCCCCCCCCCCCCCCCCCCGAAAGTATTTCAATGCGAAAATTGAAAAAAAAAGAATAGTCGATTTTTTGAACCGGTCTAATAGGTATATAATAACTAATAACTATACGTGTATATAAGGTAGGTATAGGTATATATGTATATGATACGTGCACATCGTTAAACTTCAAAAGAATTTTATATGATATATGTATAGAAAATGTTACGAGGATGTTTTTTTTTTTTTTTTTCAATTTTTTTTTTTTTCCATACATCGACGATGTACGGAAATCAAATATTTTTTTCAACCGTTTGAAATCTTTCTTTCTTGTTGTTTTTTTTTTTTTTTTTTTCCAAATTAACTGGAGATGAATTAGACGGTGGAAATTTATCGAAATTGAGTGTTTGAAATATATATATCGATGCTTTGAATAAAAATTAATATGCGAATGAATTTATACTACGATATCTTTTTTCATCTATAAGATCTGCGAAATTGTAATAAATTTGTTTTAATTTTTTTTTTTTTTTTTTACTCTGACTATCTTTATTTTTGAATCAACATAGCTTTTTCACGTTTATGAACATTTTTTATGATATTTTCACTCCTCAAAGTATATATTAAACGAATAAAACTTCGGATTTGTAGTTCTTTGATTTTATTTTCAACGCGGAATTCGAAATGCAGCAAGGTGCACATCTATACCTACCTACCTTACGTTACTTACGATTTGATAATTTTGGTATTTTCTACTGCCAAAAGAAAACTGGCACTTCGAATTATTATGTAACGGTTTAAAAATAGAAGAGAGAAAAAATACTTAAAAATAAAAAATAAAATGTTATACAAATATAAATAGGGAGTTTTTATCGATCGAAGGGTAAACCGGCTTTTTTACCTTGGGACAAAAATCTATTGCAGTTATATAGCGAGCTAGCGAATAGTAGCGAATATATTTCGTATTTTATTTTAGATCGTGAATATTTTTGAAGTTTCATATATATATTTTTATTTTTTATTATTTTTATAATACGAATTTCTATACGTTGCCAAATTATGTAATATAAATGGTGAAGTTTTTTTTTTGTTCAAATCGTAAAAATTTTTCAACCATATTATATTGGTATATATATATATGAATAGTAATATATACGAGGTATGATATTTATCGTTGAAATCTGTATTATATAGCGGTAAAATAAAATGTAATGGGATACTGAGCGCAGGAAGGTTTAATGAAAAAGAGAAGAAGAAAAAAGAAAAAAAAAAAAAAAAAAAAACGCATAATCAAAACCACGAGTGTTTTATTTCGTCGTCAGAATTTCTTTGTGTCTGGAATAATTAGTGAATTGGAGAATATAAAAAATAAAATAAAAATAAATAAAAACGAAGAGAAAATAAAATAAAAAAGGGAAAAGTAAAAACCGCACATCACTGCAAATATCTATAATAGCTGGCTAAGCTACTTACTATACGCATCTCTGGGCATAGTTACTAACTAAGTTTAAAAAAAAAAAAAAAAAAAAAAAGAAATAAGTAAAAAAAAAAAAATTAAAAAAAAAAAAAAAAAAAGAAATCATCATATCCTCAGCCAAAACGTGATTCGTCTGACGGCTAGGCTGCGCCCGCGATACTCGTTAAAAATAAAAATTCGCCAATAGCTGACCGAATGTGCACGATGTTTTCGCAACAACGGAAATATACTGGCACGTTAGCAATTCCCGTGTCCTCGCCGATTCTAAAGATTATCTTTATTCTCTATCTTATATTTTGTATAGATATATTATATACGTGATTTTAGCCTGCCGCAGCTGATTCTCAAATCTCAATGCGGCAATTACAATTGTCTTCAAAATTATTTTAGGATATAGGTATAAGTATATTATTAAATTTTTACCGGGTTAACTCGGGCAGGTATTAATTATAACTCTGAAATAGAATAAATCAAAAAAATAAATACGTCAAGTTTTTTTTTTTGGTTTCTCTTTTTTTATACATCATTACATACATATATATATATTTCTTCTTTTTTTTTTTTTTTTCCTTTTTATCGCCGAAATTTATTACATAATTGCAAATTAGATATGATAAATTCACTATTTTCCTTCGATTATAATGAAAGATTTTTTTTTTTTTTTTTTTTTTTTTTTTTAACACTATTTTTCACGTTATCGAAGAAGTTTTTTGCAAATTTCTATGCAACATCCAGGCCAAGGCTCCTCCGGAGACCAAAATGCCTCCCCTGAAAATTAATTGATTTGTCTTCAAGTTATAAAGTCCAAATCGAGTAAAAGCAAAGAAGAAGAAAAAAAAAAAAAAAAGCTAATTGAAAATAAAATACGTATATATCAGTCTGTCATGATTAATTAAATGATTTGTTATTATACCATTCCAAAAGTAGAATCCTTAAAATATATATTCAATATATATATATATATATTTTTTTTTTATAGTTAAGACTAATAATACCATTTCAAACATATCACATTGATTTTAAAAGTAGTAATTTCTGCTCTAATTAGAGATTTTACAAGTATCGTTATTCTGTGCCAGTTTTCAGAGTCATCAATTCATTTGACGAATTGTGAGACAGTCTTTTCTCGTTACCCGTATCCAATTAAATCTGGCATTTCAAACAAACAGTACGTCTCCGGTTTGCGGTTTAGACTGAATAGTCTAATAGTATAATATCGCTAGAATATTTTACTAACTAAACAGATTAGCCCGATTTTTTTTCTTTTCTTTTTTTTTTTTTTTTTTTTCTTTCTTATATTTATATTGTTAACAATTTTTCAACGTGTCTGACTAATTACACGGTTAATTTTTATTTATTTTTGTTTTTTCTTATAATATCATATGTAGTACAAAATTTCGAACCACGAGGAAATAATCGAAAAATCTAATAATTTATTTAGTTAAAAAAAAAAAAAGAAAAAAAAAAAAAAAAAAAATTTTATATTAAAAATTTTTTCAGGGTGAAACGAGGGATACTTACCATAGAAGAATCTGCACAGCGGGTGAATGTCGCAACAGACTGTAGGGCGCCACGTGAATATCTCTGCTCGTCCGGAAACGCGTTAATATATCTCGAGCGCTGTAAACATAAACGAGTTTCTGGGTTGAATTTGGAAAATGGAAGATAAAGAGAGAAGAAGAAAAAAAAAAAAAAAAAGAAAAAAAAAAAGGGAAAAAAAATCCAAAATATAACTACTTATCTGTTTATTTCCGTTACTAATAGATCAGACGTTGCTGAATCGATCTTTCAATCAATATACATAGGAATATATATATATATAATGTGTATACCTATAGGTGACAAAATATCGCACGAGGGAACGATCAACGATCGATAATAATCAATAAACTATAGAAAGCAGCTAAATGAAAGGATTTTTCTTTTTTTCTTCTTTCTAGAAAAAAAATTTCTTCTATACGTAAAAACTATTGGTATATATATGTATTAGACCTGTCCTTAAGAAGGGTAAAATCGAATTTCGATCGGGCCACCCCTCAAAGTAGTTGGAAATAATTAAAAAAAAAATGTCAAATTTTTTTCAATTTTTTTCGTCCATATTTACCCACCCCTCGAAAGCCTTACTTTTTCCCATAAGAAAAGCATTGATTTTTCGAGATTTTTAATCAAAAATTCGTACTGGGTCTGAAAATAGTCGTAAAAAAATTTCAAAATAAGCAAAATGGAGGTGAATTCGTCCACTTTAAACCGCTGCTTGGAAAATTGGGCTATCTCTATTTTTGACTCCGCTATCTAACTTTTAGTGCGGCAAGAAATTTCAACTAGTGAATACAAGCTCTTGGGATTGGTCTTGAAGATGAAAGAAATTCTTTTTTGAAAATAACAAATAGAAATTCAAAAATTTCGATCACTTATTATTTGGGAAACCGCTGAAAAAGATTTCAAAAATGTCGAAAAACCTCATTTGGAGAGAACGATTAAATCGGAGTAGTCGTAGAAAATAGAAAATTCTTTGTGCAAACTAATAAGTCATGTTAAAAAATGTAACTCCAACCCTTAGCAAAAAAAAAAAAAAAATTAAAAAAAAATTAAAAATAAAAATAATTAAATTTTAAATGACGTTTTTCGACATTTTCAAAATCTTTTTTCAGCGGTTTCCCAAATATTAAAAAGGAAGATGACGTGATCAAAATCTTTGAATTTCTATTTGTTATTTTCAACGAAAAATTTTTTTTCTTCAAAACTAATCCCAAAAACTTGTGTTCACTAGTTGAAATTTCTTGCCGCACTAAAAGTTAAATAGCGGAGTCAAAAATAGAGATAGCCAAATTTTCCAAGCGGCGGTTTAAAGTGGACGAATTTACCTCCATTTTGCTTCTTTTGAAATTTTTTTTACGACTATTTTCAGCCCCAGTACAAATTTTTGATTAAAAACCTCGAAAAATCAATGCTTTTTTTATGGGAAAAAGGAAGGCTTTCGAGGGGTGGGTAAATATGGACGAAAAAAATTTTTAAAAATTTGACATTTATTTTTAAAATTATTTCCAACTACTTTGAGGGGTGGCCCGATCGAAATTTGATTTTACCCTTCTTAAGGACAGATCTTATATGTATGTATATACAGAATTTTAATAACAAATATAGAATGATTCTAGGGAAATGAAAAGAATGAGGGAAAAAAAAAAAAAAAACACAAAATGAAAATGGAATGGATAAACAAATAAATAAATAAATAAATAAATGAACCAGAACGATAAAATGTCGATGACTCCGACGTAAGAAGCAGAGTTATACGTATATATAGGTATATATGTATAATAAGAGTATATCTCGTGATACCGTGTATATATATAAATATAATATGTGTATAATTCCCGTCGAGTTTTGGAAATCAGCCAATATAGTATAGGGTAGATTATACGTAGTATACATATATGTGTAGGTGAAAATAAAAAGGATTTAAAATAAAAAGGTAAAAGAAAAAAAGAACGATTATAAGGAAATTTATTTATGTATTTACGTGGGTATGTATGTATATTTACGTGTGTATAATCTAGTAGGTATATATAACTATGTAACGTGTATGTTATACAGGTGGCGGGAAAAATAAAAAAAAAAAAAAAAAGGAAACAAGGAAAGAAGAGAGAGAGAAAAAAAAAACAAAAAAAAAAAAAAAAAAAACGAGTGATGCCTAAACCTCATCCTAGTGAGATAGTTTTCGGTTTGAGTATAGTAGGTAGTATATATCAGAAGTTAATAGTTGAAGATTAAGATAATTCATTTCTAAGTTAATTCAAGACTCAGCAAAGCTATATCTATATAAAGTTCTTATATTATATTATGTAGTCGGTTTTACAACACTCGTATCCCCATATATATATATATATATATATATATACTGTTAACACAGATGGTGTATATTATACCACCCACGAATTTAAAAGAAATGTAGCCGTGTGCGGTTGTTTTGGATTCTAAATTTCAAATGTTATATATTTTGTAACTAGGTATATGTATTTGAAATTTTCGTTAGTATAGGAATTCGGATAAAAAATTTACTGGTTCCAGACGAATTTCAAAACTTCTAAGCTCGAACCGAACCTTTTCGCATCGTAAACCAATTTGTCGACAAAATGATTACACGCGCGTTTTACTAATAAGAATATTATAACTATATAGTAGGTTAGTAGTATAATATCAAAGAGCCAGAAAAAATCTCGGTCATTTCCTCAAATTTAAAATAAAATCCTGACAAAATTTATCGTCATTTTTATATAGATTTGTCAATTTAAACCCAAAAAAAAAAAACAAAAAAAAAAAAAATACGAGATAGAGCAGAAAAGTTTCGCACCTTTCATTTTATTTATTTTATTTTATTTTTTTTTGTCATTCGAAAGGAATTGTTTGGATGAACTGCCCTGCAGATATTCGTCTAATCATATTTTCCTATGTATTTAAAAAAAAATGAAAAAAAAAAAAAAAAAAAAATTTTTTTACTCGTACTAAGACACAAAATGTTTTTTTTTTTTTGTTTTCGAAGGTGAAATTTTTCATCTATTTTTATTGTTTGTCATTTTGTTGTGATTTAGAAGATAACTTATATCAATATAATTTATTATAGGTATACATACGCGTAGGTAGTGTTATACTACACGTATTTGACTTTTCATTTCTTATAAAATTGAAGTTACCTATACACACCGTGCAGAAGATGAATAAAAATCGATTCTGCAAAAAACGAATTATCGCACATACATATCGCGTCATTAATGCCATAAGGTCGTAAGCGCCAAAAAAAAAAAAAATTTCGTGTTTTTGGTGGCAAAATCTTTTTCGTGCCATATAACATCATTTGGGCATACCCGCAAAAAAAATAATTTTTTGGCGCTTACGACCTTATGGCATTAGTGACGCGATATGTTTGACCGCGTAGTGGAAAAAAAGATCGCGACACGATTTATTCGAAATGGGATTTCGCATAGAAATAACGTGTCGACAACGTGATCGTCGACGACATAATATGTAACGGAATTAATTCTGTCTTTATCTCCCTCTAGGATTTTGACTATCTGACCATTCTGATGTCGGATAAAAAAAAACAAATAATAATAATAATAATAAAAAAAGGAAGACTTATGTATTCAACGATTTTGAGTTATTCGACAATGACTAGAGAATTTCTAGACGACGACAACGACACCCATAGCCGCAAACGTCTTCGTCGTCCGGCCTTTATCAAGGTCGCAATTTATTTTAAGTCGAAGGTGCGATGCCGTCATCTTGATTTAAGTAAAAAAAAAAAAGAAAAAAAAAAAAAAAAAACAATTTTTGTTAAAATTAGGTATTATTAATATATTTTTATTTTATTTTTTTTCTTCTTTTTCTCTCGTTCGATTTATCATTTCAACGTAAAAGCCCTTATTTTGCCCATAGTTCATTGCAGACGTTGAAAATATCTCGACACAAAAATTTAAATAATATAACATGTATAAAAATAAAGTAAAAAAAAAAAAAAAAAAAATAAGTGAATCATTCGAGAAAAAAAGAAAGAAAAAAAAAAAAAAAAAAAAATTATACAAAAATTTAAAGCATCTGAAATAGTCTGTTCAATCGAGCCGTGTGTTACCGTCAGGGAAAACCTGCAACGGTCATCGACCCCCGTACGGTGTTAGTATTTCTGGCCAGTTTGACCACGGACGATGATGATAAGAACTTATAGCTTTAGGATTATATAAGAATACGAAGACTGCAAATTACAATTAAATCAAACGTTGAGGTGTATTTATTGAAATTTTTAATTTTTAAATTTCTGAGGGTCTCAATCAAACCCAAAGGGTTCTTACACAGAAAAAAAATTTAACTTGAGCCAAGAAAATTATTCTTGATTCAAGATAATTTTTCGATCCAAAAATGAAATTTTCCAAATTTTCTTGGATCGAGAAAATTTTTGATTTGATCCGAGAAAATTTCGGTCTTCATTTTTGGATCGCAAAATTATCTTGAATCAAGTCAATCTTTCTTTCTGTGTATATGTAGTTCAGGATTGGTATAGGAAGCGAATTATTACCTATATTACGTATTATAGATAAAATAATTATATAACGTAACGATCCGGCCGAATTTTGTCGTCGACGACTACCAGCTACCTATTATACACGCGGTGGTTAATACGAGGTAACGGATTATATCTTTTTCTGTTAATCTCCCTGTGGCCTCCGCGTATATTACCCTACCTACCTATACTTCTCTTCGTTACACACGATCAACGAATTCTCTACTCTTCTCTTCTCTTCTCTTCTCTTCTCTTCTCTTCTCATCTCATCTCATCTCTTCTCTAGTCTTTACAGCTGTTGCCTGCCAGCGTACGTAAAACGTCGTCGTCTACCACTGTATTACTATTATTAGAGCTCACTTAAGACGGACCAATATTACCTACCTAGCAATATCCTCGCAGAATGTTGTTCTTGTCATTTCATTGGCTATTCGCGTTTCGGTACCGGGTATTACGCACACTATTCAAAAACATTACCTATGCGATATTCCGTATTCTTCTATACGATTCTTATATACTAGAAGCTTAGAAATACAAGAAGAAAAAAAAAAAAAAAAAAAATTACATCTAGGATTTTAAAGATGTACAGATTTTTAAAAAAAATTTCCACATCCCTTCATCTCCGCTGTTAATATTAGAAAAAAAAAAAAAAAAAAAAATCAATTACTAAATCGATAAGGCTATTGTTTAATATCTGAAACACGTTCGTAGTTATACTACTATTAGAGATTAAGCCGCGAAAGCTCCGAGGCTTTCGAGCTTTCTAAATGCAAATAATTTATAACCAGGGATACTATGTACCGCGCTGGACGGAGCTTAGGTATAATATCCAAGGGGATATATATGCCCGACCTTTGGTATAACGGAGGATTTAGTATAGCGGAGATATTGTGTTATTATATAATTATTATTTTAGACCGAATAGATCGATATAAGAAAAATTAAAAAATTTCCAAATAATTGCAAGGGTTAGTGAATTAGCTTGCGATGTTGGAACTTATAGTATATATACAGTTATATACCAAACGCGACTATAACGTCCTCGAGAAATTGGCAATTGAAATGCGTACGCGATTTATCATCCAGTCATCGCGATGTGCCAAGTGCGATTTTAATCCTGAAGCAGTTTTAGTATATTTATTATATGTAGGTACCCGATGTTGCAGTTGGCTAATTAATCTTCACGATTAGGAAGAATAAAAAAAAAAAAAAAAAAAAAATATATAGGAAAAAAAAAACAAAAAATTTTTAATTTTTTCGTCAAATTTCATATCATCTTTCTGGAAAAACGTATATCCTAGTTAATTTTGCGGTCCAAAAATGAAGACCGAAATTTTCTCGGATCAAATTAAAATTTTTTCTCGAACCAAGAAAATTTTCCAAATTTTCTTGGTTCGAGAAAAAATTTTTATTTGATCCGAGAAAATTTTGGTCTTCATTTTTGGACCGCATAAAATTATCTTGAATCAAGTCAATCTTTCTTTCTATGTATATTTATGGGAATATATGATCTTGAAATTTTTTTAGTTCCTATACAAATCTATTTTAGTTTTTTTTTTTTTTTTTTTTTTTTTCAATTACATAGACTAGGTATTTGCCAAATTTTCTCCGCAACAGATAACCGCGTTAATAATGTTAATTCATAAATACCAACGGTGAGTACATTCCGCGTGTCCTTGGATAGCATCCAAAATGGTTTGCTTTACCTTGCTCCGAGGTTGCAGCGAACTAAAATACACCATCTGCGTATTCGTTGCAATTATAATGAAATAAATTTCATTTTATATCCCGAAAATAATTTAATTCCCCCCCCCCCCCCCCCCCCCCAAAAAAAAAAAAAAAAAAAAAAAAAAAAACGAAACTATATAAAATTGATTACTCAAAATCTATAACGCGGCTCAAATACTACTCCGGGTTTTCTCATCAGCTAAATGCACTTCGCGGGGTAAATGTTATGTTATGTCATGTTATTTCAACCCAAATTCGCGATTGACAGTGACGTGACTCTAAAGCACGGAGAAACTGCACGTGTGTTTCTTATCTTGTCATTTTGACAGCGTATAACGCTCGCGCATGGAACGATGTTTATATTCTTAGTGACAGGCTTGTAAAAACTTCTTTAATTTCATCTCAAGTTCATATATAGTTTCGTAATGCACGATTCATGCATTTTAATCGACAAATGATAGATTTTTACTTTCTTATATATAATTTAAAAAAATTAAATTCTGACTAGATATATTTTTGTGAACTAGGTATAATGAAAATAGATGTTGGTGGCAATTTGAAGGAAAACCCGGAAACCTTGTAGTCCAGGATTTTTAGACATTTGCTTCGCAAAAAATCCTGATAATTGATTTTTCGATTGTATTATGTCAGAGAGTGTCCCCTGAGTATGAAACCAAGTTTGTGTCGTCCGAAACCGCGAGCGTTAGCCGCTATCTTGAAAAACGCCTTTTTGCAAATATCTCGGAAACGGTGAGTTTTACGTTAAAAATTGTAAGGACCTTTTTTGTATAGGATAAAATTCCCTATATTTTTTATTCGAAACTTTTTTCTCTATTGTTAATATTAGCCGAGATATAGTTGATCGAAAAAAACAATTTTTACATTATTTTTTCGTATTTCCACAAATTATCGAGATATTTTCTAAAAACAAAAATTTGTTTTTTTTTCAATCGACTATATCTCGGCAAATATTAACAATAGAGAAAAAAGTTTCAAGTAAAAAAGATGGGAAATTTTATCTTCTGCAAAAAAAGTCCCTACAATTTTTAACGTAAAACTCACCGTTTTTGAGATATTTGCAAAAAGGCGTTTTTCAAGATAGCAGTTAACGCTCGCGGTTTCGAACTACACAAACTTGGTTTTACACTTAGGGGACATCCTCTGACATAATCCAATCGAAAAATCAATTATCAGGATTTTTTGCGGAGCGAACCCATTTTCGGTGCTAAAATTCCTGAACTATTGTTACATAAAAAAATTTAAAAAAAAAATTAAAAATAAAAAAAAATTGCATTGAACAATGGAAAATTCTTCCGGGTATAACGCAGATCTGGGTTTCGCGGTTGAAATCGTATTCTCAATTTATACGACCGTTAATTTTCAATATGTCAAACACGGTGGCTCGTCTCCATGCCAAGAACGAAAAGTACATAGGCGAGTTGGTAATTTGTTGGGCAAATAGGATGGGTTATAAATTAGGCATTGGTTCCGTTTCGAGATCTTTCTCGAGGTAGTAGTACGTTCAGGAGCGTCCGTCAGTCAAGACATTAAGATACCTAGACTGAGGCTGGTAGCGTACTCGGGAATTCTGGCATCGCCATTTAAAGGCACAGTCAAAGAGGGACGATTTAACGGTCAAGATTTCTATATTTAAATTTTGCGAACTATACTAAATGATCAATAAATCTAATGCCTAGGTAGTATATATAAGACGACATAAAACGATTAAACTTCTTAATTATACTACAGACGACGAGAATAAAAATTTGAGAATTAATTTAAACCCGAGAGGATTTACCGGTTCAAAACGATCCAATATGATCATTTCATTCCAAATTTCGCAAAAGCGAGAAACCGTTTTTTTTTTTTTTTTTTTTTTAGAATGAGGAAAAAAAAATGGACAAGCATTTAGTCATAATAAAGTTGTACAAAAATTTGTATGATTTTCAAATTTTTGAATATTTTTATGAAATTAATAATTTCCGTATGATTTTCTCAATAATAATTACGGACCTAGAAAAGTTCTGAAAATCCTGGAATGGTGAAAAAAAAAAAAAAAAAAAAAAAAAAAAAAAAAAAAAAAAACGTAGTATATAGTTCCTCGATATTTAATATAGATCGAAAAATCGATCGAAAATTTTGTATATAAAATTTGAAAATATTACGAAAAAAATTCGCACCCGAAGTTATTATATTATACACACAGTTTCTATTCTAAAAATACTCTAAGCAGAAACCCAGTGCGTTCTAGGCTCACCCGCAAACTACCTGGATGCACCTTCAGCCTCATTTATAGAGGGTCTCGTCCTCATATTATTCAACGTATAGAGTCGTCAGCCAAATTCACCAAAAGTAAAATTTTGTTGAATATATATATATTTTTTTTTTTTTATTAAAATTTCGGAATATCGATACGCCTGGAAAATTGTTTTATTTTGATTTTTTTTTTTCCAGTTCCAGACGCATTATAACATTTTATAAAAATTTTCCTACACACGCACGATGTAGTTTCAGACTTCGTTAATATGGACTGTTGATCAGAAGGTAAAAATATGCATGTGGGTGGATGCCTCGCTTTGAAGATCCGATAACTCTATAAGTGCTCTTATCTCATCTGAGTATTATGGAGCGCATTTCGAGGAGCGATATTCGTATAAAATTTTTAATTTATAGCCCTATAGAGCCCATGGTTTATATCGAATGGTTTTCAATCAGTAACGGAAACGGAAGCTTGACTATTTCTACACAAGAATTTTTTTACTCTATATATATAATAGGTATATATACGAACAACGAATCAGTTCACAAAAATTCGGGGATAAAATAAATCGGAGGTGAATTGCGAAAATGATCGAAAATTTTCATTCAGGAGAAAAAAACAGAAAATTTATGAAAAAATTTGAAAAAAAAATTTGAAAAAAACTTGAAAAAAAATTTGAAAAAAAATTTGAAAAAAATTTGCAATTGCATCAAAATTGTTCGATAATAATTCTAAGATACAGAATATACATATTGCACATAGTATAGGTTTAAGTCGATCATAACTCACCTCCCGTGATTTGCAACTGCGACGAGAGCTTGACGAGGTGTAAATAGCTTGACGTCAACTGTTCCGTAAGTGGAGAATAACTCCGCGATCTGTAATACATTTTAAATAGTAATATTATAGTACGTCTATTAGTCGAAAAATTATTATCCAATAAATCATTTATGTGCAATATAGGTAATACAATATTACAGAACATATCCGTTTTTTAGAATTATCTGAGAATTTTATAATTCTTTATTACATATATTTTCATTAATTTATTATCTCTTCTCTAAACGCTAATAAGATAACGAAAACATGTAATATATGTAAATAATGAATTAAACTCGCATAGTGAACAGACCTGAGAAATATTAATTTGCTTAGATCCGAGTATTTTCACGTGAAGCCACTGTGGCCTTTTGCATATAGGATCAGGACCAGCCAAATTCTATAAAAAAGAAAGGAAGAAATAATCAAGGTATTAATTTGTTCGATAAAATTCGTATAGTGGGTATATACGATTTTTTCCAAGCCTCTAGAACGAATTGCTGATTTACCATGTGATTTATACTCCCACGGATTAAGTTTATGCAGTTTGCGTATTCCTTTGGGCCTGAAAGTATCTCTTTGTTGGTGAGAGTCCTCATTTCAGCACTTCTATGAACAGAGGTATATAGTAAGTCAGGACGTTGTTTCTTTGAAGTAATTTTGTTAGCTTGATTCTCACCCTCCGTAACGAGATGCTGCAAGGGCGTGAGACATTCTTAAAAAGCAATATCCAGCGCAGTAAGAATCCCATCCAGCTTCGTGAAACTTTCTAGTTTCTGAAATGATAAGAGAAGAGTTCTTTTATCCTCGTAAGGAAATATAGGTACTATTTTGGCTTTTAGACTGTTTTCTAATCACCTGTTGCTTCTTTTTCCTTTAATTCGATAACAGGTGGATTAAGAAACACGTGTCTTCCTCGACCTTCTCTAAAGTAATCATACAACTCGGCCAACCCATTAGATTTCCATCTTTCTGTAATAAAGAATCAAACCATTCGTCAGTTTTAAAAGTATTTTATCTTTGGACTTAAGCTGTGCTCTGTGACTCCGAAAATTGAGTCAAAACTATTAATCCCATCTATTCCTAGTCCCATTTTTGATTCTAAAAATTATTTGTTTAATAAACTAAGCAGATTTAATCAATATAAGGAATCATATCGATGTGTACCTTCTTTTTTCAATATTCTTTTCAGTTCAAAGCTGATATGCTTCGTGTCATAAATCGTGGGAAATAGTTTATGAATTGTTTCCTTGAACTGGAAATATTTGTCTGAAAATAATGGAAGAAAATTTAATAATAATAAAAAAAAAACAGATCTGTGTATTAAATTATGAGTTTCAAAAGTTGTCGAAATTTGATAGAAAACTCACTCGGCAAAGGCTTGCAAAACTGTTGATGCATGAACATTAGATCTAGGAGTACGTTGTGCCCGACTATGGGTATCTTTAAACTAACAATAAGCTTAAATAACTGGGAGAATCCTAAGCATGAATTTATTAGCACCTTTTCTAGCTTGTCTCCTTCTTTTTCTTCGAGTATTTTGCGCAGATCTTTATCAACCCTTTGCAAAATTATCTGAAAATAGTGAATTGGAAGAATTAACATTACAATTAACAAAAAAATTAAGAAGCTATCAATTTTACATATATGTAATAATAATAATAATAACAACGTTCGAACCATTTCGTTTCTCGGCTCAGTCCAAATCTCTAAATATCTAGTTCTCAGTTCTTTTTGCATGATATATTCAAGCATTGGTGAATCTGCTTTCAAGCTCATAGATTCACCAATTTTACAATTTTTAAGCCATTCTGAAACCTGGCTGTAGCTTTCTTTCAGCTGGTCTTCTTCCATGTAAGAAACAGATCGTTCTATATTACGTAGTACAGTGTTGTCAGCTACCTTTCGCCGTAGTTCCATTTCCTCTTCTTCGGCAAGGTAAGAAATACCTTGATAGGCAAACTGTGGAAAACAATTATGCAATTATGAAAAAAATAAATGGGAGAGATTTGAATCATCAGAATCTGATTTAGATGTTTTAAATCTGGTGTTTTTCTGTTTCTTAAGATCGATGATTTTTTTCTGCAACTATGTAGAAAGAAAAACAATGTATGTATATTATGCCTTGTAATATCAAATACCTTGTTGAAATCAAATCCATGAGAGGATAGAAATTCAATAGCCGAAGACTGGAATTCAAAGATAGCGTCTCTTCCTGGTACGACTTTTGGAAATAGATAAAAATTGTAGACCTCTGCGATGTACTTGTTTGTATCTCGATCGTAGTCGTAAGTTGTGATGCCGAATTGTATAATGATGCATTTTTTTATGCTGATTCTTAATTTATGGTAACGTTCTTCGGGGGAGTCGAATAGACTGAGAAAAATATGATAAGAAGAAGAAAAGTTATTATTGAGATTTAAGAATCTCGTGAATTAATTAAAATTTTGAGGTTATAGACTTATTTAATTATTGACTCGTTTGTTTAAAGTCAAATAATAAGAATTCGTTACTATAATAGTATTCAAATAATAGAAAATAAATAAGAAAAAGAACACGTTATGATGTGTACAACGAGTTATATCTATCGCTATAATTAACTAACCTCACTTTCAATTCGTCGTTTGTATTTATTCCGCTGAATTCACCGTCGAATGATACGAATTTTGCTCGCTTTAATGATTCGCATATTTTCGGATAATACTCTTTGAAATTACTACATGTCACTTGATACATAACGTTTTATTTTCACAGATTTACACCTATTCCAACATTATTATGACATCGCACGTGGTAGTTACTACTGTACAGTGTACACTCTACTAAATGATTGTGGATCTTATTCCTATTATTCAGAAGCGCCTGTTGTCAGGCAACTAGAAATAAAATTACGGTTAGAATTCTCAACACCTATCTCCTGGTTTTTTGCATATTTATTATTAAAATAAATGACGATCTCATTCGAATTTAAAATCAACAATTAGAAATAATTTCAAGAGTTATGATTGGACGTCATCTCTACGTATCTTTAAGCCGACCAATCATAGCTCTCGAAAATTTTCAAGCTAAAGTCTATCGATCGATGCACGTCAACCTTAAGAAATAAAATTTCATATTAAATAACTAGCTAATCAAAAAACGTACTGATATTAAAATACCTAAAAGTACAATATTACGATTTTACTATTTAATATTACATCGAATTTTTTAATAATAAATATAATTAAAAAAACTCTAAAATTTGCGTTTGAATTATCGCGGCCGGAAGTACGAGCGATCGAATTTCGTTCGAATATTCCGATACCCTCGGTTATGTAGTTAGTTGGTGGTAGCAAGTGTAGGTTCTTTTTTCCGGTTTGCGGAGACTCCGTAAGTTCTGTTCTTCGACAATGTATAAAATAATCAGTAAACATCGGGATTTTATAAAGCAATAACAACTGGCTACAACAATCACGTGAATCGTAATATTATTGAGGATATATTCCGCCAAAAATTTATTACATCTCTCTAGTGTTTTTGTTAAAAATAGTGAATCTCTGCGCGGCACCCCCCTATGCCACATACACGTTTGTTTATTAAAATCATTCTTTCAGCCCCCCCAACACATTAACTTCTCATATACTTAATATTACAAATAAATTTCATATATTTTATCATATCAATACAATATTCATAAACTCCAATATATTCACTCGCATAATTTAGCCAATTCTCAATATATAGGTTATGTTCGTTATACCAAATGTATACAGGCTATCGACTGTCAGCATGTTACATACTCGGCATAATCATTAACCTCTATCTCATCACGAGTAAAAAATTTATAAATAGAATCATAAACGAGAGAAAGAGAGAGAGAGAGAGAGAGATGGAAAAAAAAAAAAAAAAAATAGTCTTCCGCGTTTAAAATTCTAATGAAAGTATAAAAATGAAACGAAAATGTGTATTTTTGCTTTAAATTTCACGTTTTTTCTTTTAACTCCAAGCGATAATCCGGAGTTTTGATATAACCGAGTTGTATACTGTTTGGCTCTTCTTCTAACTCCCTTTGTTCTATATATTTCCAGGAAACCAAGATGGTGAAGATTATGAAAGTTGGGAAGGTGGTGCTGGTCCTTAGTGGCCGGTACGCCGGACGTAAGGCTATCGTCATGCGTAATTTTGACGATGGTACATCAGAGAAACAATACGGCCATGCTTGGGTAGCTGGCATCGATAGATACCCAAGAAAAGTACACAAGCGTATGGGCAATGGAAAGCTCAAAAAGCGATCAAAGATCAAGCCCTTCGTTAAGGTCAGTACAAACTTTGTTCTGTTCTTAAATTCTGGTATTCTTATCCTCAGCAAAAAAATTGAAATAAGCAGATTTGAATCACTGTTTCAATAAAATAATCAATTATGTGTTGAATGAGATCCTTTGTTCACCAATTATTAATTCTGTGTAAAAAAAAAAAAATGGTACTTCTATATTTTAGATTTTTTTAAGCTTATTCCAAACAAAGTAGAATCACAATTTTATTATCATTGTGTATAATTGTTTTTTACAGATGCTGAATTACAACCATTTGATGCCAACGAGATACACCGTTGATCTAGCGTTAGACAAGGCACAGATCAAGGACCTCAAAGATCCCATGAAACGCAAGAAGGTCCGATTCCAGACCCGTGTAAAGTTTGAGGAGAGGTAAAGTATCTTTGATTTTTTTTAAACAAACGTTAATCAGATTTATTCAATTGTTGTAATTATTCAATTTTCATTCTTTTTTTTTTTTTTTTTTTTCTCCTCTTTTCGTTACAGGTACAAATCCGGCAAGAATAAGTGGTTTTTCCAGAAATTACGATTCTAAATGCTTTTATATCGGGGTCAATAAAAACGTGTAAAAATTATAAAACTTTCATTCTTATTTCAGCATGTAACCCACACCATATTAATTATTATCAATATAATGAGTTGAATTTATTACGATCTTCGTACAATTTGCTAATCAGGAATTCTAGTTGATTAATTAATTTTTATCCATTAATCATTTGAAAGGATTTTATTCTAGGATTTTTAGCAAATAATTGTAAAATTATTAAATATCTACTAGGGTAAATTGGGTAGAGAAAAAAATTTTGAACAAATAGTTTAGGCAAATGTTAATAATTTATTAAACAAGAAGAAAAGAAAGAAAAATAAAATATAAATAAAGCACAATTTGACAATATCAAAAAAATTGAATATTATGTTATAGATTACAGAATTGATAAGTAGTAATACTCTTAATTACTTATTTTCACATAATTTAATAACTGTTAGATTATATTCACTGACAATAATTATATAATCATAAATCATACAGCAGCCTGAAAGCATCTAATAATATAATTAAAGCTTAGATTCCTACCCATTGATATAATAATATATTATTACTTGTTCAGTTTTTGAACACGTTCATCAATAGCTGTTATATTATTTTTAATCACTTCTAAATTGGATGCAAAACTTTCTTGTACTCCTTTGAGTAGCACCTTGTTACTATCTAGTCCGGATGATATTTGACCCTGTAATTCTTCCAAGAGTGTCAAAGATCTCCCGAATTCAGCAGCTGGAAAAATTTCAGATATTTCAAAAATATTGACTAAAATTATATAAATAAAGAGTAAAATCCGCAATATAACATCACAACATTTATATTCGAGCATCTTACCCTGTTGATGCACAGCGCTTAGTGCAAGCATTCGATTAACAGTTTGTGGTAAAATTTGAGACATTGTTTCGGTCTTCTTAACAACTTCGTGGATTTCCGTGATCTGAAAGCAGTAATATGATTTACTCGTGTATAATTAATCGGTCAACAAATAATACAACCAATTATTACAACTCTTTTCTCTTTTTTTTTTTTATTTTTTTTTTTCAAACTATACCTTCTGCTCTAGTTCAGATGATATTGGTGTATTAGATTTATGTTGAGCGATATTGTCCATTCTATGAACTAAAGTTGCCAATCTACTCTCGATACCATCTAACTGACCAGCATCAAGGAGAGCAGCTTTGGCCCCCAGCTGTTGCACCGCCTCAACTAATCCTTGGCTTTTTATTGACTGTGAATTAAAACGGAGTCAGCAATGTAGGATATTTGATGCTACTTGTATCATAGAAGACAGAAACTGAGGGGAACTTGTTTCACTAAGCAAGCTTTGAGCTTACTTGAGTAAGTCTACCGAGTTTCTCATTCCCCGCACCAATAACATTCTCTAAACGTCCTAGTCTCTGTTCTAGATGAGCGACTCTCGAAGCTTCCTGTAATCTCGCTCTTTCAGGTTGATACAGCATTTGGTATTGAAGTACACCAGATTGTACATCGCCTTCTTTTTTCACAGCTTTGTTACTAGTGTTTGAGTCTCCCGATTGACTAGGTCCGGTAACTTTGAACAACTCAACTTGTGATATCAGTTTTCTGTAAAAATAAATTCATTCATAAATTCATAAATACATATCAAACAGCGATTGAAATATTTTTCACAGGTCAAACTAATTTCTTGATTAAAATTATTCATACTTTAACTGCGCGCCGTGAGGATCTGACAAAGAAGTAACAAGGTCGGAACCAAGGCACTGTTCTAGTTTCAAATTGTCTAACTGCTTTCCAGTCTGTTCCACTTGAGATACTAACTCCACGGCTGATTTCAAGTCTTCGTTATTTTTTGCAGTTTCCTAGAAAAACATTTTTTTTATCTCAATTAAATGAATTAAATGAAATATCAACTTTTATTCATTCACAGTGTTTATCCATGTTCAAATATTGATTCTACACACATTTTGGAGTATAGCATGTTTACTTTTCAAACGAAAAACAAGTCTGTAGAATAATTATTAGCTCAGCAATCAGCAATATCATTCAACCATTATTTATCAAATCAGACAAATATACTTTTACACGGTAGAATAATGTAAACACCAACAACCGTGAGAATAGATAGTGTTTTTCCGCAACTCTATTGTCATAAAGGTAAGAAGAAAAAAAAAAAAAAATTAAAAACAACTGCGTAACTCAGACCTCACCTTGATCTGATTTATTTCTTCGTACAGTTCTTTTATCTCACATTGTAGCCGTTGATATTTTTGTATAGGAGTTTCGGTTTCACCTTCGGCAGGTAATTCCCAATCTCCCGATCTGTAAAATATTTCAAATAATTGACATTAAGTTAATAATAATCTATAATATGTATATAAATTTGAATAATCTTTCATCTAGCCGTACATGGCGTTATATCCAGTCCTTGGCTTGCGAGATAATCGATCAGAGAAATCAACTCCTTTGTTTATCAGATGTTTTCCCTTAAACTTGTTGAATCCTTCGGTAGCGCTGATATGAAGTATTTCAATTGAATCATTGTCCTCCTAGAGACGAATAAAATATTTAACAAGTATTTGGAAAAAAACTCAAGTTTTCTATTAGACGAAATTAGGTGAAAACTGACCTCTGCACAGTTCTGGAATTGATCTGATTCCGGAAGATCATTAGTCTCGTAAACATCGGGTTGATCGTAAGCCTATGATAATAAAATGAATTATATAGTTTCTGGATCTGATATTAAGTTTGGATAAAAATCGTGCATAGATTTTCATAAAATTTTTATCGTGCGATTATTTGTGATTGAAATTTGATTTTTTACATTATTCGATAACTCTTATGATCACGTTTTATCAAAAGCATAATATTTGATTGCTTAATTAATTCGCTGACTGTACTTAACTATACTACATAATTTCTTGGTAAGTTGGTGTTTTTTTTTTCATTATTATTTCATCTATAAACGTTGGAAATTTTGATTACATTGGATTTATTAATAAAATTTATGAATCAAAATTTGAAATGTGAAATACAGGAATTTACAATTTATTACCACAAGGAGTCAAAGTCGTGAAGAACCACAATAAATTGGTAAACAAAATCGTGTAATGAATATAGCATGTTGTCACTGTCTGAACATGCAATGAATTATTTTATTGATTCACACAAGAATCACAGGCTGTATATATAAGCAAAACATTGATATTTATAATCATTGAGTTTCGCAAATTTAGAAGTAGTAGTAGATATTTAGATTTGAAAACAGATGTTGGGTAGCAATACATAAAAAAAAAATACAATACAGTTAAATAAAATCGTGAATAAAATAGAATAGAAAAAAGGAAAGAGAAACAAATATTTTTTTAATTATTACTTAATAGAATCATTGCTAATGAGTTTCTTTATATTTTCATTTTTTTTTTTTCATTTTTCGTGATATTCTAATAACTTACGATTCCAGGAAGATCGGCATACTTAGGATCTGCCATTTCTACCAATTCCGAATATAATTATTTGTCTAATTACAAAGTGACTGTATCAAAGTGTAATTGATTGTCAAAAAAACGGTGATGACAGTTCGCAGATGTACGAAATTTTCAGACTTGGGATACTTTAGCGTTCATAAAATAGGTTATACACAGATAGCCAATCCGCCCTTTCTTTAATAGTATCGTATCGTATCGTATGAGAAAAAAGAGAAAATATCATTGGCGTTTTCCGTTATATTTCGTACCGATGACGTCACGTTTTTTTTTTACTCATTCATCGCCATAAATGAAAATCGTACAAATATTATTTGACTTTTCTGTTAGATCTGACCAATAATATTTAATTCTTATATCAAGGCGTTAATATGTAAATAAAATTCAAGCAATATCATTCGTTATTTCTGTTAGATCCGATCAATACCTGAAATTTCTAATATAACAAAAACTCACTAGAGGCGCTGAATGCTGACGTCAGCGTGATAATTTTTGTTCAAGTTTCGTCTCGTTATATCTGTATGTACTACATAGTCTATGATCATTTTATCCTTGATGTAAGTTTCCTTTCAACTCTAGCCACCACAATCCCCCCACTAGTTTTACAGCTGATGCGATAACTGTGTTATACGGATCTAATGCTACGGAACGGTTTGTTTGGTGTTCCCCGTGTTCCAAAGATAACTAATAGTAGTAAAATAAATTTAGTTCACTTGCTGTACTCATCATTGCAGTGTTATCACTCGTTATTTGAGCGTCTCTTGAATCGCGTGGACAAAGAGAAAATTCTTATGTACCATAGATTAAATTAGCATTATTCTTCGCTGACTGGGGAAGAGAGTGAAGGAAGGAAGGAATAAATAAATAAATAAATAAATAAATAAATAAAAATAAATAAATAAGAAATAAATAAGAAATTATATAGAATACAATATTAAAATATAAATAAAAACAAAAAACAAATATCTAAATAAATTATTTATATCGAACTCGAATAAATAACTGGGGGTGAAATTATCAGCAGTTGTGGCGAAGTGGGTGATTCGTTTTTTAACCAAGGAGTGTACGCGGGGATGGTATACCTGGCGGGTGCTTGGGGCATGGGAGAGACTGAACCACAGTGCCATAGCACCACCACTTCCCCAGTAACAACATCTTTTCTCCAAGATCATGACGAAGAAGTCGCTTTACTTCCCCTCAATAATCAGGTATTATATCGATTCATTATATACGATCATATGATTTTCCGAAATTTCGTTTCGCCTTCCCCCCGCTATCCCCCCTCCCCCTCGCCAATGTCCGCAAAATAAAAAACGAAAATCTAACGGTTTATGAAAAGAAAGAAAGAAAGAAAAAAAAAAACGAATATTAAAACAGTTTTTTGTATTAAATACGCAGTCGCATATATTTTAATAGTACCACGTTAAAAAAGGCCGTCGTCATGTAGCAAAAGAGGCGAACGCAAACGAGCAACGAGCAACGATACGCGTTGTCTCTCGTGCGTAGTTTAGTATATGATGAGGGGTCGCGTCCTTCCAATTTAACATAACACGATGCATATTACAGATATGAAACAATCGTTTATTTAACCATCGTAGATTGCTTATGAAGATTATTATATATTTTTTTATTTTTTTATTTAATTTCTTTTTCTTCCACCGTCAGTAGTAGTAGTAGTAGTCATCATCGTCATTGTGCCTCCTCCTCTGTCTCACTCTCTCTCTCTCTCTCTCTCTTCATTCACAGTATGGCTAAATTCAATGTTTTGACATTTGGCCAGCTGACTCAAGGAATTATTTTATAACCAGTAGGTTTTTTTTTTCCCACTAATTCCATAGCCTTGAATATTCTAAATTAACAGTTTACCTATTCGAGGTAAATGTATAGATTTTTTTTTTCTTTTTTTCTTTTTTTTTTTTCTGTTATTCGCTTCCATATTGATCACATGTGAGGCTATATATTTTATTACAAGTTTTTCGAACTGTTCGACGTGTTTTTTTTTTTCCACGTCTTTTTTTTATGTTTGCAAATATCGTAAGGTCTTACGAAATGTCAAATGTTGTCACTATGTAAAAAAATTGTGTGAAAAGAAAAAAAAAAAAAAAAAAAAAAAAAAAAAGGACCAAAAAATTTCACTATTATGATGCTAAAATATTGAAAAAAAAAAAAAAAAAAAAAAAAAAAAACTTTCTGATTACGAAAGTAATTAATTTTAGATTTTTGACAATTTTTATTGAAGAAAAAAAAAAAAATAATTTTTATTAAATGATTTAATATTGTTTTGTATCATTGGTTTAATATAATTTCCGTAAATAACTCGAGGGCCTGTAATATATATATTTATATACGTTCTTAGAATTTCATATTGTTTTAAAGAAAAGAGGAAAACATGTTTTCTCAGAAGTGATCAAGTAACATAATATTACAACAATCTAAGTACCTGACCATTCTCATTCTCATTCTCATTCTTATTGTTATTCTTATTCTCAGAGTTTAAGGTATTCATGTACTACATCAGTGTGTATAGCGAGTAGCGAACACACTCAACTATCTTCTTTCACTTTAGATCCCCTTTTACTCCCACCCTCTTACCTTGTCCCAATTTTCATTCACAGGAATTTTGTTGTTCTCTACGTTGGGACACAAATCTTTACTCTAAATTTAGCTTCAACCATTCTTCTTATTTTAATATGTTACTAGTTTGCGCCGTACCTTAACATAAAACACCAAAAATTTTTCTCTTCTCAAAGCATGTAGGTACCAAATTTCACATCTCAGTCGAGACTTCTTTTCGCAGCATCAAAATTTTACATCAAAATCTCAAAATACAAATTTTGTTGGTCAATATTTATTCAGCGAGTTTTTTTTTTTTTTTTCAACTTCAAACCCTTAATAAGCTACAAAAGTTAACGGGCATAGAAATTGTTGTTGTTTTTATGTTTACATTACATTATTATCGACTATTATCAATTTCAACACTTGAATATGTTTGATGAAAGACTTGAACTTGACGGAATTTGATAAAAATTGACTGCTATTATAAACTAATGGAAAATTTCCACTCTTCTGACTTCCAGAGCTGATAAGACTAGAGAATAGATTCTATATAAATAGAATCAAATTTTTGATGAATATTTTTAAGAATAAAATAATAACAATCGAGAATTTGTTAACAATTCATAACTCACATTCCAAATGTAAATTCGCGATAGCAGAAATTTCATTTTTTAGGTCAATGTTAATATAAGATTTAAAAACGGTACATACTTTAATACCCGCAATTAATTTCATATGCATCGAGTTATAGTTTGGTCGGTAAACAAGGAAAAATACAAGTGTTTACATGGGTAAAGTCAGGAGAACATTAAACAATCAATATATATAATGAACATTGATCCTTCAAATCTACCAAAAATAGACAAACTCGTATCAGAATATCTTCCAATTTGTTGAGTGGATAGATATTGTGAATGAAAGGCATTTTTAACTAATGAAATGGTGATTTTGGGGCACATATATTCCATTCATGTATTATATGAATGGTTTTTCCTCATTCATCCAAAGGCCATTTCCTACTGCCTAAAGACTTGTTTTTATTAAATAATTAATCAAATATTAACATCAAAGCGTAAATCCAAGAAATATTTGAACAAATTCCTTCCTTGAGATCATCCGTTGGCTTACAGACAAACTGAATATTTGCCACGTGTCTTTTGTATATATACCCTACTACTGATTTATGGGCTGCTTGGATGACTCGCGCTAAACTAGATTACTACTACGCTATTGCCATTGCATATTAGAGCAATTCACAGTGCAGTACGTAAGACGTTTTTAAATATATGTATGTATGTGCTAAAAGTTTACACTTACGTTTGTTGATAGTTACCATACAGTTAGTTAGCGTGCGTGCATCTTGCATCGTATCTAAAAGATATCTAGCTTCCGCCTCGTTAACATTGATAATAACGTTGCGGTATTTCATAATCAAACAATTCATATTATGAAGTTCAATGCCGCTTTAGAAGTTGGACTTATGATTCATAACAAACTTAAAGAAATATTCTTACTTATCCGAGAAATAAATTATATTTAACTATTATTATCTACAAATTTTTAACATGAATATTTTTAACATCTGTTTACTCGTCGTTGGTTTAAGAATTTCTGTGCGCGAATATTAATCTAATTGGTTGAGTACTACCCACAACTATTTTTATAACATTTTAACGTAGAAGGCAGATTCGCTAATAAAACAGAAACTCGATTCTTTCAGAAATTTTTTTTTATCGCCAGTTATTTTAGATGCAGAAAAATTTTATCTTGTCTTTCGAGCCAGTAATAAGTGGTTTCGACCAGATATAGGTTCAACTTGTAGCATGGCAAAGGTTAATAGCACGGCGTAATCGCTTTAATGTATTGAATCGTAAATTGATAATGTCAGTGGAATAGATTAGAGCCGTTTGCTTTTGTTTATTCTTTCACAGATTGTAAGTCTTTGAAATTACTGTCTCTATTATTTAGTGCCACCAGACATCAAACAATAGACTTAGCGTTAGGAAATATGGAAAATCACGTAGCACAGTCAGACGCCGCGCATTCAAGTTGCATATTAGTCTTATACTATCACGGATATCTATATAAAGATTCGAGGCTATACTATAAGGTGCAACTTGACTGTAGCTCAGTTATACAACTCAGCGTTCACGTCTAAGCTAAGAATAAAAACAATTGTTGCTTACAAAGTAGACAATATAAATAGGCGAAAAAATTACGTAAATCTCCTTATTTAATTTCATATCTGTTTGAAAATGGTGAGCAAAAAGCAGATTTCACAACGTTGAATAGAGTAATTTGCAACTTTGGGCAACTAATACTTAAAAAAGACTGAGGGGAGGTAATTTGTTTAAAACTTAGAAGAAAAGTTCTCGTTGACCTTCTTAGGACCAAGGGAGAGATATAATCTTGTCTTTGATGCAAAGATCAATAAGTATGAACTTCTGGTCTTCTGTCTTTACCTTGTTAGCAAATGTCGATGTGTACCTATTCGGAGGAAGATTGGATACTGCATTGATTATTCATAGTAGTAACACAATGTAATATATCAGATTGCTTTCTCAGATATATTATATATTGTTATAATATGATAATAATTCTATTCAACAGGTCGGCGGTCATACCAGGCTGTTACTGCTCAACCAGAATACCATCTGTAAACCATTGAACTATCGAGAGCTCGACTTCTACCAAAACATTCCACAAGATATACAAATGTTTGTCCCAAAATTTAAAGGTAAGCTTAATTATTTGCGCTTAGTGTATGCTTTGTATTTTATTATCAGACTATTTATTAACTAACTAATAATTTGATGCTGAAAATCCCTGAAAGAGTTTTTCAATCCTACATATGAATGTACATTACCCGAAATATACTATATATCATTGTTATGGTAACAGCATAGCACAGTGTTTCAAGGAATTGACATTTTTCCTTGATAATGTGCGCGACCGAATGGTCAAATTTTATTAAACATATAATATTGATAGAGATTGATATGGTGAGACGATATAAGTATGCTATGCTTAATCAATTTAGTGAAATTTAAATATATGATATATAAAAGATAAAAGATGGACAGTTACTCATAATTGTAAGAATTACTAGCAGGGAGGAGTCCAGCTGATCTGGAATCCGTAGTTAATAAAAACCAGAACAATGCGGTAGTTTTGTTACACCCAAGCAAGAAAACTAGTTTTAATTCTAACGTTAACAAAACGTACAAATCCAATCGTTTAACCATTTCATGAACAGTTAGATAATACTGGTTGCTTAATTAGCCATTGCATGGAGTTAGAACTGATCATCTTTATATTTACAATCTTATCGACGTAACTGATGATACAACAAGAAACGGCTGCTACACGCGCCAACAGATATTCTCATACCAGATTCTATACTAAATGCAGCTGAACCCTTATTTCAGACGGCTTGGCTCCTTGGTTACTAGTGATATCGCGAATACACATGTATACAAATTTTTGTGCCGAGTTATGCCAATTTGTAAATATTAATCTGGTGTAATAGAAAATCAATAGAAAAAATTTCTGTGCGATGGCTTAGAGAATTTCAAATTATTATATCAAGATTGCTTTTATTGGAACAAATACTTTTTTCTCAAAAAAACATTATCTACGAGCATTTTCTGATATACACAGTTCATTTCTCATTATCAGCCAGGCCGAGTATTCGAGTAAATAGAGTTTTCTTAGAAGTAAAATTGTTCGAAAAAGATTAGAGGCAAATACCTTGATCAGCAATCATTAATCGTGGCAGTAAAAAACTTCATCTAGTAATGTTAGCTAATTAGATGATAGCATGCCTTAATTCATGTATATAATATATCAAATGTAGAATTTTCTAGTTAATTCATGTAAAAACTAATTTCATTATTCATCTCAATGCGCGTACGTTGAATATATTAGTCTTACAAAACTCGGTGTTGGGTAAGACAAAATTTGGTTTTACCATTGACCTGCGTAGGTTTATTTATTTATTTATTTTTCTTTCTTTGTTATTTATTCCGATCAATTAAATAAAATCTGAATGTAAGTTCAGGTGATTATGGAATTAGGAATAGATCAGTTTTAAACGGTACGTTGTCGTTCTTTCAAGATTGGATAAATGCATATAATATTTTAATCAATCATATGTACGAAACGTCACCAGGTCACATGCGTCAAATGACTCACTAGCGACTGCCATTAAGCATCGTGTATTGCATCGTGTGTCAAAAGAAATAGTTGTATCGCTCGATATTAAGAGAAATTTTTGGGTAAGTACTAATAACTATACTTTTTGCTGCGAGTATATCACCTTGTTTAACGTAGGTAAGAATTTTGTGATATTGTATTATTTGCTTTAGAAAATTTTTAGTAGCACGTTTATCAATCTTCAATCTATTTGTTTCTGAATATTTTCATTGACAAAAACGAGCATCTAAATTATTCGGAGCAAAATATACAATTATTCTCTACTACTATCATTCATTTATTCCTACCTACGAAACATATTCAAGATGTAGTTCGCCGATTTTTACAGATTAAGTTATGCGGTAGTTACTAGGCAATCATAACTATTTGCATTTAATTATATTCAACTATCATTGTCAATACGTATTCTGTTTTATAAAATTCGTGATATTTAATAAAAAAAAAAAAGATCTTATAATATCAAATGTTTAATAAGAAATGTCTTTAAACATTTGGCGTGAAAAATTATAAGAAAAAGTTAAAAAAAAATAATGGGATTATTTATTTGTAATATTGAAATTGGTTCTTTTTTTGCTGAAAACATATCGGTTTCGTAACGATATCAAAAAAAAAAAAAAAAAAAAAAAAATTTTGCTGCAAAATAATTTTTAAAACTAAACTGTTAAATATGAAAGAAATAAATGCATCAAATCCGCTATGTTTGATGATTGTCTAGCAAAAACCTTTTCTTTTAAGTATCCCCAGAGCCAATAGTCACAAGGATTCGTGTCTGGGAATCGAGGCTTGGCCTGCTCGCAGACTCACTAGCGCCCTGAACACATTCCATTTGCTTCTCCTTGGCCAATGCTCGGGGTTTGTATTTTGTTGCTGATCACCAATTACAATATAAATCCAAAAAAAAAAAAAAAAAAAAACAACAACAACAAACTGAAATTAGAATGACTGTGAGAAACTCTATTGTCTGTTGGTTCAATCCCATTATAATATTATAATCGCTTTATACATATAAATACATGTGTATATATATGTTTATATATGTGTGTATACATATTACAGTCAAAGTAATATGTTTCAACATTGTTAAAAAAAAAAAAAAAAAAAAATACAAAAAAAAATTACTAGTCACAAAAGAAAAGATCGCTAGTTTCGTTAGACCAAATCAGAGAATGCATTTCTTATTTTTTATTTATTTTTTTTTATTTACACATCATATACATACTTGGGCAATTGGAACAAAAGAAAAAACATTAAAAAAAAAAATACTAAAGAAATCTTTTTTATTTACTTTCTATTTTAGGTGGAATTAACATTATCAGGGCACATTGTATATGGACATGTATTATATATTATATACGTGGCACTCTTACAGTACGGTGTTTAAAAATTTTACATTATTTATGGGATGATATACGAGAGGCGTATTGCGAAATGAACTTATTGTTGTCGTATATAATTATACTGTTAGTTCTAAGTCACCTTGTTACACAATAGGAAAAAAGAAACTTAAAAACATATTTTGGGGTCGTTAATTTAAAGTGATAATATTGTTAATCAGTAAATTGATGTAGTTCTAACACACTTCATCATTTAGTTTAACTAAACTTAAAACAATAAGAAAAAAAAAAAAAAAAAACAATAATGATTAGTAATTGATCAGCATATTAAAATGCATTTTACATATTGACTGTAATATATTAAATGAATATTAAAAAAAAAAAAAAATCTTGAATGCGCGGTGGGTACCTACTATAGAATGATTATTTAATTCTATATTATAGAATACCAGAACACTGTTAGCATTTAACGCAGCTAATAATCAAAATTAATATTTATTATCCACTAAAGAACAATTAAATAATATTACGGCTGATGTTTCAGGTGTAATGCAGGCTTCCAGTAGCGGCGAGGTTACACTAGACAAACGTTACAGTCCCAGCTTCAGAGATCAAGCAGATACCCGCCAGGGAAAAGGTTCGACAAAACGCAAACGTGACGATGTTCTGAGGTAAATTTTCAATTCTTATTTTATTTGATTATAAAATAAAATTTAAATTTTAGTGAGTTTGCCAATATTTCCGTCATCTTATTTAACATAATATATTATATAAATATAGAAGTAAGATTAAAAAAAAAAAAAAAAAAAAACATTTTCAAAGCGTGTCGTGCCTTTTTAGTTATTTCTTCTATTTTTTTTTTTTATTTTTTTCCCCCGTCTCTATTAGTTATTATTACACTACGTATAGAATTAATTCACAAATGTACTACATATTACAATATATATTATCATGGCAAGCTGCTTCTTCACGCAGCACATATTTATAAATATAATAAATCAACACTATTAGAAGATTTTTTTTAACGTAACGTATATTTACTATTTCTATTTATTGAATTATCATTTCTCTTATACATAAATGAATAAATAAATAAATAAATAAATATGTGCTGTTTCAATATTGTGTTTATCATGTAATCTAAAAAAAAACTTGTGTTGCTAAATCTTAAATATTTATTCATTATTCTTTAACTTATTATTATAAATTTAGTTTGAATAAATTTATATATTCATTATAAACAGTTTAGGATGAATATTATCTCTCACAAATTGTATAAGATGGCTTAAAAAACAAAAAAAAAAAATCTTGTCTAAATCAGAAATTCTAAATGCAATATAAACTATACGATTCTTCTATAACTATACTAATTGAGATTCTAATTTTTTTGTTGTTGATAATGATTTTGGAAACTTACTTACTTATGATATAAAAAATAAAAGCAGATACATACCTAAATTCCCAAAATTTATGTAACTACTTAGATTATAGTTTTAATTTTATCAGTACCATTGTTAGAATACTTAAGCTAATAGATTTATCAAATAAATACTTAATTTTATGATAAAAAGAATGAATATAAAAGAAAAAACAAAAAAGAAAAGAAAAGAAAAGAAAAGAAAAGAAAACAGACAAAAAAGAATCCCAATCATTACGAGAGCTTTCTTTGCCAACGCTCTGTTATACATAGATAAAATAATTAATAATCATTAACTGTGGGTTGTAGATAAATAAAGTAGACATTTAAAAAATAATTTACATTAATTCTATATATTATGTATATCAGATCTCAATATTTAATTATGAATAATATTATTATTATTATTATTATTATTATTATTATTATTATTATTATTATTATTATTATTGAATAACATTTTATATACAAATATGCATGTATATTTCTATATATATATCAAATTGCTCGTAACGTGTGCTGCTTTTTTATGTCTTATATCACCGCCATCATCAGTTCAACCGACAAGTACCTACCTACTGCTATATTATCCCACTATAATTGAAAGCATTTTTGGTAGAAGAAAAAAAGGTAAAGATACCAAGTCCGGCATTTTGGCTCTATGACTATCCATCATTCTGTGCTTGACGATTATCTTCAGGCTGAGAATATCCATATGAAGTACGGAGCAGTCGCAGCCTGGGTTTATTTTCTTTTTTTTTTTTTTTTTTCTTTTTTTTTTTTCTCGTTCTTCTGAATTAATCATTTTTTTGATACTACAATTCAGACGTTCTAATTTATTTCTTTAATAACGTGTCTTACTTAACTCCACATCATCTACAAGTTTAATCATATTTTGGTAATCACAACGTCGGTTAGGCTCATTACACCATTTATTACAATTTCATATTAAATTTATACCTGTTATTTAATATATTTAATTAAATCTGATATATAATCATCAGATTTATAATTCTTTCTTTCTTTCAGTAAATTATGAAATTTCTACTTCTCATGCATCAACTTTTATGAGATGGTGCATTAATTACGACCATTATTTCATCTCAAAATTATTATTTTACAATACTAATACGTTATTCCTTTTACGCAGGATGAAAATTCATCGCAACAGTTGCACAGTAGATGTGCTGAAACCTGAAACTTATTTGGAAAGCACACCGAACAAGCAATGTATCCTTTAAATTGTTCTGGTTTTAACAAATTTTTATTAATCTAAGATTTACATTTTAAAATGAAAATTATCTTTGTCAATAACAATGATAATTCTCATTATTGAAGATATCTTAGATCCACATACACATACATACATACATACATACAAATGTACACTTTCATTAGATCCTATATTATCGTCCTTGACCAATTGCTAAAGATTTTTTAATGCTTGAGAACATAACGTCCCAGTATACCCATCCGTGCATATTGGATTTAAAAATGGGTACCAGACAGCACGGCGACGATGCTTCAGCTGAAAAGCGTAGCAAACAAATAGCAAAGTGTGCTGCAAGTACTTCGGCTTCTTTGGGAGTTCGTCTTTGCGGAATGCAGGTATAATTGAGATGAAATATTTTCAAATAAGTTTCTAGTAAACCGCTGAATATTGTTATAGTAAAAGAAAACGTGATTTTTAAACTTTGCATTATAAATTTTACAGGTCTATCAAGCAGATTCAGATCATTATGTAAAAAGAGACAAATATTGGGGCCGGGAGTTAAACGAAGAAGGTTTCAAGGCAGCTCTTTATCGCTTTTTTCATAATGGTTTTGGCATTCGGACGTTGGCTATTCAACGAGTAATCGCAAGATTAGAACTTCTCCGACGTGCAATCGAGAGACAAAGCAGCTATAGATTTTACTCCTGGTATGTAATCTTTTCTGATATATAAGTTCGATATCGTTTTCATATCGATAATTTGTTATCATTTAAATTTAAAGATGAATAAAATGACTAATAGTTGTTGTTTATTGTACAAATTTCAGTTCGCTTCTTGTTGTATACGAGGGATATCAAATCGATGATTTTTCAACCCTAAGACACACCCCGACTCTACGAGTCGAAGAAGAATCAAACGACTTGAGTTTTATGGAGAATATTGCGCACGGTTCTGATACCTGTTACGACGCTGATACTAGCAATAATTCAAACGATTATAATCTTAGCGTGCACGAAGAAGTGAGCCAAGCTACTCTCCACAGAGGATTTGGCGAAGCGGCAGCAAGAGGAGCTAAAAATGCTAGCGGTTTTTATCCAATTAATGAGGAAACAGTATTTATGGATCCACCGTCTAATCTGGTAAGCACTGTTGTTCAAAGTTCACAATTTGACGACTGGATGTTGTACAGTAGCAGCAGCGGAGATGAATTTTGTTGCGGACAACATACGGCAGATAGTTCTGACGACACAAGTTCGGATCTTGATATTAGTACAGGATGTGCTTTGAAGCGAAACAGACAAAGGCAACATCTGAGATTATATGAGAACAGCAGCAAACACGATGAAGCCGAAGTTGAGCGTTCGAGTATTCCAAAAAGATTGAGAGTTAAAAATGAAAAGAAAAAACAGACGACGACGACGACAGAGTCTGAAGATTCAAAGGTCGATATAAGAATGATAGACTTTGCTCATACGTCGTTTAGCCACAACGGAAGTACCGTTGGTAGTTCAAATTCAAATTGTACAATTCATCAGGGTCCTGATTGTGGGTTTTTGACCGGACTAGATAGCCTGAAGCGACTACTATTGGAAATATTAACGGAAGGTTGAAATTTGTGTAACGTTAGATAAGCAGACAATTAATTATAATAGCAAACAATATTTTAATCCAAATGACAAATAACTAGAACACTTATATGGTGAAAAATGATTTATGCATTATAATACAATTCATAGATCATAGATGATTGTTTACGAAAGATAATTAAGACACGTGTGAATGGAGGATTGGGTAAAACTTTTCTGAGAGAAAATAAACTCGCAGTGGATGTACAAATTATTGAGTTCACCTTGAATTTCTCTCTAAAAAAAAAAAAAAAAAAAAAAAAAAACGAAAAAAGAAAAAACAGAAAAAAACGAAAAAAAAACAGAAAAAACGAAAAAAAAAAAAAAAAAAACAGAAAAAAAAAAGAAACAGTGTGTAGAATTTAAAGTAACTAACTAAAATGGTCAATACACAATATTATATATGTATATAATTCATTATAATAATATAGATATAATTTTGAAATTTTGATCAACTGATATATATAAAAAAAAACTTAAGACATTCGTTATGAGACAGTGATTTATCAATAATATTGATTAATTCATCGATTTATGAGACAAAATATGTATACATATATAAATTAACATAATAGTATTTCTGTCCCTAATGGACATATTATGCAATTTAATGCAGTGCTTTGTTCAAACAACAAATGGTGGCCACTAAATAACACAATTAAAAGAAATTTTTTTTTTTTATTTTTTTTTTTTTAATTTAATTTTATATATATAGTATATCATAAAGAAGAGAAAAAAAAAAAATATTAATATTAGACAGAGTTAAGTTATGATTGTGTAAATAATGTAAAAATAATATCGCATTCAAAGAAGAGGAAGAAAAAGAAAAAGAAAAAGAAAAAAAAGAAGAAGAAGAAGAAGAAGAAGTATACTATATCTCGTATCTCTAGTTGCACCACAACAAAAAAAAAACAAAAAAACAAAAAACAAAAACAACAAAATATCCACTATTTCAGTCGATGTATTAGATTTAATAAAGCTGCATCTAATTTTTTATCTAATTTTTTATAAATTCCTCTAAAAAAAAAAAAAAAGAAAAGAAAAGATAAAAAAAAAAAAATAACAATCCTATTATATACATACAAGTTGTTTTATCTACGATAACAGAATCGATGGCTATTTATTTATACTATATGAATATCATCAAACATCTCAACAACTACCTTTGAGTATAGAAATTAACGAAAGTCACGACTACCCACCCATTCACCTAATCTATCTCACTACATATTATAAAGATTTATTAGATTTATAGAGATTGCAAATTTTGTTGATAAAAAAAAAAAAAAATAATGTGATTCGATGATTCAGAAGTAAAACGTAATAGGGTCTTAACTAGTAACAGTATAAATAGCTGTATAAGTAGTAGTAGGTAATTTTTATCAACCAAAATGTAAACAATTTTGTTTTTCTATTAGAGGTGTGTTATCGAATATCACAAAGACGTAGTATATTATATTATATTATTATATTATATGACGCATTTGCGAAGTCTATAATATTAACAATTTTATCATTTCTATTAGCTATTTATGAGTTGTTTATGTTTTTCTTTATAGCTCAAATATCACATTGATAACATTTTTTTTTTTTGTCAATATGGGATTAATCACGTACAATGAAATAATACAAAATTGATTGGGTATATATATATCGTATCAATTGATCTAGATACTAAAAAACAAATAAAATTCATCTATTTATCTGAATAAATGTCGGATGATATGATTAAATCTAATCTGATATATTTATCTGTGATAACAGACTTCAGTTTAAGTCACATTTTTACATTAACATCTTGATTATTCATATATAAAGAAAATTCAATAATACAGATTACCTGTTATAGTAAATCATTCACATCAATATCACCAGTTATGTCATACCTTTACCTACAATTTTTAGTGACTCACTAGGATACGATGATATCATTACATACTATAAAGCATGAATCAGTTTATTACTTTTTACCTAGAAAAACTCTAACTAGTCGACCTTGTATTAGTGTAATTGAAAATTGGAGTTGTATGTAGTACTTTAGGAATTCGGATTTTTGTCTAGTCTTTAAATTTCATAGAACGGGTTTATTTGGTGAAAATAATCAAAGACGTTTAGATATAATGAACCTTTTTTTTTTTTTTTTCTTCATATATTTTCAAATATGATACATTTAGTATATGAATTATTAATATTTTTGATTATTTATACTGAAATAATGAATTATAACTGTAACATAATTTTATGAAAAGTAACAATCGAACTCGTAATTTCTATATAAGGCCGTTACAAAATCGTGTGGCTTAACTATCTTCCAATACCTATTTCTCTTTAATAATACCGATATTCATAATACCAATATTTCATTTCATTTCTTCTCTTTTCTTCTTCATTTCATTACATTTTTTTTTTTTTGTACATAATACTAATATAGTAATAAACATACAACTCAATCTTATAATCTTGTATATAATCTCAAGTACAATAAAATATTTTTTTTTTTTTCTTTCTTTTTTTTTTTTTTTTCTTCAATCATTGGTAAACACACTATAATAATATGAATAATTTAAAATCATTTACTTCGAGCTAGTAACGTAATAATTATTAGGGTAATTTATTAAACTTTTTATCATATTGAAAAATTTTCTCTATAAAATTCAATTAATTTCTTATTTAATTTTATCAGTAAATTCTCATTCGTATTAGCTATTTCTTTAAACATTTATAACGTGTGTATATATATATATATATATATATAATATAATATGTATATATAAAAATGAATAATCAATTAATAATTAACTTGAAAACTTATGTGAGAATATACTGATTACCATATTATATTATGTTAGGTATCTATATATCGATATAAAATTTTGACTTTAATTTTTTTAGGAGGTACGTTAACGAAAACTTCTTTCATTTGGCAATAAACTAAATGAAATTTATCGTTTCTTTGGCTTAACTAGGATCTAACATTATTCATCCATCGTTATCCCCAGCCATTTGATAATGATGACGACGTAGAGCAGATAATCTCAATCTTTCGTTCTGCAATGCCTGTTCCAATTCTAATACTCGCACTTGCGCTTCCATTTCCAATCTTTTTGCTTGATGAAGACTGAGTCCGGACATATCCAGGTCCTCTGTGAATAAAAATTCATTTCAAAACTCAGAGAAACTATCTCAACAATGAATATATCCTATTCATCAATTATTACCATTTTCTTCTACTAGTTGACTGCAGCTTTTAGCTGTAGCCACAACACTGCCGGTTGCTTGTGTCACGTCTCTAGATGCTTCTGAGAGCGATGCTAAATTGGTGCTGTTTCTTTCTGCCTTTACCCTACTAGCTACCACCAACTGCGCAGTAGATGCCGCTATACCCTGCGACGCTACTACCAGTTGTTCAAACTTTCCATTTCCCGCCACAACTTTGTCCGCAGCTTCTCTATAAAATGGAAATAATTGTTTAGTCAAGATCATCAGTGCTTCTTCCGATCGCAGAGCTTTACTCACAATAGGAAATTCGCTCCCATAGCAATTGCTTTCGCTGCAGAAATTAGACCCTCTGACCATTGGTGATTTCGTTTATAAAATTCTGTAGCCGAGGCTGTGCCCTGGAGAAACAGAGAAAAAGAGAATTGATTTGTAAAACGAGTAGATTGATCAACAGAATCAGATCTAAGATTGATTTTTCATACTCACTTTTCCTTGAGCTACAATTTCAGTCTGTAATAATCTTGATTTTTTAACTAGTTCTCGAATACGTTTCATCAGTTCTGTGCAAGAGTCTAAAATCTTACCATTTACTTCCAACTTTAAGCCAGAATCTGCAGCTTGTGATTTGGCAAGCATTTCCTAGTAAATTGAGAAAAAGTTTTAAATTGTTTTTGTTTGTTTTTCTTTCAAGTTTATCGTTTAAAATTATACGACGATGAAAAGCACCTGTATTCTTGCAGCAGCTTCTTCGATCGCTTTATCCATACTCAAAAGTTCGTTTTCAACCAAATCTCCTATCACCTCAGCGTTGCCTTGATTATTAATCATAGTATCCGCCTGGGCAGATATCTCTTTGAGTTTATTTTTGACAATAGTGATTTGATCCGCTACTGTGGAAGCCTTCTCTTTGATATTACTCAGCATTATTAAACTCTGAGATCCAAGCTGTTTGCATTCATCGGTCAATCCTAGTTATCGGAATGAATTATGCTTCGATTAATAATGAAATATCATTTTAGCAAAAAACAGAGAAATAAAAATCACTCTTTTTCACTCACGATCTCCAAAAGCTATGTCGGTCGCTGTATTCGAAGTACTTTTAGCGTGTATCAAATAAACTGCCAATACATAAGCAGCGTGTATAGCATTTCTAGCCAGGTGTCCTCTCTGAGACGAATCTATCACATAGTTACGATAGACAGAGTCCAATTCGTCCAAACTTTGCAACGCTGGTTCAACTAGGCTTTTCAAATAATCAGGAGTACATGTTACCGCCGATATCGCTGGGTTGTCAATCCCGTGGATAGCAGTTTGTAAAATCAAGTCTGCTTCCGATATGCAGTTTACTGTAAAAAAATTGAAAATACAAGTTAAAGTTCGCATTCACAAATTTCTATAGTCTTTGAATGAAATTTTAGACAATAACAACTGCTGCAAATCTCACATAGCAATTCATAGAGAGCAGAATCAGCGTTAGTTCTGAGTTGAGCCTGAGAATGTTCAGCTTCTATCTGAAGTTCGGATATCTTAACATCCAGCTCTTCCTTCTGTGCTAATAAGTCATGAAGATCACCTTCTACGACTGCTTTTTCAGATGATATGAAATCAATCTTTGCTATTAGTGCCTGTAACGAGTGTTTAAATGTTTTTTAAATCCATAATAACTATTCGTGTAACATTAGAACAGTGCCTTTCGATATAATTCTGCCATCTATTTACCAAGTTTTCAGTCTTAGCAGCATCAAATTGTGTTCTAACGTTATCCAACTCAGCACGAGCCTGCGTTACTCTCTGTATTTCTTGCTCTGCGGTCGCTTGGCCCTGTACCAATTCTTGTAGACGTTGGTCAGCCTCAACGCTCCGCCTTTCAGACTGTTCTTGCAGAATCTTAATACCTCCCAATTGTTTGTCAACGTCTGCTTTCTTCACATGTAACAAAACAAGACAATGATTTATTTTATGCGAATTATTTGAATATTATTTAAAGATCCACAAACAACACAAACCTTTCGTATCAAACTGATGTGTTCTTCTCGCAATTTCGAATAGACCTCCTTAAGCTTCTGAAACTTTTCTTCTAGAATCTTGTTTTTGTCTGAAATGATAAATATCGATGTATTTCAAACTTGCGAAAGCAAATTTTCTTGGCAAATCAACGTTATTTGATAAATGCATACACAAATTATTTTGGAAAATTACAGAATAAACATTTTCACTGACCACTAACTTCTTGAAATTTGGTCAAAAGTATTGTTTTCTGATTTTTTAAATCGTGGCTGAGTTGTTTTTCCTGAATAATTTCGCTTCCCTGAAACAAGAGTATTTTTAAAATAATCTATAATCTCAATATTTTACACAAAATGAATTTTCTAATATTTATACTAACTTTGTCCGTAAGGATAGATTCCAATTCTAATATACGATTGCGCAAAGATTCAACAATTCTTTGATGTTCTGTCAACAGTCTATGAAGTTCCTGTCTCTGTCTCCCATTTTCTTGATGTAGATGATCGATGAGGCTGTCTCTGTAATAAGTTATTAAAATATATCAGAATTTTACAACAAAAAAAAACCTACTGATGCATAAACACAAATCTATACTGTGGCGAACCTTTCAGCCAATACATCCGGCGATATAGATCCATTTCTTGCTGAATCAATCTGATCACCAGCTAAAGAACTGGTTTCCGAAGTATCGATTAGACTATCTACAACTGTATCTGCGTCCAGAGGTTCTTCAGGTGGAAGCGTTACCACAGGTGTAACATAGGTCCGTAGTTCTGCTTGGATTAAAAAATTGGGTGGATTCTGCGATGGGAAAATAGTAGAGATTAGTATTGAGTTTGTAAGAGAGAATATCTATTTCATGATATTATAGAGTATAGATCAACCTCGGGGAGAGACGGTATGGTGATTAATTGTTTGAAGTATTGCATATGCTTGATTGTGTTATAAAAGGTTCTCAATTCTTGAAACTGTTTTGAGAATCTGTCTCGATGACCGGTCAGCGTATCAGCTGGAAGCGCACCGTGTAATTTGAATAAAATTTTAACACAGTAGTCGTAGAGCTGAGACGCGTCTTGGATGCAAGGTATTAACGGTGCTAGGCGACATTGACCACTAGACGTCATGGAGTTTGATTTAGACATGTCCAAAGAGTCGAATGCTAGAATGAAGAAAAGAGAAATGAGAACATTGCAAAGTTTCGAAGTCATTTCAACGTTTGAAATTCAAATTTTGGAGAAATTATTTAGCAAAAAAAAAATAAAATAAAATAAAGAAAATTCAACTCTTCTCGATAAATTTCAGCCCGTTTTACAAATCTTATTGACACTGTGTGTATATTATTATCCCAATCAGTAATTTGTCTTTGATAAGATAAAGAGTAGATATAATTTGATTTTGCTGAATAATCTATCGATAATTAATTAATGAAACGAATAAATTTGTTCGTTTTAAATTGAATACTATATATTTTATTCACCTGCACGTTGTAAGTTGAGAATGTCATCCATGTAATCGAACATCTCAACAGACAACTGGAAGCTGTAATAAAATAAAAATAATTATTTATTTATAAGAGAATAATTGAAGAAAATATTTGCAAATTATTTGATTAAATAGATTAATTTCGCTCTATGCGTACAATATATTTATATCATTTTCCCCAATAGCTTCAAGCTCGTCTGCTGTGACTTGAAGATTTCCTGGTATGCGAGGATTTCGTCTATGAAAGTCTAACTTTGTGACGAGCAATCTTATATACATTTGAATCAGACGGCCATATCCTTCTCTTAAATGCTGCCAATATTTTCCCAAATTTTCTAATTTTCCTCTATGTCTTTGAGAGTCGGAGATAGACCTCATATGTCCTTCGCGCAAAACCTTGTGTAATACGTGACAAAATTTCCATGCTACTATACGATTTTCTTGAAGCGGTTGACGCAGTACAAACATCCAAAATGTTCCCGCACCTTTTTCTTGAAACGTACCAATAATCGCACCTATATTATCGTCAAGGTAATACTTTAAGCATATTTTTTTAATTCTGTTTCGCAGCAGCAAGTTCTGCGAGCTTAGTTATTGCGCAGAACTAAATATATGATGAAATAAAAGGATACTGCGCACATGTTTCTCTTTCACTGGTGCTTCGATCGGGTTAACTGCTTTCCCGATACTTATACTCTAAAAATAAATAAAATATTTAATTTGATGTGAAACTTGATTCTTAAGTTTATCGTGGATTATGCAATGAAATAATTCTTCTGAGCAAAAATAGTTAAATGATATTAGAAAAGCAGAATATAAGATCATCGCATTAATCAAGCCATGCATAGTTATTCAGTTTTCAAATTATCATCATCAGCATAATATGAGACAAATGCATGAAATATATTTAAAACATGGCTCAGTTCAATATACAAACTAAAAATATATATCATGCAAAAAAGAATTGCAAATTAAGTTCTTGAATGCAGTGTAATTGTCCAAAAGATAGAAAACGTCAGTGTACCTATACCTATGTGTCTAAATTTATTTCAATTAGTCTGATAAAATTTTATTTACAGATATGATCAAACTGTGAAACTGAATAGTTTTGTTTGCTTTAAAGTGAATTGTAATTAATATCTGTACAAAAAAAAAAAAAAAAGAAGAAGAGACAAAATCTAAATAATTACAATGATAAATTATCAATTGTTAGAATAATAAGTAATGCTTACCAATTGTTGAAATTGTTTGTCGGTAAGCGGTATAGGCGGCATGGTTAGTTGTATAAAAGATGATTATGACAAAGAAATATATTTATATATTTTATTTTATTTTTTTTTGTTTTTTTTTGTTTTTTTTTTTTGTTTTTACAGCATCCCAATAGCTTTCATTCGATTTGTCGTATGTTATGTACCGTCGTAGTGCATCGATTTATTTTTCGATACCCTGAAATATACGTTTAAAATATCTCTGTGATAGCTGCTCGCATATTTATGTGCAATCCATTCTGATTATAATATCATGCAGGAATTCACATGCTGTATTAATAAAAAAAGAAAGAAAGAAAGAAAAGATAAAAAAAAACAACACACACACACAATTCAATCTCATTCATCGTCAAACATGCGTCATATGCACATTATGCACAAAGTTATTATTAAAATAGGAACGAATACTTTTTATGACAATTATTCCTATTTAGAAGAAAAAGGAAAGAAAAAAAAAAAAAAAAAAAATTGCAAAATTATTATAGATAAAGGTTACAATTAGTGGGTGGATTTTGAAGTTTGAAAAATATAAATGCGCGTATTAATTATTATCGTAAGAATTATTAGGTTGAGAGTGGTGTGTGTGAAAAAAAAAAAAAAAAAAAAAAAATTGTTATTTCAATTATTTTATATTGACATACCTGAAATTTTTCAAAATTCTCACGTTCTAATTCGAGGCTAGTTTTTCTCTGTTGTAAAACTCGAGGTAATGACAGCGAAGCCATGACAAGTTATAATCCCAGTTTTATTTTATTTACTTTTTATTTTCTTTTATTTTATTTTATTTAAAATAAAACTAGGCTGTTCCCTATCCCTACCCTATAGGTTATTATTTTTATATACACTACTATTTCGAAAGTAAATAATATTATTACGATAGTACATCCTCATTTCTCTATTATGTTAATATAAATATATTATTATTATAAATTACTACGTTCACAATTTGATGATGCGATATATATAAGTATGGAGCTAGTAGCTAGGTGATGATGATTATGATCCACACATAAATATTAATCCTACATACATACATATATGTGTATTATCCGGATATGATTAATAACCGTGCGTAGCCAATTCACCTAAACTATTACTATATTCACTATTATATTAATATTACCTCAAACATAATAGTAATCAATTGTTCAAGGTTAATCCAATCAACTAATCTATAATAATTATATATAGTCTATTATTTGTTTACTGATTTTATTTATTTTTTTTTTTTTTTATCAAATTTGTTTTTACTTTGATATACTATTTTCACGATTTAAATGAAGCTGCAATAATGACAGCGAAGAATATTGTCTGCGTATATGAAGGTATGCGATATAAAGAATACTAAACGGACGGACGTCCCACCCACACTTCTTTGAAATAACAAAAAAAATATATATATACGTATGTGATATACAGTTGGTATACGCTACGATACAGGGGAAGTGACGGAGAGGGGAAATCCCATTCTCAACCGTCGTTTTAGACTTTTGTCTATATTCACGGCAACGCGTGGTTAATTTTTTGTTTGAATCACAGAATTCGTCTCGTTTTCAATTCGTTTTCGGTGGTAAACGCGGCACACGGCCAGAGCAGTTATCGGAGTGGTTCGGTATAGAGTGTCGAATTTTGTTTTCGGCTTATGAGGTTATAATACATTTGTAACAGCTCTAGCTATTGTCTGTACCTAAAACTAAATGCATACAACAGTCTAGTATTTAAAAAGTATGTAATTTCATTATTATTTAAAGACAGAGATAAGTATAACAAGTGAATATTTCGTTTATTTATTTATTTTTTTTTTTTTTAATCAATCGTATTCATTAAATTAATAACAACAAATAAGTATACGTATCAATTAAAATTCAACAACGATGGATTTTCTCGAGTATTCCGATGTTACCGCCGAGGTAAAAGGCGTCATGGTACGTAACCTCAAAATACAATTTTACATTATTAATTAATTTAGGATTATTTTTACGTGTTTATTTATTATGCTCATCGACTTATAATCGCGGAATAAATTAACAAAATTAATAATCTCTTTTCTCAATCACGAGTATACATTTTTTTTTTTTAAATAATTAATTTATTATTATAAAAATTATTTAATAATAATAATAACGATGTGTTTTCTTTTTCTTTTTTTTTTTTTTTTTTTTTTTACCCTAAATCGCAGACTCCGGGAAAATTGAAGCTGACCGATCAAAACCTGATTTTCAAAAATCAAAAAACTGGAAAAGTTGAACAAATTTCTGCGTCCGATATGGAGATGGTTAATTATCAGAAATTTGTTGGAACGTGGGGTCTGAGAATATTCTTAAAGAACGGAACCTTGCACAGATTTAGAGGTTTCAAAGACGGGGTAATTTTTCTTATACATATATTTCTATTTTATTTTTTATCTATCGTCATTTTAACGCTACGCTTCTACTTTAATAAATAAAACACATAATTCAATATCCAATCTTATTTTCACGTTATATGTACAGATTTATGCCTTTACAGTCACAAAACATTATCAGATTACATTTCAGAACTTGAAACTAAGTCTTTTGATAATAACAAAAAGAAAAACACTTGTTTTCTTTGTTTGAATCAAATTCATCAAAAACCAGAATTTCGTTTTTTTTTTTTTTTTTTTTTTCATTATTTAGTTACTAAAAAATCATTAATTATTCTTTCGGCCTCTTAGGAGCAAGAAAAAATAGCAAAATTCTTCACCGCAAATTACAAAAAGGATATGTTAGAAAAGGAGCTTAGTTTGAAAGGGTGGAACTGGGGAACAGCCAAGTTCAATGGATCGGTGCTAAGCTTTGACGTCGGACATCACACTGCGTTTGAAATTCCTTTGTACTACGTGTCTCAATGTAATACAGGAAAGAATGAAGTCACTTTAGAATTTCATCAGGTAAGATTTTTTGCACAATATGAATTTCATCTAACTTAATACGACCCAATGAAATATCTATTCAACAATCATTCAGCTCTTTTCTATCTTTCTTGTTATTTATTTTTTTTTTTTTACAGACCGACGACGCGCCAGTCAGTCTAATGGAAATGAGATTTCATATCCCGGTAAGCGACAGTGCGGAACAAGATCCTGTTGAAGGATTTCATCAGCAGGTCATGAACAAAGCATCTGTTATCAGCGTTAGCGGAGATGCTATTGCGATCTTTAGAGAAATCCAGTGTCTCACACCTCGGTTAGTTTAGAAACTGTAAAGGCGTATAAATGTTTGATTGTTATACACAGTTTTGAATCATTTTATATTCTGTGTGTTTCTTTCACAGTGGTCGTTACGATATCAAGATATTCCAATCGTTCTTTCAACTTCACGGAAAAACATTCGACTACAAAATTCCCATGTCTACTGTTCTCAGATTATTTTTATTGCCGCATAAGGATAGCAGGCAAATGTTCTTTGTGGTGAGTTTTGATACGACGATAAAGGAAAATGACTGAAAATTTGATTATAATTTATATAATATGTTTGTAAATTTATTTTCAGGTCAGTTTAGATCCGCCTATAAAACAGGGACAAACACGCTACCATTATCTGGTCCTGTTATTCAGTCAAGAAGAGGAAACTTCGATTGAACTTCCGTTCTCAGAGTGAGTATGATTTTTTTTTTAGTTTTTTTTCTATTATTGAAATGTTAATTAAAAGATTCTGTTTATTTCCTTCCCATATTCTCTCCTCTCTTTCGTGAAATGAAAATAAAAGAAAACTGAAACATGCGCAGCCAGTAAATCGTAGATATCGTAATTATTATTTTCCATTACAGAAAAGAGTTGAAACATAAGTACAATGACAAATTAACAAAGGAGTTATCAGGACCGACTTACGAGGTACTTGGAAAAGTAATGAAAGCTATAAGCGTCAGGAAGCTGACTGGACCTGGTGGTTTCGTTGGGTAAATTATCAGCCGCAGTTTAATCATATGAATTATTTTCGTCAAAAATGATACAATCGATCTCTTATCATTCAATTTATACATTAATAATGTCTCCTCCTGTATTTAGACACTCAGGAACACCCGCAGTTGGCTGTTCGTTCAAAGCTGCAGCAGGATACTTGTATCCGTTAGAACGGGGCTTTATATACGTTCACAAACCACCCATTCATATACGTTTTGAAGAAATAGCTTCGGTCAATTTTGCTCGTGGCGGTGGATCGACAAGATCCTTTGATTTTGAGGTCGAGTTAACCAGCGGTGTTACTCACACGTTTAGCAGCATTGAGAAGGAAGAATACTCCAAACTCTTTGACTTTATTACATCAAAGAAGTTGCGAGTGAAGAACAGGAACAAAACCGTAAGAGAAATCGAGTTAAAAATTGAAGAAATAATCATAATTAATCTGTAATTAATAGCTTATCTCTATTTTTAATTATAGGACAAGCCAAAGTACAACGACGACTTTGGCAACAGCGATCAAGAGGATGAGCCGGATGCTTATCTGGCTAGAATTAAAGCAGAGGTTGAAGAAAGGAGCGACAATGAAAATCAAGATTCTGAAGAATCGACCGACGAAGATTTCAATCCTAATCAGGTGATTCGACTTTATTTTCTGTTCTATTTACGCTTTAACTTATTTCAAGTTGATATAACTTGCAGTAATGGTTAAATCTCTGATATACAATTCTTTCTATACAATATTTAATCCACATTTATAAAATTATTAGGATGAAAGTGACGTCGCTGAAGAATACGACAGTAACGTAAGTCCATCGGACAGCGATGCTGACTCTAATGCTTCGGGTGGTAGCGGAAAGAAGGAAAAGAAAGAAAAGAAAGAGAAGAAACACAAATCTGCTAAGACTGTGGTCAGTGATATGTATAAAGCGTCAATATCGAATCAATCATCTTTTTTTAATCATAAATCTTATCATATCTTCATTACTTTTCTCAGTCTGAGAAACCCAGAAGAGCACGTAGACCAAAGAAGGACAGAGATGAGAACAGGCCCAAGCGACCAGTTACTGCATTTATGTTGTGGTTGAACGCAACTCGCGAAGAAATAAAAGCAGCCAATCCTGGAATAGCTGTTACCGAAATAGCTAAAAAGGGTGGCGAAATGTGGCGAGAATTGAAAGACAAATCTGTGAGTATAGTCTCTTGTTTATTACTAGTATTACATTGAAATAATTATTGTTCAAGAAAAATTCTATCTATTCTTGTATTTTTTTTATTTTTTGTTCTTTCTTCTGTGTAGGAATGGGAGCAAAAGGCAGTAAAAGCAAAGGAAGACTATGCTGCAGCAATGAAAGAATATGAGGCAAGTGGTGGTGCCGCTGCCGCTGCTGCAAAGAGAGAAAGTGGTAAAGATAAGGGAGGAGGAGATAAGAAAAAGAAGGATAGTAAAAAGGAAGTATCTGTATCTCCAAGCAAAGCAATGGCAGGTGGTACTTTTAAAAGTAAGGAGTATATCAGCGATGAAGAAAGTAGCAGTGGCGGCGAGGATTCTGATTCGAAAAAGAAGAAGGTGATTATTTTATTTTGTATATTATCAAAAGTTAAGAAGATAGATATATTTATAAGAAAGCGATTTAGCAAGTTTGTCAAATGTGGGCTACAACGATTTCAAAATCATTTCAGGATGCGAAAAAGAAGAAGGAATCCGATGACGATAGCGAAAGTGATAAGAAAAAGAAAAAGAGTGAAAAAAAGGTTGCTGTAAGTATCGACATTCCGAGTTTATGGAATTAAACGATATTCATGAAACTTGAAGGTAAAAGATATAACGTTTCTTGTACGCTTTCAGGATTTGAAAAAGAAGAAAGACTCCGATGACGAGAGCGAGGACGATAAGAAGAAAAAGAAGGGAGATAAAAGATCTGCTGTAAGCATAGCTTTGTGAATATTCTGAATATCTCTTTCTGAAATTTCTAGAAAGACATTTTATCATTTATTTGATTAATTTTCAGGAAGATGATGGCAAGAAAGCAAAGAAGGGTAAGAAGGAGTCCGACGATGATAGCGATGATGACGAGGACTTTGAAGAACCTGAAGAGAGTACTCCAGCCACAAGTGATGCGGGTAGTGATTAATGATATAAACTGTATAAATGCGACAATGTTATAAATGCATTGTGTAAGTACTCGCGTCAAATGTGCGACAGATTGTATAAAGTTTTGTAATAACTGTAACTTATCCTATAATACCGTATATTTCCACATACATACCTATCTCTATATTTCTTTAAAACTTTTGCTATTTACTAGTATCAGATTTTATAATAGAAATACACCTATAGACATATAATACATATTATTGTTATACTGGCATTAAAAATTCACTGTATTACTAACGTTAAAAGAAAAGAAAAAAAAAAAAAAAAAAACAAATACCAAAATAAATAAGTACTTTTTCATTATATTACGTTTTTGTATTTTATTATACTAGAACGATATATTGAATTAAGTGATGGAGCTTTTAGCTAGAATATCATAGATTTTTGATAAGACAAACAATTGTCAGATTAATATACGATGCATGTCATAAATCGTAGTTAACGCAACCCTCGTGCGAATACTTTGACGCAACGAGGGTCACTGATCCCATGACGACAGGTGTATGTATGTATACCTACTCGAGGTCATAGCTGCAGCGCACGGGGTGTGAAATAGTATCGCCATCTCGCGGTTGAACTGACGAACTACGTTTGACGCGCCTGACGAGGTGCAACTTAGAGTACAAGATTGTCATACAAATTGCATGTCATTAGGCGCATTGATTTTTACGGCTAAAGTAGTTCGTCAACTCAGCCGCGAGATGGCGATATCATTTCACATCCCGTCAGTCACTCAAGTCGGATAAGAAGGAGCACTGACCTAGGGTAGACGCACACCTGTTAGGGGTTGTCGAAGAGATCGTATCGATCGTTGCGTTAACGAAAATATACGACTGACCGGCATACCGTTAGAACTAATACTCGTAATATTAGTCATTTAATTAATGATAGCTATAGTATAACACTCGTTATTCTGTTACAGAGATGAATGAACTTCCATCAGAGTTCAAACATCTGAGACCAGCAAGCATGGGTTTTCTTTCAATTACATTGAACTGAGTGTTAACGAAATCAGTTATATTGAATAAGTAGTCTAATAGTATTATGTATTATGATAACTTGTATGCTGGGAAGCAAATAATGAGACTCGATCAATTGCAATTGATACATGTTTAGTTTTATACGAAATAACTTAAATTGTATACATAACTTTAGCGATAAGTAATATTGTATGGATGCTATAGCAATAAATTCTCAGATATATGAATAATTAATTGTCTCGTTATTTTCCACTTTTCCCTCTCCACCAGTTTTTATTTGAAATAGGTAAGCGATAGATAAAACAGCGTAAGCCGACGCACAGGTGAAGTATACATAGCATTTTCAACTTCTTCAAAATTTGCGACCACCTCCTCGGCTTAAATGTTCTCCTGATAGTAGGAGCATTTTCGACTTCAAATTTTTCTAACTCTGATTTTAGCCGGAAAAAGGAATAGTGTATATCCGTACGAGTCTTCATGCACGTTGTTATATGCTTATTATACCAGCGTTTTTCAGAGTTACAAAAATTATAAGTCGAAAAATGATCCTGGTATCAGGAGAGTATCTGACCCAAGGAGGTGTGCTTAAATTTTTGGAGGGGGATAGGAATAGTGTATCGATATAGGCATGCATACGTTGCTTCATGCACGTTGCTATATATAATTTATTATACTAGCTATTTTTACAGTTGGAAAATTTTAAGTCGAAAAATACTCCTCGTATCAGGAGAACATCTGACCCAAGGAGGTGTGCTAAAATTTTTGGAGGGGGAAATGAGTAGTGTATTGATATACGCATGCATACGTGTCTCCATGCACGTCTTTATATTTTTATTCATACAAGCGATTTTCAGAGATAGAGAAATTTTAGGTCGAAAATTGCTCCTGGTATCAGGAGAACATCTGACCCGAGGAGGTGTGCCTAAATTTCTTGGTGGGGGAAAAGAGTATAGTGTATGGATTGCATACGCTACTTCATGCACGTCGCTAATAGTTCATGTATACTAGCTATTTTAACAGTTTTGAAAATTTTAAGTCGAAAAATGCTCCTGGTATCAGGAAAACATCTGACCCGAGGAGGTGTGCTGAAATTTTTGGAGGGAAAAGAGGGTCGTGTGTATGCATACGTGTCTACAAGCATAACTGTGTCACCATGTGCTTATTTATATTAGCTAATGCTAGTAGCATAGTATAGAATAATTTCAGAAGCAGAAAAATGTCAAGTCGAAAAATGCTCCTGGTATCAAGAGAACATCTTCACAAGTAGGTGGTCGCAAATTTTTAAGTAGCTGTAAACGCGTAAATTCTGATTTCTGTTTCCTCCAGTGCGTCCAACTTCGCTGTTTTACCTATCGCTTATTTAAAATAAAGAGTCGTAGGAAAGGGAAAATGGAAAATAACGAGGCAATTGATATTGGTATATCTGAGAATTTATTGCTACAGCATTGATACAAAATATGTACATTTTGCCCAAAAAATACAAAAAATTGTAGCCTGTTCCAAGTGAGAGTCCGATGCACCATCGGCAGCCTCTTTATGTTGGATTTCGATTATTTTCCATTATTCTAAAGTTTAGTGAAACAATTTGGGATGCAGTGAGACTTTTATCTGCGGATGAAAAGTGATGTGTTCCACTTGAAGACGAGAGTGCATTCTCATGTGGCTTTTTATTTTCTGGATAAAGCAGATTGTGTCTCGTATATTCGAGGAGTTTAAAATGAGGATTGGTAGGTCCAGAAAGTGCAAGTGGATCAAGGTTGAGGGATTGCTTGTATCTGGTTCAGGCGTCGTTGAATACAATTCATCAGGCCATACAAAACGCCCAAAGCTCATGGGCGTGGCCATATTAGGTAACCATTGCCCATGGAGAAAGTGCCGAGCCAGGCGACGATGCCTTCAGGCATTGGCATCGGCTTGGCCAATTTGAACGTCTGCGACTCCTGTTCCTCGGCGATCTTTTTCTTGCATCTCCATTTCGTTAAAACGTCTCATTACTGTAATCATAGATCTTTGACGGTTGTGGTCGCACATTATCAGACCATCCAATCTTCAGAAACGGTTTTAATCGCACGAAGATGAGCTCAAGACTATTGGGCTGAACTGAAAATTTGAAATAATCTACTATCACACCATCATTGGTTTAAAAATGTGACTTACTATTAGCTGTAAGATATATTATAAGTAACACAAAGTCATGAGTCAGGGTGAGTTTCGTTTGACGAAAATCTGGAAAGCTTGGTGTAATCAGAATGATCAATATGTGCATCAAATTCAAGTTTTGACTATATTATTTCAAATAATGAAGTATACCGACTGATTATGGTGAATTTTGATGGGTATAGACACATGCTTCGCCTTTCCTCCCCAAAATTCAATACTAGATCTACAAATTTTTTAAGATATTTCTGTTCCAAATTTTGTTGAAATCGGATAGCGTAAAGGACTTATAAGTCTCCCACTCTTTTGGGGCACTAAAACCGTCTAGTTGCAATCGATCGTCGTCGTATTCTAAATATGAGATAAAAAGCTATCATCAAATTTTGAAAAAATTTTCAGTATTATTTCAAACTTTTTACAGCCATATGCAATAGGTTTAATTTCTTAATAAATTTAGATAGTTCGAAGTAGGTATAGTAACACACTCAGCTGTAATGAACACATTGAAATTTAATATACTGAATAAAATTCATTTATTAAACTATCTACTATTTACATTATATGAGCTGTTCTTCATATTTCTCACTAATACACCTTAGTGATTGTAGCCGTATGCTGGTGCAGAGTATGCAGAGTATGCGGGTGCGGCATACTTAGCAACGACTGGGGCGGCAGCGTATTTAGCAACAACTTGTCCGTGAGATGCGGGTTCCTTTTCTACGACGGCGTTGAATCCGTTGTGTGGGTCAGCGGTGTAGTGGACGATACGACGGGTTCCGTCAGCCTCGATCAGAGAGTAGCTACCCTCGACGACATCTCCGTTGCGGGTTTCTTGCTGGCTCTTAGCATCACCGGTCAGAGTATCATGCACATCGTATGAGTAGCTGTACTGTGGGTTTGGGTCGTAGTCAGCATCGACGGTCTTGACGACAGCCTTAGCAATGGGGGCTGCGTAGCCGTAAGCTGGGGCAGCATGGCCGTACACTGGGGCACCGTGACCGTAAGCTACTGGACCAATAACTCCGGCGGAGGCAGCGGCCACAAGGGTTGCGAAAGCGATGAGCTAGAAAGTGAATTTAATTTTTGAATTAATTATTTAAAATAATTATTTAAAATTGAAACAAAAAATTTGACTGCAGTGTTTAAAATCAACATCAGATTTGATTTCAACATTCATAATTTAATGATATGATTGTCTTCGGCTTCTGATAGTGCAAAATTAACTTACCTTGAAAGCCATGTTGATTGAATACTCTTGTCTAGAATACCATTAGACTCAAACTCGCAAGATTATATAGTCGTCAGATTGATCGCTTTCTCCCACCTATTTTTGAATTTACATTGATATCTTTTCTCCCTCTATACGATTATTATGTATAGGATCAAATCTAAAGATTGACAGACTCCTGATTGGCTGACATTCGGTTATTTCGCGAACTGATCGCTGATAAATCTGGTCACTTTTATACGCCGCTAGGCACGTAATTCGGTCTCTTACATTATGCCAATTCCAATTCCAATTCCAATTCCAATGTGTAACAATCTCCCGCTTGTAAAATTAAATGGATAATAAAAACGATAAACATCTGAACTTTTGGGAATAAAAGTACAGCGGGAATCGCTAGGATCATTCAATATATTCAAAAAGCATTCTTTTGATCCACATAAGCGACCGTTTGGCACGAAATCACATAAAAGTCTAATCAGCATGTCCAATTCAGCGTTTCAGCATATGTGCTCAGCGTTGCCTTCTGTAATATTTTTCTTGCTATGTAAGACTGATAATTAGTTTTTTGATTATGGGTCATAATATGTGCCTTGCCTTATGTAATAATTGTAAATAAATCAAAAACTGGGCGAATATATGCGATTATCGTTTAGCTATAATTCAGAGCCGAGTCGGGTTGTATATGCTGCATATATGTACCCACATATATATAAAACGGAGTAATTAAGTCAGTGACGTAATGTCTCTTATTCCGCGCCGTGCGCCAATTTGAACTACTTCTCGTAAGTAGATTACGTAACGTTCAAACGAATCAATCCACCCGGGGCCATGCGCTCCGCTTTCTTTTGGCCCACCGCCCGCCAGTTTCGTGAAACAAGGATCGGAATGAAATTGGAGGGACTGGGCGCGAAATACGATCAGCTGTTAGGTAGGGAGAGATCTGGACCAGAGATACCTATATGTAATAGGCGGGCAATGTGTGTGCTCGAGTTGTTATATGACTTGGAATTACATCGGCCCAAGGCCGTCGAGTACTGCGGCCCGGGACTTTTTAAAAGCTAATTGAACTGAGCAGGTGAATCGCTGCACGTATACTAATAAAGTCAGGGAGCAGATCGTCCTGAAGTTCTCGGTCAAACATTTAAGCCGAATATAATATTTCACGACAACAAATATTGGTTCCAAAAATTTATTTTACAATTTCATTCGAAGGAACTGTATATCGCTCTGGTGCAGAACGTCTATAAACTGATAGACGTAACTGAACTATGATCATTAGTAAGCTTGTACAAATCCTAGAGGATTAAGTTCCAATGTAAACGTATGATGGGTTGAAGGATGTGCTGTTCTCTTTCTTTTTTTTTTCCAATGAAAGGGTTCAGACACAAATAATGGTGATGATATAATTTTCTGGTACCTCAGTTTGATCACAGGAATCCAATATTAATATTTAGCCACTTCCTCTTGTGATTGGATGCAGTCAGAGTAAAAGTAGTGTGGCAATGAAAAAAAAATTAAATCAGCTGCTTGAGCTGACGATGTTATAGAATAAAAAACTGAAAAAATAGTCACAGTTCAAAAAAACCAGGAGCTATTCTTCAAATTTTACTCTATAGCTATTTTGGAAAACTAATTTTAACAAGCTCTGTATAAGTTTGAAGGTCTTCGGCCAACTTACAGGATGCAGAAAACCTCTCAGAGCCAAAATCATGATCTGCAGAGAACTATCTCATCGTTGAGTTTCCTGTATCATCGTTGAGGCTTGAAGGCTGACCAAACTATAACTAATCGAACCAGTATTGTCCAACAAGATTGCATTTTGGTCTCTCGAAATATGCTAATGTGATTTTTCACAATTTTCATAAAATTTCAATCATTTCAAAAATGCAACAGACAAAGGAATCGATTCTTCGAGAATCGTGGGTTGTATTACATACATACCCTCTTAATTGCAGTAAAATCAAATATTTCAACAGTCGGTTGAACGTTAGTCACAGTAGTTAAAAATGGTCGGGGTCATATAGGTATTTTTTATTTTTTTTTTATACGTGCCCCAGAGGAATTTGTTTGAGTCTGAAATAGCCGTACACATCAAAGATGTCGATCCCTTCTGCCGATCTTTCTATACAATTGGCAGTGAGCTAAGTGCCCGCGTGTATAAAGAGAAGTAAAGGGTGTACCACCGATTGCCAATGCCATGCGAATAAATTCTTCAATAGAAAGTAGAGGTCGGTATAACATACACATATGAACACGAACACGCTTAGTAAGGCCATTGGTCAATTTGAGTCAGTTTCATTTGTGCAAAAATTAACATTTAAAATTGTCACTTTAATAAAGCTATGGCTACTAGTATTGAATTAATTTTCAACTCATTAAAATACCATCACATATGACTGCGTTTCACCTCTCTACAGTCTGTACTCTTGCTAAATTAAGGCAGCCAACCGGTTTAACGGAGCGATAATTCAAAATGATAAGTTATCTTATTCCCTTATACTACTTCACTTGTAAATATTTATACTTTATACTTAATGATAATAATAATTATGTTTATATGTAATTTTATCGGTCGCATTTACTCATTCTTATACCTTTTTTTTTTTTTCATCCATGAGCTTATTCGTCTTGCTTCCCCGCTGGTTTATCTATTTTTTTTGACAGGATTATTCGCTGTGAACAATAATTTTCTATCCTAGAGTATAAAGGTATACTATACATGCTTTGTGTTTGAAAAAATTCTACCCCGTTCATCCAAATTTATTTTTTTCATTTTCAATGATTCCCGAAAATATTATTCAAGTTTCGACGGAGTTACTCGAAAACAAAGTTTCGATAAAACTGATCCAAGCTGATAAAAAGTCTTATAAGATTCTTAAGTATATTGGATACGTATTTTATAATCTCCATTTCGTATAAGATCATCGATTTTTATTAGGAGCCATCGATTTCATCTATTTTGAAAATGCTTTTAGTACTCATATATTATAGCTTCGGTTTCTAGTTTGTTTCGAAACTTCACTCGAGAAATAGATTCTATAGCATATAAATATAACTAATGATTATATTTCTAATACTAATTTGAAAAGTTATCGATGATCGCAGTTTTCTCAGGGTGCTTTCCTTAACCAGCCTTCTATAGTTACTCACTAAATACAACATCTGATTAGGTAAGATACCTATTCTTAGTAGATCCCTCCCTCGCATATCCTCAAAACAGTATATTATTATTCGATAGTGTATCATCGATATTGACTATAGATTATAAATGATTATTTCTTCAATCGATGTTGCAGATTCTTAACGTCAGTCATTAACAAAAAAAAACAAAAAAAACTACCATATGCAAGTATGAAACATATATCTGCTTCCATGAGACCATGCAGTTCTTCGTCGTCTGAAGATAGGACATCGACTAGCCACGGAGTATCGCAATACTTTACCTAAAAGCCCCGGTAACATGGAGTAGGAGGCATTAAATTAACATTACTGTACTAAATCGTGTATATATATATATATATATATATATATATATGCTAGAGTACATATGTAGTATACATAATCTCATAAAGCTGCCTCGGACATATCACTTATCACACGTTTTGAAATAAAGCGTATAAGTTCCTGACCGATACTTTAACAGTAACTGTAACTAAATCCTCTAGATTTATGAATGCACCGCAAAGAAACATACCCACCTATACCTGTATCGAATAGCATTATATAGAATATGAAGATATATAAGTACGTCTACGCTATAACATATGAGATAACTAAACATTAAATAATAGCCAAGTCTCGTGTGGGGTTTAAATTCATAAAAATTTAATCAACATAAAAATAACTAATCAGTGCTGGTACTCGTACGTAGGGTCATGACTATAACTAATTTGAGCAACTGGGGCAGCCTGGCTCACCGGTTCTTGAGCAATTGGTGCAGTCGCGTATTTAGTAACAATTTGAGTTTTGGGTACTCCTTCCTTCCGAACAACAGCGTTAAATCCACTGTCACGATCAACTTTGTATTCAACAACACGACGGGTTCCGTCAGCCTCGATCAGGGAGTAACTACCCTCGACAGCATCTCCATGACGGGTTTCTTGATGGCTTTTAATATCGCCTGATTGCTCGTCGTGCACTTCGTAGGAGAAGCTGTATTCTGGGTTCGAGTTGTAGTCCGCATCGACTGCCTTTACGGATTGCGTGTTAACAGGGACAACTTCGTCGTAGCCGGGGGCGGAATGGTACACTTGGGGTGCTGCGGTAGCGACAGCCAAAAGAACGGCGAAGGTGATGATCTGGTGAAAAAGTATTTTGTTAAAGGAAAATTAGTATGATTTTGAAGATTTTCTTCATTTGATGATAGAAGAGCGCATATTATGCAGAAAGAATATTGATATGAAAAAATGGATGGGATAAGAGGTACAGTGAAGACGTATTTTTGCAGAATTTTAAGCTCAGAGGGGTCTTCTGTGCACGTATTCTCTTTATAGTATTATAAATAATCGAATGTAGTCTTACTTCGAAAGCCATGCCTACTTGATCGGTTGAATGACTGTACGATAGTGATAGCTCAAAAATTGTGAGGGTTTTTATATCATACCCCCCTCGACTATGATCCATACAATTGGTGTGCGGACTGAGATATATAGTTATACAATGCGATCTCGAGGCTGTTCATAGAAATTGACATTTGCACTTGCTCCACATATCAGCCTCCTATTTTTATTAAAAACATAAACCACAAGATAGCATTGTTCGATTTCATGGTCCCTGAACATGCGCTAATCCCTTAGGTATATTCCGCAGTGAATATGACATCTCGGAGGTCAGTTTAAAATTATGGAACTATCAAACCCATTCTGCATTTCAATATCTCTGTGCAAAATACTTAACTTCCTTATGGCATAATGATAAGTCACGTCAATTCGTTGAGATGACTTTGACAGATGGAAATTGTTACGTCAGAAATTTCGTCAAGTACTTTTTTCTTTACTGCTTCATGTCTGCGTAATGAAATGCTTTTTTTTTTTTTGATGACTTTTTGCTCGATTTTTGGCTTTCTTATTATAGGTAGTTGATATAGATGTATTATTCAATCGATTTGCACGACTTTAAGCCGCTAGCCAAAGTATCTAATCTTTTTCGATTAGAATGTTTAATTTTTATGATAGTTTATTTCTCGTTTTGTTGCCTCGAAATAAATACCTGTAGCGGTATTGTCACCCGATGAAATATGAACCTTACCCTATAGGTCGAAGGAAATTCATAAAAAGTTTTATTGGTTCGTTTCAAGTTATCTGATCCACACGCGTGAACTGTATGTGGTATCAATGTCAGATCTTTTGGTCTAGATTTAGTCCAGAGATAATCGTAACAATGCAAAGTAATGATGTAAGTCGATCAGTAAAGTAAATCCCTTATATAGATTTATTGCCTAATTTGGCAACGCGTTGCAAGGGATGCGATTCACCTACCAGACACTATTCAGAGGGATGATCTAAAATTTTCCAACTCATGTATAATATAACATCAATCAGCGAATGACAACATTAGATACAGAAATTTGAATGCTGATTAGAGAATAGAACCCACTGTAAACTGAATTTATCATGACTATTCAGAATCCCAAATGAAAAAAGGGAGAAGGTTTATATAGACTGATAGACGTAGTGGATGTTGGCAAACTCTTCTGTTCTGATAATCTCATCATATAATCCGTATTGAAAGGTGAATATCGTAAGAGTTAAGGAAGTTTGGAAAATATCGTTTCAATAACGATTAAACACAGTAGAAATGATTATGACAGGCGACTAAATTTTTTTGTCTTCTATAATACGAATAATATATATATGTCTTCGCATGTAGATAGATAAACCTCTAAAGTTACACATTGTACAAAGAGTAGGATAATTCTATATATGCAAAGTCTTCTGCGGTTAGGGTCTTAGAGGGGGTTAAAGGCGTGGGTGTATATAAACGTACCGAAATAATGCTCAAACATCACTTGGTCCTCTCAAACCATAGTCTCATCATGGCATCAAAGGTAAGTCAGTCAGTCTAAGTGCTTTGAAACAGAAATCTAATACAATAAATGAACAATCAGTTCTCTATTTAATTTTGCAATTTTTTTTTTTTTCTCAGCTCATAGCCTTCGCCACCCTCGTGGCTGCTGTCACCGCCGGTTTCATTCCCTCTGGACCCCAAGCTTTCCAATCTAGTTCCGGATATGGCAACGAAAACAATGAGTACTCTCAATCAACCCCCGACTACGCTCATTCCGGCAATGATTTCTCCCATATTGGATCCGGCTTCAACCAAAATAATGGCAACGAATTTCCCCAACCAACTGGTGCAGCTGAATACAATCATGCTGTGAGCGAATATGGGCAGACAACAGCTGGCGACTACAACTCCCATCAATCAAACGAATTCGCTCAATCTACTCCTGACTACCCTCATGGTTCAAACGATCAATTTGCCCAAACTACACCTGACTACAGTCACAGTTCCAACGAATTTGCTCAAACTACTCCTAGCTACTCTCATGTCTCCAGCGAATATGGACCAACAACTCCAAGCTACGCTCATGTGTCTTCTAATGAATTCACACAAACTACACCCAGCTATGGTTCAACCGGTAACGAATTCGTCCGTACTTCATCAGCTGGATTCACCCATGCTATAAACTACGCCCGTCCTGCACCAGGATTCTCTCATACTCCTAGTGACTACGTTCAAACAACACCGAGCTATGCTCATCCATCTCCGTCTTTCCCTCCTCGTACTACACCAGCTGTCTACGTTCATTCCGGCCAGAGTTATACTCAATCCGCTTCTGGGCCATTGTCTCCAATCATCAAGTCCGAAGTAAAGAACATCGACGCTGATTATGACCCCAACCCAGAGTACAGCTACTCTTACAATGTCCATGACGAGCAGACCGGAGATATTAAAAGCCAGCAGGAAACCCGTCGTGGTGATGTTGTCGAGGGAAGTTACTCATTGGTGGAAGCTGATGGAACTCGTCGTATCGTTGAGTACACTGCTGATGCTCAGAACGGATTCAACGCCGTTGTTCACAAGGAAGGAGTCCCTCACTCACCGGCTACTGAGAACTACACCCCTAGTGTTGCGACCGGAAAGTATGGATCACCAGTGACTCATGCTCCTCAGGGTTACCCGACCTCGGCTCCTCAGGGTTACCCGACCCCTGCTGAACACACCGGATTCGCTGCCTCTACCCCCCGTGGACCTTATGATGCTCCATCTGCTTACGGATATCAACACTAATTAGTGATCTTAACATGGAACCTATTTATTCGATAATAAAAATATTTTTATAATTAATACCGTGGCTGTGTTGCATACAAGTTTATCAAAAATTTATAACTCGAGTTTGAATTTACCCCCAATTATAATATTTGGTAGATAGAAATGTAAGAAGACTGTTGATGTGACACACAGAATTAAAACTAGCAAATAGACGAAATGTTCGTTTAACTAGTTCTAACTAATATGCGGTATCACTGATTCGGTTGAGTCTTTAATCGAGTGCAACATTCATACTGATGTCACTGAACTCGTTAGTAAATTTGTCGGTAGAAACACGTAGATGGGTTCAATTTTTGATTCTATATTATTCAAACGAATATACTATATTATCTATAATTCGTTGGCAATTATAGAGAGTGTTCTTGCGTCATCACATCAAGAAATGTGAGACACCTAGATCGTTTAGTGTCATTCTATATAGCCTTGGATTTCAAATGAAATTAGAGATTCTTTGTCTCTCTACTCTGAGACATAGGATATTAGAAGCATCAAAGCTCTAGATTCACACATATGATGAGCTTTCAAGAAGTGGACAACCCTTTCACCATCGATTTTGAGCCATGATCCTCTTTTCAAGGAATTCTCATTTTTTATAGATTGAGATCCTTATTTATTTTATTTATCCTTTAGTGACTTATCACCCTTGCGGGCATGTAGTCTATAGATTGAGATCCTCTGCTGGAATTCAGAGATAACATTTTATCGCTCCAATTGCTGCACCTAATCATGCACACTCATCGACCTGTCGACCTATCATCTGGACTATTATTGTCATACCTTTGAGTTTCCGGTTGTAGTTTAATAGTCTGTTGCTGATTCGATTTAATTATTGAATTCGGAAGCTGCACTAATTGACAGTCCAATTTCCATCTCTTTAAGAACTTCCTCGGATTTAAATTACAGTCGTAGTTCAATAGGAATGAAGAGGTGTACAGACTATAAATCAATATAGTTTAAATTGTTTTATATTTTAAATAAATAGATAGGGTCATAATTAATTAACTAATTAGTGTTGGTATCCGTAGGAGGGTGCAGAGTAAGCAGAATGAACTGGGGCGCCGTAGCTGAGGGGGGCAGCGTACTTAGCAACGACTGGGGCAGCGGCGTATTTGGCAACAACTGGTCCGTGGGATGCGGGCTGCTTTTCTACGACGGCGTTGAATCCGTTGTGTGGGTCAGCGGTGTAGTGGACGACACGACGGGTTCCGTCAGCCTCGATCAGAGAGTAGCTACCCTCGACGACATCTCCGTTACGGGTTTCTTGCTGGCTCTTAGCATCTCCGGTCAGAGTATCATGCACATCGTATGAGTAGCTGTACTGTGGGTTTGGGTCGTAGTCAGCATCGACGGTCTTGACGACAGCCTTGGCGATGGGGGCTGCGTAGCCGTAAGCTGGGGCAGCATGGCCGTACACTGGGGCACCGTGACCGTAAGCTACTGGACCAATGACTCCGGCGGAGGCAGCAGCCACAAGGGTTGCGAAAGCGATGAGCTAGAAATTGTATTTAAATATGAAAAGACATCAAGCGATATGTTTATATTATTATATTAGTACTTGGACGATGTTTGATTGATGCTAAACAATAATATGTTCAATTATGTTGTCTGTTTCATAAATTTTAAAACGTTTTATTTTATATCTTTGCGAGATAAATCTTTGAGTTTGTATAAAAATGAGGTAAAATTTGAGATAGTAGTTTTTGGAATTCTAATTAGAAATAAATGTGTTGAATGTGTCAGGCTTACTTTGAATGCCATGGCTACTTAGTCGGTTGGATGACTGTTCGATAGTGATAGCTCCTAAATCGAGACCGTTTTTATACTATACTCCCCCTTAACTCAATTAGTTATGACTGCCGTTGGCGGTCTCGGTGCGACTGCTTTTGTGACCATTATACAATGTACCCTGAGGCTATTAACAAAAAGTGACATTTGCACTTGCTCCACATAACGTACTATCTCAAATTTATCACACTAAAAATCTGCAGCGTCATTTACTTATGTCGACCTAAATTGAGCTTTATGCAATTGCCTGCCAGATATTGACTTCGTAATTAAAACCGAAAACAATATCGTTCCCGATTGTTGGATAGCTATTATGGTAACGGTATTTGACGAGCTGGTTTTCTGTCTAATTTCATTGCAACAACTTGTGCAATTATTTTCCCTCGATTAAATAACCGAAATGAATGAATTTTGAAAAGTGAGAAATTGCTCAAATATCTTATTGAACAATTGTTAAAATATTTGATCGCGTGCTAACCGTGGACAAACTTCTTGCATCGTGAACATTTGTGGTATCACGCTGTTAGTTTAAGATTTAGATCAAAGATTGAGGAAAAGTATTCAGAGCAAGTCGAACGATTATGATAAGTTGCCCAATTCTTGCATACCTGACTATTTTATATTGATTGACAGTTTTACCCTGGGCAAAATCATTTACACAACATAACGACAAAGGTATAATAATCTATTTTGAGAAACATTGATCCAGTTTCAGATATATCTAAGTATATACATATCTATACAGTGCCATTTATGTTCGATACATTTTTAATAAACCTTCAAGAAGTCGACGACAATATCTATCATCTGATCGTAATACGTGTTTATTGCGATACACTGCAGTCTCACGTTATAATATTTTTAGAAGAGGATCAAGAAATCGAAATTTTTAGAAGAGCATCAGAGCATCAGAAATTGAATTTAAAACAGAGCAAAATAATATATACCTATATCAGTATCAGACAGCTTTTCATATCTATCGACTATTATACAACTAAACCTTACGTAAAAATACAGGGTGACCCAAGACCCCCGGACCGGAAGGAATGAGTGAATTTCTCGTTGGATTTTGAGACGAAATTTCCTTTTCGAAAACTTCGTCCGATCAACGGTGTCCAAGTTATTAAAGATAAAGAGTAGCCAATCAGCGCCTCGCTTTAGGTCCGTGCCAGTGCCGGGTCAATAGTGAACGGCGGGCAGGGCCCGTGGTTTATTTTACATTTGGCTACTTTCTTCTTCACTTTACGATCGACGCGTATTATTATTATTATTATTATTATCATTATTTTTTTTTTTTTTTTTTCTACCGGACCGTAGTTCTACGTGTCCAGGTTGACCGGACCGTAGTTTTCCGTGTCCAGGTCGACCGCACCGTAGTTTTCGGTGTCCAGGTCGACCGCACCGTAGTTTTCCGTGTCCAGGTCGATCGCACCGTACAAATTCATGAATTTTCAATCCCAACATTACCAAAAACACGTGATTTGATTAGTATTTCAGAGAGACAAAAAAAAAATGATGATGACGATGATGATGATAATGATAATGATACGACCATGGGATTGAAAATTCATGAATTTGTACGGTGCGGTCGACCTGGACACGGAAAACTACGGTGCGGTCGACCTGGACACCGAAAACTACGGTGCGGTCGACCTGGACACGGAAAACTACGGTCCGGTCAACCTGGACACGTAGAACTACGGTCCGGTAGAAAAAAAAAAAAAAATCAAAGTAATAATAATAATAATAATAATAATAATAATAATAATAATAATAATAATAATAATAATAATAATAATAATAATACGCGTCGATCGTAAAGTGAAGAAGAAAGTAGCCAAATGTAAAATAAACCACGGGCCCTGCCCGCCGTTCACTATTGACCCGGCACTGGCACGGACCTAAAGCGAGGCGCTGATTGGCTACTCTTTATCTTTAATAACTTGGACACCGTTGATCGGACGAAGTTTTCGAAAAGGAAATTTCGTCTCAAAATCCAACGAGGAATTCACCCATTCCTTCCGGTCCGGGGGTCTTGGGTCACCCTGTATACGAACTAAATTAATTATGCGCATTCGAATAGGCCGGCTGAGAACTCCTACGTCCCTGTCAATGTGGTCATAACGTAACAGGCCTCGCGCCTATTTGCTTTTTGACAGTATCACTCCTATACCCAAAGGAATGGACTTAGCAAGAATTTTATCTAGGTGGGGCGATCGATCCAATACGACAGTGTCGTTTTCGGCAGGTATATAAGCTCGTGTAGCTGGTGTCTAAGCATCACTTGATCCAACTCGAATACTCAATTCAACATGGCCTTCAAGGTAAATATCAATTTAAAAAATACCATCGAATCGATAGCAGCGCGTTCAATACTATAGAATTTTTGAATTTTTCTGTGACTATTATAATAATCACACTATTTTTGAGCATCAATATTTCTGCCCTTAAGATACTTTAGGTACTATATAAAATAATATACAAAAATATTCATTGGCTTTTTCTCTTTTTTTTTCTCGTATCATAGCTCATCGCTCTCGCCGCCCTTGTGGCCGCTGCCAACGCCGGAATCATTGGCCCAGCAGCCTATGGCCATGGTGCCCAAGTGTACAGCCATGGTGCCCCAGCTTACGGCTATGCCGCCCCCATTGCTAAGGCCGTCGTTAAGACCATCGATGCTGATTACGACCCCAACCCACAGTACAGCTACTCATACGATGTGCATGATGAGCACACCGGTGATATCAAGAGCCAGCAAGAAACCCGTAACGGAGATGTCGTCGAGGGTAGCTACTCTCTGATTGAGGCTGACGGAACTCGTCGTGTCGTCCACTACACCGCTGACCCACATAACGGATTCAACGCCGTAGTACAAAAGGAAGCCGCATCTCACGGACCAGTTGTTGCCAAATACGCCGCTGCCCCAGTCGTCGCTAAGTACGCTGCCCCCGTATACTCTCACGCCGTCAAAGTAGCTGCACCCGTGCATCACGCTCTTCCCGTACATCACGCTCTTCCCGTGCACCACGCACCCCTTGCTTACGCTGCACCAGCTGCCCATGTCAGCTACTCTGCCCCCGGCTACGGATACCACCATTAAGAAGTGACCATGATTTATACAAACTTATTTATTAGATAAACAATATAACTTTACACTGTTTACTTCATATTCATGTCTTGTTTATTTTCTTTCTATTCACTTACTTCGTAGACCTAAAACTCTCATCTGTCGAAGAAAAACCCCTCACTTCATTCAACGATCATACCCCTTGCGAAAAAACCTATATGACATTAAAAAGCGGAACTAAATTCTGTTTTCGTATTTTAAAAAACCCTCGTCACAAATCTGGCACTATAGTTGCCAGTAGGTTTACCTGCCACGACGATGAATCAATTTTGAAGTTGCGAATCTTTTCGAATAGCAAACGGTCCACTTTAGGGTTTCTATGATTATACAGAAGTACAGAACTCTGATAAAACCTTCGATTTCCATGCGAGTATAGCTATGTAATAGAACCAGAAGAATTCATATTCATCCATAATACCTGCTAGATTCGATTTATAGAATTCCAATGTACATTTTGTATATGAGAATGAAAAAATGAGAAAAATATAGTACGATTGAAAATGGAAAATTTTTACAGGAATGAATGAATAAAAAAAAAAAAAAAAAAAAAAAAAACTCTCTGAACCTGTATATGAGCTAGAATTTGGGGTTGGACCTCAGCTGAAAACAAAATTGAATCTTCAATTGCAACATAACGTATAGTTACAAATCATACGTTGATTAAACGGCAGACAATTTTCTGTTTCCAATTACCGATGCACACATATAATTGTATGCAAATATCAATGTGAAAAATACGTGCATGTAAGAAGATGCCTCCTGCAAGAACACGTATAGCAAGTTTAACGTTCTTGAATTGCCATACCGTCTTTTTTCTGACACTTTGATTCATTATTATGTAATCATGATTTCGATTCAGATTAAATAAATGCACTAGAATTCGAGTGTATTTTCATCTTTCCTCATTCCATAGTTATTCACCTTAATCCATGCATTGTATACTAAAACTATTTTAATTATTAAATAATTGTCAATCATATGAAAAATTTGGCGAATGATTTCATGCGTGATGTACCGCAATTCAACTTGGCTTATACATTTCTGTTTATAAATTACTCGTACAAACGTGGCAAAGTACGTAGGTACTCCGATTTTTTTTTCTGAGACATTCTGAATTAAATTACCGAATTTAGTATTCTCTGGGTCTCCTTCCATATTTATCCTTTTGAATTTCGTACCTTTATAAATATCGATTTGTTGTTTCAATCGCGATTTTTCACTACCGCAGTACCTGTAGGTAAATAACAGCTCACATATCAGAGCTCAACTTGAAACCTAATTTTCACCCTGCACCCGTTACGAAACTGAATTCTGCAACAGCATCCTGTAAAGGAGCGATGTGTATATAGTTGCAAAGCTATACTACTCACTAAACTACTGTTTAAGCAAAAATGACCTTGGCATTGGTCTCAAAAATTAAATATAATGTTACTAGACAATCGAATGAAGGCCAACGTACACCATTGCCGCATGGTGCCGCACTACCCTACTGAAAATTTCCAGATGGATTCATCCGGTCGTTCGAAATTCCTATGGATTCCATCTGAAATCTAGTGGATTGCTACCAGAATCCAATGAATTCCATCTGAAACCTGCTGGATTTCCATCAAATTCCATAGGAATTTCGAACGACCAGATGAATCCATCTGGAAATTTTCAGTAGGGTTCTGCCGTATAGCAGGAATAATAATACGATTAGGCGCAAAATAATGTGGTCCATTCGGCTATGAATCTCAAAAGTATGTGATCGAATACGTTTTACGATTGCTCATTTTAGCTAATACTTTACAAATAAACTAACTACAAATTATAGCATTTTCGACTGGGCCACACCGAGCTACACTGGTGTAATGTATAGCTACCCAGATAGCCAAAATAATGATGACGACAAGTTTACCGTCGTTAACGTCCGCTTTAAGTGTTGTTCTTGCTGGCAACACTTAAAGCGGACGTTAACGACGGTAAATTTGTCGTCATCATTATTTTGGCTATCTGGGTATCTTCATCTTCTTTCTTTTCTATGAGGAAGAGAGAGACAAAGATGGCTACACTACACCAGTGTAACTCGGTGTAACCCCAGTCGAAAATGCTATTACAGTTGTAGCTAGTAATAATTGATGAGCAGAATCCTGATGAGTGATACTGATGACGAATCCCAATAATGATTTGTATTTATCTTGAGTTTCATTCCAAATTACTATTTGCGAATGTAATTGTCGTTTATTTTCTCGGTGATAACAATTTTATAATTGTAAGGGATTAAATTGTAGGATTGCTATCTTAAACAATATTTATTAATTTTCAATTGTTATAAGAAATTTTATGTCTGATACAAATGCCTTATCTGCTATGAATACAGTCTTCTTCCGCTCACGACAGATCTCGGTGTCTTCAATGCCAGTTCGGTTTCAATGAGAGGTTTTTTTCTGTGACTTATCAGGTTTTCGGTTTTCGTAGATTCGATGCAACTGCGTGCAGACGTACAGTAAATAGATGAATCGTCGTCCAATGGACGTGGGGTCGAGATAAAAATGGGTACTCAATCAACTAGGTTCTGTGTCAATTAATATAGGTATAAGTTCGAATAAAGATCTTTATCACTCTCGCGGTCCGCAGACCTCTGGTCAAACGATAGTCCAGTCTTGGACTTTGCCCTCTCACGTATTTTACTCACGCCTGTAATGCGGAGCGATCCTATACCTAAACTAGGATGGAGATTCACACAGAGTTCTTCTTAATTTGAACTCAAAATCTTAGACTTATCTGTAACGTCTTTGTTAGTTCAACCCTCATCAAATGGTGAATTATGTATTTGAAAATTGAAATACATGTACCTATACCTATGAAAATATTGTACTTCTGTACTTCGTCTACACTTAACCAAAGCAGTCCAATAAAATTTGTCTGACAATGATTGTCCCGAAACTTATATGGCCTGCTGAAGTTCAGTTTTGAAGATGAAAAAATGTTAAAAGTCATGAATTCTGAAAATGATAATACACATTATGAACACCAGATGACATATTAGCGGGGCAGACACTTTCATCCAACAAAAACATCTAACAATATGTTGCTAAAAACATTTTTTTTTATTGAATAAATAGATCACACTGATGTCGCTGATTTAGTGGTGGTAGTTGTAGGCTGGGGCGGCGTACGAAGCGTAAGCTGCTGGGGCGGCGTATGAAGCATAAGCTGCTGGGGCAGCATAGGCCAGAGGAGCGTGAGCTACGGGGGCGGCGTACTTGGCGACGACGGGGGATGCAGCGTAGGCGACTGGAGCGTGAGCAATGGGAGCGGCGTACTTAGCAACGACTGGTCCTGCGGAGTAGGCGAGGGGAGCAGCGTACTTGGCGACAACGGGGGCAGCGACGGCCTTGACGGCGACGTGAGCGGGTTCTTTGTGGACAACGGCGTTGAATCCGTTGACGGGATCGGCGGTGTAGTCGACGATACGACGGGTTCCGTCAGCCTCGACGAGGGAGTAGCTGCCCTGGACGACATCTCCATTACGGGTTTCGTGTTGTTGTTTGTTGTCGCCGGTAATACCGTCTTGTACATCGTATGAGTAGCTGTACTGAGGGTTGGGGTCGTAGTCAGCATCGATGGTCTTTGTTACGACGGCCTTAGCAATGGGGGCGGCGTAGCCGTAGGCAGGTCCAGCTGGGGCATAGGCCAAGTGTGCTGGAGCAAGGACTCCTGCGTTGGCGGCAGCCACGAGGGCGGCGAAGGCGACGAGCTGTAAAATGAAGAGTTCATTTAGTTTCACCACTTTCAACCATTTCCATAATATCAATAATTTTGCAAAAAGATGAAGGAGAAAATAAAGCACTTTTCATTAGCTGATAGTGACTTTTAGATTGTACATTAGATACTGATGTTCACAATACTTTATTATTATTAAACAATAACTGTGATAATTTTTTTTTGATGTGAAAACTTATCCGTACCTTGAATGCCATTGCGAATTATTCGATTGATCTACTTCGAACGAATGATACCCTCCTGCTCAACGTTTTCGGTTTTTATACTCTGCTCCGGCTGTCAAGTCCGTGATGCAACCACGGTCAGTTCCCTGTCCGTTAAAACACGCAACGAGTTGGCCAGGTTTCTTTAGAAATTTTACTTCATGCCACACCTACTTACTTCGTCGCTTATTGCAAGCCCTGGGCGATGGGGACTAGGCCGCGGCCTTGCCTCTGGTTACCTAATCCTTACCATGCAGCAGCACTCCCACAGCGGCTGATCTACTTAACACCGTTTCAATGTCAGCAGTCACTCGTTCCCCGGCTACTTTTCCCGATGATTACACTTTTTATCAAGAAATTATGCCTCGGAAAGGTGATCTCTTCAATTTGTTACAATTTATTCACATTTTTTGCTCGAAAAAAATAAGAGATATTATTATATAGTCTCAGACACAATGAAAGAAAGTTGTTTGACTATAATTCTGTTCGTGGAACAGCAATCATAAATCATAATCCAGCTGGCGCAGTAATATCTTGTTATTTCGATAGTTAATCTTATAAGAATTTGGTCCTTTTTATCGATCTAGGGAGAATAAGAGGAATAGAGAAAATCTATGGAAAGTGTTTTTCATTTTTTCTTCTAATTTTGAGTCACGTTCTTTTGTTCGTTTTTTTTTTTTACAACTCGCGGAAGCTTGAAGTGTTTCTATTGTCTCACGTCTTAAACGATCTGATCAATTGGATCACCGATAGCCACATGACAATTATTCAAAGTAAATGTATTCCCTTGTTATACAATAGAAGAGAATTGGCATGGGCTGCATTGGTCAGCTATCATTAGTCACTGGGCCTGAAACCTCGAACCATTTCTCCTGATAAATATTCATAGGATCGATTCTTACGCGATTGTTTCCGCAACATTGAGAAAACGCACGGAATATACTACATACATTGTCGAACGGGACATCAAGATATACATCTAACTCTAGCAGCTTTGACCAGAACAATTTCTAGTCGACGTAGGTGTACAATGTACATAGGTATACGTAATCTTCTATTTAGAAAGAAATGACCAAAGAACGGGATAAATAGTAATTTTGAAAATCAAATTTCAATTGATCGCATACAGAAATCATATTAATCTTATCTGAACTGATTTTTTTAAATTTTTATTGAAAGACAAGTCAATTAGATTCAAATCAAATATCTAGGCTAATACTTTGCGACATGCAGAGATTTAAGAAAAAAAAAAAAAAAAAAAACATTGAGAATCTTTTTGACTAGATTTTATTTTAATGGTGTCGATTTTTCACTGACCTCATATCGCGAGATCTAATTCGTATATCGTTACGGAAGCAGTGAGTAGTTACCTTTACCGAGGTTTTAGTAGATATATAAGAATTGAAGGCTGGTATAAGTTGGAGGTCAGTAGCCCTCGAGGCAAGGCCGTAGACGTGCGAGGTTCGATCGAAAATTTGTTTAAACATATTTCAGATAATTGTGCCGCCAATTAAACGAAATGCGAATATTCACCTTGAAAGGTGAATTCCATGTAATTCGTCGATTTATTTTTCAAGTGTCATTTATTTCGTCATCATTAATGCGAAATTTTAATAATACCTGCAATAATTGAAGTATAATAAAAGTCAGACATATAGTAGTTGAATTGATTTTTTATGTAACAAGTACAACAAATTATTTCACACTCTATATTCAACCCGCGATATATTACGAATGAAAATATTAATGTTCAACAATGCATATAATTGATAATAATCCAATTAATCGCATGACGTGTGATTTTTTTAATTGAAATAAGAGCAATAGTAATTCACGCTGATAATAATCGTATAGCTAGATCTTTGTCTATAGTTCATTTCACGGTATACCGCGATTTGATCAGGGATATTGCCTGCGTACATTACTTCGAATCCGCAATGACAACGATTTTATCCCGGATTTTAAGTCACCCGGACTTGTATTTTTAAGTTTTCTTTCATCGTGTGATTTTTGTTTCATTTTTACCCCAGTGTCGGTTAAAAATTCGTCAAAGATATAGTACAGAGAGCGAAGAAGCCAAGCGTGAACTTGGGAACATTGATAGAGATCGACATCCTTTTCAAGATCAATGATCGGTTTTTGACCCTGCAGGTAACTGAAGTAGAACTAATAATCGTTTTTCGGCACGTGCGAACTTCCAAGCGATAACTCAGTTCAACAAATTTTCAGATCGTATAAACGAGGGTGATATTTTCTCAAGAGTTATGCGTAGTCTTATTTATTTAATCAGCAAGGAGAGGGAGGTCATAAATTCATTACTGATTTTTTTTATTTTTTTTATTTGTATCTAATCATTTATATAAGTGTTCTACTTATTCGATCTATGTGCTGTTGTAATTTCGCCACTAGAATTTCGGTGATGCAATTCGCTCTTGTACGAGTCACGGTCGCAGATCAGCTCCCCAAAACGTGCAGAACTTTTTATTTTTCTCCAAATACTTTTGTGACTGTTAAATTTCGATAAAAATTCAAAATCTCACATATTATTGCTTCATATACTACATAGAATAATGAAATGCGATTATTGTAAATGTGAAATTCAGAGATTCGCCCAAACAGCATCATACTCAATAATATGTCTCATGCGAATTAAATGAATTGATGTAATTCTCATAAATTTGTAAATTACGGTAGATCCATTACGAAACATTCACAATGTATTATCCCTCGACAAATTTTCATCACGAGTTAAATGTCGTGGTAAGTGGCAACTGTAGAACCAAAATCGACCAAAGATACGGACTTCTTCCGCCACTAAAGTTTGAAAGTCCCGCTGTGGGTGGGGAGTGCCGATATATAAAGCCTGGCACGTTCTGCTAAAGGTATCACATATCCAGTAGATCCACTCAATCTCATCGTCAGCCATGGCATTCAAGGTGCGTGTGCAGACTGCTATATATGTGTCACGATAACAAGCATTTTAGACACTGCAATAGAGCAGAATTAAAGTCTTACTATTTAAATAGAAATTTGAAAATTACTAACTAAGATACCTTTCTTTAATTTTACAGCTCGTCGCCTTCGCCGCCCTCGTGGCCGCCGCCAACGCAGGAGTCCTTGCTCCAGCACACTTGGCCTATGCCCCAGCTGGCCCTGCCTACGGCTACGCCGCCCCCATTGCTAAGGCCGTCGTAACAAAGACCATCGATGCTGACTACGACCCCAACCCTCAGTACAGCTACTCATACGATGTACAAGACGGTATCACCGGCGACAACAAACAACAACACGAAACCCGTAATGGAGATGTCGTCCAGGGCAGCTACTCCCTCGTCGAGGCTGACGGAACCCGTCGTATCGTCGACTACACCGCCGATCCCGTCAACGGATTCAACGCCGTTGTCCACAAAGAACCCGCTCACGTCGCCGTCAAGGCCGTCGCTGCCCCCGTTGTCGCCAAGTACGCTGCTCCCCTCGCCTACTCCGCAGGACCAGTCGTTGCTAAGTACGCCGCTCCCATTGCTCACGCTCCAGTCGCCTACGCTGCATCCCCCGTCGTCGCCAAGTATGCCGCCCCCGTAGCTCACGCTCCTCTGGCGTATGCTGCCCCAGCAGCTTATGCTTCATACGCCGCCCCAGCAGCTTACGCTTCGTACGCCGCCCCAGCCTACAACTACCACCACTAAACCAGCAAAATTATTGCGAACTATTTATTGAATAAACTTCTTATCTAAACAGAATTTCACCTTGTTTCTTATTACCTGGTTAAATATCATGCTTATCTATTTTAGTGAATATAGTTCATACAATAGATTGTGATTTAGATTCGATGTTAATAATAGACTGGATGATCGATCAAAGTCTGATGTATACATTGTCTTCCATTGGCCTCGGTGACGCAGTGCCCGAGTATTGCCACATATGCATTTTTTAAACTCTCCAATCAATGACCCACATCGAGTCTATATATATATATACAACATATAGATTATTAATTGTTCGATATCTGTCACGGTCTCCCTATAAATCTGTCTGTCAAAATCAAAGTGCAAATATCTGTTCTATCTGCCTAAGTATCTCTTTGCGTCGAAGAGAGAGAGAGAGAGAAAAAAAAAGAAAAAAAGAACAACAGTTAGAGCAAATTTTTTGTGGCTATCAAATCTAGTATAAGATTGGTTCGATTTTCAAATTTACCGTATGACATTTCAAATTGGAAAGTACAACACTATAATACACTTGAATATTTTCAAACTTTATCTTCCTTCTTAACTTTCCCACAGCCTCGATGTATTATTAGCCTAATGAAGAACCTTGACATCGGCACGATCTGCAAGTCAGCTCTCCTCCCGATGAGATCCAGGACCAAGCTGCAACAGTCTGCAAGCTCTCATAATACATGGGTACGGTTCAGGTGTGAAAATAAATCGCCCTGGTAAACCTTCGGGTTATATCCGTTAAAATTATGTTTGTTCATCGTTGTTTGCGAGAACAGCAAGACAAGGCAAACTGACCGTATCCTGCAATAAACTAAAGTGGTTGGCATTGGTGAAGTTGTACTTTACGAATTTAAACGCTGCATGTCGTACTTACAAAGATGCACGCCGCAAGTATACTTCCAAGAATGTGTATAACTCACAAGAATTAACCGACGACGAAAATTCCTCTGCTTATTTTTATAATGTAACTCTATACAGTTTTGTGCCCCTCATATCTCTTCAAAACCAATTCAGGTCAGGTCTTTGTGTCGTAATTATACTACAGACTCCATATACAGTAAATTATTAGTGCAGTTTATTCTTTTAGGTCTGGACTAAAAATCTGGACTTTTAGAGTTTGAAACAGGTTTTATCGACCTCGCAGAAACTTGATTTAAACAAAACATATAAAGAAAGAATTGGTTTTTTTTTTTCATTGTCATTATTGAAAACTATATGACATCATTCAAAATGTACCATTCCGAAAGAACACTTAGTCCCAAGACAGTCGTTCGATAACGCAGTCTTCATTTTTCACAAAAAATTATTAATCGATACCCTCACACTATTTTATTTTCGTCTATTTTTAATGTCAGTAGGTCGCCAGCTGTACACATTCAAATCCATCCATGGTTCGTTTTATAGGTATGTTTATAAACATGCACCTCTTTGTACGAATCTGTATGGGACGTATTCCACGTGAACCGGATTGGTTTTTGGCAAAAAAAGAAGAAGAAAAACATGAGGCTGAAATTTTGATCACTTCTTAGTGCCACCTCGAAGTAATTTCGGTGAAAATTTCAGGGCAATTGGTGTGACCCTTCGGTAGAAGAACAAAGAAATCGCATATTTTCTAAATTTTACATGTTTAAGAATTCCAAAAATAATTGAAGTGCTACATATTTCGAAGGAGCTCATTTATGCGCGTAGAATGCATTGTGGGAAGTTCTGATTTTGTTCATGCATTGCTAAGATAAGTGGAGTTGGAGATGTGGTGATTACATTTTTGGTATAATTGTATGACAGCGATATAAATTGAACAAATTATTTTCATGCTCTGTAACTGTTGGGGGCATCTAATGTAGTAACAAGGAATCTGAATCTATGCATTGGCGTCAAATTCGATGACCTCAGGCAAAAAAAAAAAAAAAAAACTAGTTAAAATCGAGTGTCAGCTTCCACTGCAGGTCCTCTAAGTTTTCTAACATCTCTGACAATGTGAGTATTAATTTTTCATAAACTACTACATCTATATTTATCCGATGCTAAGTTTGAATATGCACAAAAATGCACTGAGAGCAAATAAACATTCGATATTCTCGAAAATCTGCATGATTTTTGAATTCAAAATTGACCAAAACTATGCCTTCTTTAACCATTTTTTTACCCTGACAAAATTTTCCAGTCTTCTTTTAACTATGAATCAAGATTCTGGATAATTATCAGCATGTTTTTTTCTCTCATCGTCAGTATAGCCAATTTTCGGTAGCTCTTCCCTTATGTACTATCTTTATACTTAATTACGCAGAAGTTATTATATCAGTTGTATTCATGCTTGTACCCCAATTCCCTCGACCCCTGAATTCACACAGCTGAATTGTCTACCTCCATATATGGTACAGTCTAATGCCATCTTCGCATTGACCAAATATAATACTAACGGGAATAGAGCGATAGGTCAAAAGTGCCACACAATTATTGTATAAGATTATTTATTTTCGAAAATCGTTGAATAATTTAATGGTAGTAAGCAGGTGCAGAGTAAGCCAGGGGACCAGCGGCGTACTTAGCAACTGGTGCGGCGTATCCAGAGTAAGCCAAAGGTGCGGCGTATTTAGCAATAGGGGCACCGGCGTATCCGGAATAAGCCAGGGGACCAGCGGCGTACTTAGCAATGGGGGCACCGTAGGTGGAGTAAGCCAAAGGTGCGGCGTATTTAGCTACTGGGGCGGCGTATGCGATGGGGGCAGCAACCTTAGCGATGGTCTTAACGACAGCAGCTTCCTTGCGTACGACGGCGTTGAATCCGTTGACTGGATCAGCGGTGTAGTCGACGATACGACGGCTACCGTCAGCCTCAACGAGGGAGTAGCTGCCCTGGACAACATCTCCATCACGGGTTTCGTGTTGTTGTTTGTTGTCGCCGGTAATAGCGTCTTGTACGTCGTATGCGTAGCTGTACTGGGGATGGGGGTCGTATTCAGCATCGACAGTCTTGGTCACCACAGCCTTAGCGATGGGGGCAGCAGCGTAGCCGTAAGCTGGAGCTGCGGCGTAGCCATAAGCTGGGGCAGCGGCGTAGCCGTAAGCTGGGCCAGCAGAATAGGCCACAGGGTGAGCTGGGGCGAGGATTCCTGCGTTAGCAGCGGCCACGAGGGCGGCGAATGCGACAAACTGTAACAAGAATTAGAAAAATATGACTTGGTGTTATTTTTCGTTCGGTTGAAATGCGGCGAAGAGTCGAAGACGCCTTTGAACATTTTTGTAGTTATTGTATGTAGATAGAAGACCCACCTTGAAGGCCATGACTGAAGGAGTGCTGGATCAACTGTGAGGAACTGATGTCTGTTGTGCTGAGTTTAAGGTCTTTTATACTAAAGCGTAAAAGAGGGAGGGACCACACCCCGCCACTTCGGATCTGGCCGACGAGGTATCCGGACTGCCTTGAATCCTTCTGTTTTTGGAGCACTGGTATGAACAAGGAACTCACGATACTCTGATATCCAAATATAAATGTCTAATTAATGGTTTTAAATAATTTTTTTTCCCATGTTGACAGGTGCAGGTGGGCACATAGAACATGATAGAACCAAACATCAATAGCGTAAACGTTATAATTTTGAACAATTTTACAGAATAAATTTTCAGAATGATTATAATTTAATTCGTTATTCATGCTGGGGCTAACTAATTTGTAAGATAAAAAAATTTCGCGTTCAAAATAATTACAACTTCTTTATATGTCTATGCATATTATGGCATTTTATATTTGGCTCTCTAATAAATCAATTCGAGATATTTTTCGCGATAGATAGATATATATATATGTATGTTCCCATAAGTAAGTTGGTTTAAAATGAATGACTAATTTTGTAACGTCTCGGTGAAAAAAAAAAAAAAAAAATAAAAAAAAAATGGAGCAAGATTATTCGATTGAAAGGTCAGAACTGCCGCTATTACGCTAAACTTTATTTTTATAATTTACGATCGAACCGCAATCTCCTTATACTTCTGTAATTACTTTCAACCTTTTATCGGTAACGGTCTGTGGCTGCGTCGTATTACGTATATAAGAAAAAAAAAAAATTACGATTAAAGGATTACTTATAAATAATAAGTTCATTGTTCATTGACTACTATTTATTTGAATTAGCACCAAGGATATAGAAAATTTTTCAACTTTCGCAAAAAAGTATTTAAATAATATTTTCAACCTTCGTTCAATAATTCGCGAGGGCCAGTTTCTCACACGTTGGATTACTTATTCTTATATTCAAGGATGTAATTTGCTAAGGCGGCAAGATATCCGGGATCTAGGCAACACAAAAATAAGAAGCCGGACCCAAAGCAGAGACAAACTGGACAGGCCCTCGGGCTCGAGACTCCAGCCTACGTCGTTGCTATATATATCGAAATTTATATCGCGAATAAATATTCATCATCAACATATAATAATATATGATGTCTTCGCTCATATAGTATATCCTTAATAATCTGATCCAAATTTTCTATATTATCATCTCGCCTATAGCCTCACGGGTCTAATAAAATAATCGTCAAAATTTCGGATTCAATAAGCTATAGAAATTATTTACTAAAAATTTTATACACATATAATTATATTATGAACCTGTTATTTTTCCAGAGCACAAAAAAATTTGGGCTCATTAATTCTTCGGAAGAATTTCTCTCCTCGTTATCCTCGCGATCGTTTGTGTGCTAGAATTTTGGGTGCGAACTATATAATCGATCTTAATGACATGAGGTAATCGTCGATTAATTGCCTTTATTTTCTCGATATATTTTAACATAAGACCAGGTGTAATACTGACCTGGAAATTCCTTATTCTTTGTTCCACGAGGTATATCCAGTTAGTCGATTACCATATCTTATACTTCATACTCTGATCTCCGATACATTTGGAGTAAGTACGTATTAATTATTTGGCTGCACAACGTATATTACGTAAAAACCAGTCTATACTCGCATGATTGCCCTGTATTATAAAATATACCATACGCCCACATAAATATATACTCATATGATTTATTATAATTAAATTAATTGGAAATTTTAGAAAATAAGTTAGGCAAAAGGAATTACCTACGTATAAATTTGAAAATTCAATCGTTTGTATTTAATTTTCAAAAAATATTTCAACCCGTGAAAGAAATTCATAAGAATATGGAAACTGTTTTAAAAGAACTTAATCATGATTGAAGGAAAAAAAAAAATTGAACTTAGTAATTGATCTTGTTGCAATTACACAAATCCCGGAACGGATATTGACGCGAATTCCATTGTGCTTTCTCATTGGAAACAGGTGGGTTATATCGGCTATTTGTTATGTGCCACGCGATTTGCGTCAGGCATTCGATAGGATGTGGTGTAAGTTTGTTGGCAATGTTAAAACGCGATTAGTGACTAACTGAATCGACAAATTATACCTACGTACTACAGATGCTGTGTATGATATTTGAAAAAAGAAACTATCAATCTTAACGAATCATATCTAGTCCTGTTTTTTTTTTTATTTTTTTTTTTTTATTCCTGTTATAGAAGTTCGCCGAAAAAGTTCGCCACGTATTGCGTCTGGATTTGAAATATTTGAAGGAAAAATTAGTATCTAATATATAAAGTAGTATTAGATTATGATTTTGCGGTCAATATATTATAGTTTATGGAAGTATACTAATTTATAGTTATTAATCAGACTCGATAGCAGGCTGTCGCGTTTTGGACATGCGGCGACGAAGTTCTTATTTCAGCGATTCCTCCTGTGCTGCGAGAGAAAGGCGTCGAAATTCTTTGACTTATTACGCAATTTATTAAAGTCTCGTGTTAACGCGATTGCTCTATATGTATGTTTACGCGACTTGTTCAATACGTAGAAGAGAGGCTGTGGCAAATCTCGTCCAAATTTTAGATTGTTATCTGACAACGGTTATAGTCTATACCTGCCCACGTCGTCCTCAGCTCTATACGACATTCTTATTGGCCCGCGAATTGTCATTAATAAAATATAAACTTAATTTAGTTACAAAATGCTACATTATATTACGATTCGTTTCTTAACACGTATCTAGGTACTACCTATTAAATTATAACAGCTAGATATGAAAAATGAATACCCAACGTGTCTGTAACACCAATTTTTTACTTCATAGACAATAAGAATTGACTTACTCGCGTATGCAGTTCAAGTTCAAGAATCAAGCTGACGGACGGACTCTCTCTTCGAACTTGATGTTATACATATGTAGGAATATGATTAATTAATCTAATCAACATATCATAGCTGAATTTCTAAAAAAAGAAATTTTACACAGTGAATCCAAAAATTTTTTTTAGCTCATTGAATAATTTGTATTGTAATTTTATCAACGATGAGAGAGTATTTTATTCTGAATACGAGTCATGGTTAACGACTGCACTCTGACATGGTATACGACGAGGTAAAAATGAAGTTATTATCGTCGCACTTGCAGCGATGCGTGCAGATCCGTTTCAACTTGCGGTTAAAAATTTGCATAATAAATTTGCCATTGCAAAGTGGATTCTATTTTCAATTCACATCAGAATACGTTTGGGCGATCAAGGTATCTCCAGGTTTGGTAGTGGGCGCAATCTTCTACTTTAAATTATTCTCGAACGTGCTAAAGTTATAGGGCCAATCACATTAAAATTCTGACAGCTGCTGTATATATCCAATAAAATTCACACATTCACCCAAATATATGTGAGTTTATAGTACATCGAATTTTATTTCCACCTTGCGAAATTTAATTCCCGTAAAATGCACATCATGAAATTTTTATAGCTACTATGGACTGGAAATTTTTCAGAATAATATCGTACGGTCAGTTTTTAGCGATCTTTCTATAATCGCAATATGGAAACATATAGAGCATGGTGAGATGTATCTAATAGTAATTAAAATGATTGTAAAAAAAAATTAACGCATCGGACTCAAGATCACCGGGTCAGTGAAATAATAACACTACATAAGTTACATTACACTGCACATACGAGAAAAACTCGATCTTATTCTGACGTAACTCGCCTCTTCGAGGTCACATGCAATTTGGAAGGTACTGACTTCGGCTTTAGCGTCGGCGGTTTGGCGATGACCAACGTTTTCAAGTAACTACATACAGTCGATACCGATGGCCCACATTGAGACCTGTATGAGATATTTTACACTTGTATTTTATTTTCGGACAAAGGGAGGCAGGAGTATCGAGATATGGGAGTCCAGTTGTTCCATAAGCTATACGAATATCGATACTATTCAAGAATTTTATTCGCTCATGTTCATCATGATCAAATTTTTGGACCTTATCCTAATTATGGCGAAGTGGTCAGTTGAATGAAATAAATTTTCGGATCTCGCTGATCACATTCAACCGTTATAGGAATATAACAAGGTGTTGATTAATTCGTTTGATAAACTGTACAGGATCACATTTCTGCGAGAATTAAGGCGCAGATGCAGTGATGGCTAAATTTTCTTGTGTGCATTTCTGCAATGGGAGTTCTTTGATCGATTTTGATCTGACCTAATTTTGAAGGTTCGATTAAGCTGGGTCGATCCCAAAGGAACATATCGCAGAGATTGTCTGACAAACCGTCTGGTCAAGACTATCTAGTGACATTGGGTGCGGCGATTGGCGATACACATATAGCCCTGCGCGTTTTTCTTGGTGAAAGTGAATAATACGCTGGTTCAGCGATGCCGGAGAACCGGGAATATCTGAGATCTGCAAGAGACGAGAGAAGCACCATATAGTGGATGGTGAGGATCTTTAATGAGGAGGGGTGAACTGCTTTGAAGTGAAAAGCCGAAACCGAACTACCTGTTACGACATACTTGGGGCATAAACCGTGAACAGCAGGTACCATCCGTTGTATAAATACCCGATACCTTTGCCAGGACACAGTATCAACCGATTCACCCAGAACTTCGCACCAATCAACATGGTCTTCAAGGTAAGTTTACAAAACCTATTGAAGAATCGAACTCTTGTAATCCTAGTAGTCTAGAGTTTGAATGGAACTTGTTTTTTTATATTCAAAATTGTTAAATCAGAAGAAATATTGATTAGTTTTGATCGACTTTCTTGGTAATCAACTCAACTAAAACCAAAATTTGAATCAGGTTCATTGTTATATGACCAGCGGCTATTTCATTGATATGAATTTCGTAGGTTCATAGAGGCTCCAAATAAATCCTTTTTTACAGTGTGAAATACGAAATACGAGAAGTACAACGGAATATAAATTTGAAAGTGATCTATGCACTGCGAAAACTAACTCCTTGTCTTATCCCTTCACAGTTTGTAACCCTGATCGCCTTCGTGGCTACCGTAAGAGCCGGCATAATCGCCCCTGCGTCTTACGACGGTATTTCATACGCCGCAGCCCCGATAGCTACTAAGACAATAGACCCTAGCTACGACCCGAATCCTCAATACAGCTACGCATACGACGTCCAAGACGCGTTGACCGGGGATTACAAACAGCAGCAGGAGACCCGAAACGGTGACATTGTTCAGGGTAGTTACAGTCTCATAGAGGCTGACGGTTCTCGACGTATTGTCGACTACACTGCCGATCCTGAGAACGGATTCAACGCTGTGATCCGCAAGGAAGGAGGTCTCGTTAAAGCTGCTGTAGCTCCCGCGCCGATCTTAGCTGCTAAAGTTGCTGCTCCTGTTGCTATTGCTGCTCCAATTGCCAGAGTTTCACCTGCGTATGCAGCACCAGCATACGTCGCCGCACCAGCGATTGCAAAAATTGCTGCACCAGCTCTGTCGTACGGGGCTCCAATCGCCCATGTCAGCTACTCAACACCTCTTTTCTCATATTCTCATTAATTTAAAGCTCTTAACTGCTGTACACATACATGAAAAGAAAAAGATTGTTTCTAATAAATTAATCCTATTTTATACCTGGTGTAATTATTTTGAGTATTTTCATTTACAGACGAATTTGGAAAGCTATACTAGACTATATTGTTAAAAACTATACGAATTGAATGAATATACGATTGTGTATTTGTCATATGTTAGGAAATTCTCCTATATAGTGCCTTAGAATTTAATTCACGTGTCATGTGTGATCGGTGATGAAACATGCTGAATGACCTTGACTCATTCCATGGTGACACGTTAAAAATGCTATTGCGCATTTGAATGTCCACTTTCTTTTCAATTACCAGTATATTGATTGCGAGATCGGAGTCGAAGTCTGCTTTCTTTGCTATTCTGATGATCTACATACGTGACCGTTGCAGCTTGAATAGTAATAGAGGAATAAATTCTTTCTAGATCCAACAGCATTATTCATTGTTAGTAGAATTTATCGTCACCTCCTTCTGTGCAACACATTCAATGCAATCACATTCTGCAATTTATCGCACTCAGTACCTTCGAAGTTCATTAGAATTTTCCCATTTTTAATTGGTCTTAATTACTCTTAAGTCTATAATAACAAATTGATTGTTGAACACAGTTAATGATTTATTTGAAGATATAATTTATTTGAAGAGATCGCTACAATTTATGCGGATGTAATATTGACAAAGGAAGTTTTAAGAAAACCTCTTGCAAAGCCAAAATTTTGTGTAGAACTTAAATTATTCGACAAATGGATCAGTGAAATTTAAAGATAGACAGAAACCAAGTAATTAAACATCTAAATGATATATTCAAGCTACAGATTAGATACAGTTGCACAAATCTTCTTCTGTACAGTATCCCATACTCTATTAATAAAAATCATACTATCCACAGTACGCGCACACAGGGATTGCCAAAAATCAGGAGTATCAATGGACCATAATAAAATTTTGATCAATTACCAGTTATACTGAGTACCGAATCCAGCGAAACTAGCATGAGCCACAACCGGGGCTGCAGAATAAGAAACGGTTGGATTAACTTTGGCTACTATTGGGCTGCCATAAGTAGCTGCTGTTGCATAAGAAAGAGTAGGCGCCACGGATCCAATCTTTGCGTCATTGCCATTAATATGGGAGTCAGATTTCCGGATACTAGAAAATGAGGAATCGACGGCTTTGCTGTAATGGGCTACGCCGCTATTCTCATCAACAGACTGGACAGTGTTTTCGCGTGAAGATCCAACCGTATGATCAGTATAAGAGGGTCCATAGTTGGTAACATCACGAACAAGGGTTGGAGCAGTTGCATAGGCCACAGGTCTATTGTTGTAGGTCAAATGTGCGACGGCAGGTCCCGAAGAGTAGGCGGAATTATCACCCTGCACAAAACCAGTGCCCGGAATTCCTTGATGATGAGAATTGTAGATGATAGGACCATGGTGAGTGTAGATACCAGGGTTACTGACGCGGACGTCTGATTTACTCTGACTGGAAAATGGAGCCTCGATAGTCTTCGAATAGGATGATACCTGGGCGATATTTCCTGGGCTTCTCAGGATGTTGGATTGCTGACCGGTGCCGGATGGTGATGATACCTCCACGGTGTGCTGGCCAGTGAGGTAACCCGCGTTCACAACGGCTAAGGCCGCGCTGAGGACGAAAAACTGAAAGAAGAGCAATAATTATATAATTGGATAAATATAATTATTCACATTTGTTTCGGTGTTTGCGTTCCACCATACGCCTTTTCGTTGGCTATATGAATCTGTTCTATAATCTGATGGTAGAGCTACCGCAATACAGTTCACAAATTGATGTTCGTGATCATTGATTGATTGATGATCATATTTTCAGGGTATAATAATAGCTACGATTAATTATTATATCCAGTAGCGATACTGATCGAGATATGATAAATGCAGACTCGAATTTACTACTCTCTGTTATGATCCATTCCGTATTTTATTACTTGATTGATAGTCAATCGAACTGAATGGCCAAATCGTTTTGTTAATATAATTAAGAAAAACTTCAGCAGCAATCTTTTTTTTTTTTTGAGTCCCTCTTGTTGAATCTATCGTTTGATCACAATATGGGTAAATTTCAACACTGTTGCAGCGAGATATCCAGCAGTAAAGTTTTGGAAACAATTATCTGTTCTATTTTCGCCTCTGATTATCGAAAACCCTTTAGTACTACATTTACTACTGTTGAATGATTTCAGGTTTTTTCTAAAGTTGATATCTTATTAATTGATATTAATTAAGTACGATGAGGTACCCACCTCGAACATGTTACAATTGTTTCGGATGAGAACAAGAGAATGATAATCTAACGCGATTCGTTTCCGTTTATATAGTAGTAGAATGATCTCTGTGCTACTCCCACTCTTTGTAATTTAAAAATGGTATTTGTTACAGTTCAACCTGATATCAAACTTACTGTCTACTTACTTAGTTTGAATTGAGTAAGATAGGTACTGCTTAGACTTCTGCACGGTCACATTGTCACTTGATACTTAGGATATCGCATAGTCAGGCAGTACGACAAGGTATTGATTACTGAGCTTCTAATTAGTATAGTTAAATGTCCAGGGTCTACTTGCAGTAGATGTAGATTGGGAAATCAGACCCTGCAGTTAAACTCAAACCACAATTTTTATTATTTTAAATGAATAATTATTCTTACAAATAATTCGAGAAGGTGAATGTTAGAATAATTGGGACGTGAGGAGCGATTCGAAGATGTAAAATATGAGGAAATTTCTATAAATTATATTTTATGGTTTTACATAAATGCTGTCGATTTCCGTGTGATTGAACGATCTGGATGTGAAATAAATATGATATTCGTTTATTTCACTGTCGGAAACGCCTTGGACTTTGGAATTAAATTTGATACTGATCGTTTTCAAATACGACACCTCATTGTATTTGTTTCCTGAAAAATTCACTTGTGTAGATCTATATATCGTACATATACACCTATTTATGGCCATGACAAAAAAAATTATTCAGCTCAAATATCAAAATTCAATGTCAGAAGAGAATTAGTTAAAATTTTTCCGGATGATAAAAGTAAATAAATTGAGTGTACACACATTACCTTTTAGGCAGTTCATGTCTTTCCTAGCGTGACGATAAAGCATCATTTACAATAATAATTTCAATCTAAAAACAATTGCTTTATCTGGGCGTTGAAAACGATTGTGAAAATCATATAGAAGGAAATGTTTCACTCATATATATGGACATTGGCTAATGTGCACGTCACATGACGCGTGCAGAGTTTCACAGATAAATTTATCAGTGGTGGTATGTGATAATATGTCATAACATAGCAGCTCCTGATTGCAGATACTGGTCTGGTATTCAAATCCCTATATGAACATCGCATGTTATTTCCCCGGTAATGAGTTTTATTTTTTAGATTGCTGACCATTAGCATAAATATTGTACACCGGAATCGGTAATGTGAAATCACACTTGCGAAATGATGGTAATCTGTAGATCTGATCTATTAGTAATGCAACTAGAACTACATAAATAACCCGAGGTATCCTAATCGCTTGTAGCTGAAATAACACTCACTTTACTCCGAGCTTGTGAGTTGCAAGGGAGATATGAATACGTTTGTTTTCTGTGCTATTCTGATGCTCTTCGGAGCTGGTCTTCGAGCTCAGTTAGTTGCGGAAAAAACTTTCGTTTCGAATTTAAAACGATACAAGATTCTGAGTTATCAAGAAGAGTTGAAGAATGACTACAAGGTTTTGTTGTTGGAATTTGCGAAAAATCACTTTGAAGGCTCGGAAATAAACATAGTCTTGTCAAGCAGTGAATGTTCAATTTGTGACGGCGTACTAGGGGTGCTGATGAATGCATCCACGCAGTCATTTTTCGTGGCAAATGATATCGCTTCGAAAAATTATTCAGTTGTCAAAACTGCAACTAGGGCAATCTCTGGCATCGGCTACTACAATTTTATTTTATTCTTAGTGGAAAACGTTGGCGAATTTTTTAAGAACTTTTCTAAGCTCCGCTTGATAAATGCTTGGAATCCGAGGGCTCGGCACTTGATCTTCGTCGTCGAAAAACCAGATGACACAGAGCTGGAGATGATTTTCAATGAATGCTGGTCTCACAAGGTCCTGAATGTTGCAGTGATTATCTGCAACCAGAAACAAGCCTATACCTACAATCCGTATTTAAGAAATCGTTTCGAAATGCGCGAGAAAGTGCTGGACTGGTCAAAACTGTTTTATGACAAATTGCGGAACATGAACGGCCACCCGATTGTGACTAGATTTATACCATTCACTGGTGCTCCGGTTCAATGGATACCCGAAGAAAGAAGATACAAGTTCTTCGGCCCGGACTTTGGCTATGGGGAGGCTTTCTTCCGGAGTGTAAATGCCATACCAAATTTCATAAATCTAACAGATGACAAGGTGCCGTACTATCGAAACTCCGTTTACCGCAACGTGATATGGAACAACCGTGGGTTCCAGGGTGCTGAATTGTGGCTAAACTTCGCCACTCATCAGATAGTTCTTCGGGATAGGATTGAAAAATCTTACCCATTGCGCGCAGAGAACCTACGAGTATTGGCACCGAAAAGCGGCCTCAAAACACCGAACATCTTTGCCCCCTACAACAATATCACATGGATCTGTGTAACATTGAGTCTCGTTGCCTTTGCTCTCTACTCTTGTGTTCTTAACAAATTGCGGGGAATCGAAGACAACGCCATTTTTCGGACCTTGGGGATATTTCTAGGCAAAAATTTGGCGAATCGACGACATGGGCGTTTGGAAAAATCCACTTTCTTAGTATTTACGATGGTTTCATTGCTAATAGTGAGCGCTTATCAAGGTGCTTTGTACGGGGCACTCGCTACAGTGTCTTACTATCCTGAGATTAACACATTGTCTGAGCTATACAAGCAAACAGACACGATTATCACCTATGGGGTTGTCGCAGACTACTTTAGAACGTACGTCTCAGAGTCGCAGCACAGTTTTCGTGTGTTAGAGTTCGGTGCGAGAGACGCCATAATGTACATGAAAACCCACCGCGATGAAGCTTTTGCGCTTCCACATAGCATCGCAGAATTCACTGCTAATTTGAAGTCCCTTTCTGAGAACGGCGTACCCTTTTATCACATAATGAACTCCTACTCGGTCCCAAGTTTCGTAGCTCACAATGTACCCTACGGGTCACCGTATCTTAAAAAATTGAATAAAGTTTATCTGATCTGCAGAGAGGCTGGGCTGAGTAAATATTGGCAGGAAGAAGCCGACCTAGTTGCTCTATTATCAGGTGTAATCATACCTAAAGTTACCGAAGGAAAAACTTTGAAGAAACTCTCCCTACAGACACAGCTAACTACGTTTTATATTTGGTTCATAGGGTTGCTAGTCAGTTCTTTTTGTTTCATTACTGAAATATACATTCACAAAAATGGGAAGAGAATATTAACGAAATGTCGAAAAAGTAATACATAATGAAAACGTAGTGTATTTTCGGTCTGTATGCAGTTTTGAAATAAAAATATTTACAGCAATGTGTGTCTTTTTACTATGAGCGGTGATCATTCACAACTATGAATTCGAATTTCACCGAACACTCCTACGTACTACCACATTGTCCAAAGCAAAAACAAAAAATGTAGAAATAAAAGGTTGATAAAATTGATAAACAAATTAGTCTGGCAATATTACATTAATATGAGTATCGTGTTTTATTTAAAATTATACACTATCATTTTGATAATTGGTCATTATTTAATGATGGTAAGCGTAAGCGGGTGCAGAATAGCTGACATGGGCAGCAGGGGCAGCATAAGCTGAGTAAGAAAGAGGGGAAGCGTGTGCAGCGTAGCCGAGATGACCGGCAGGGGCAGCATAGCTGACATGAGCAGCTGGGGCAGCATAGCTGACATGGGCAGCTGGGGCAGCGTAATGAGCAACGGGGGCAGCAGCGTAGTGGGCAACGGGGGCAGCAGCGTAGTGAGCAACGGGGGCAGCAGCGTATTTAGCAACGACGGGGGCGGCTGATACAGTCTTGATGGCTACGCCAAGGGGTTCCTTGTGTACGACGGCATTGAATCCGTTGACGGGATCAGCGGTGTAGTCAACTGTGCGGCGAGTTCCGTCGGATTCAACGAGGGAGTAGCTACCTTCGACGACATCTCCGTTGCGGGTCTCGTGTTGTTGCTTGTTGTCACCGGTCAGAGCGTCTTGAACATCATAGGCGTAACTGTACTGGGGGTTGGGGTCGTAGTCAGCATCGATGGTCTTGGTTACGACAGCCTTTGCGATGGGGGCAGCAGCGTAGCCGTAGGCAGGGGCAGCGTGAGCGTAAGCTGGGGCGCCGTAGGTCAGAGCTGCTGGAGCAATGACTCCTGCATTGACGACTGCTACGAGAGCGGCGAAGGCGACGAACTAGAAAAGAGCAAAAATTTGTTAACAATTCATTTTAGTTAAAATTATTTTTGGATATCGATCAGCGATATTGAATAATTTTATCCGATGCATTTGGGGATTGGCTTGTGGTTTTAATATTGACAAATTATGACTTATGGCATTAGAGCACTTAGTTTTAAAAAAGAATGTCAAGTTCAAGAGTTTATAAAAACGATATTCGAGTAAAAAACAAAAAAAAAAAAGTTCTTAATGGTAGATTAATCCAATAACTGAATGAAATAGCAGAACAAGCAGCAAACACTTTTTAGCCAACGCAAACCGTCTTGTTGTTAGCTTGAAATTGAAAAAATAGTTAGAGCATGGAATCACCGATTTTTAACCGTTGATACGAACAACTTCCGACCAATTATACAACATTAAGTTCCGGTCTGATGTTTAATGAATTTCAGGAGTTGTTTTTGAAAATTTAATGAAACCTTGAATTAACGAACTGTTGCAGAAGAGATAAATGAAAAATGCACGATGTCGATCTATTGATTGATTGATTGATCGATTGACAATTAGACTCGAAGAAAGAATAGTCACATTGACCTAGTCAATAGCTCACCTTGAATGCCATGGTTGCTGTGTCTTGTGGATGACTGATACTGTCCAGAGTAGTGCCAGGGCTTTTATACTATCGAAATGAACTGGGGAATTTTGCGACACGAGGCCGCGCCCCTTGCAGACGTTCACCCAAAACTTAATGTCTTTCTCTTTCTCTTTCTCTTTCTCCGGATTCTTACCCTCTCCATAATATTCTGCCCATGGTCACCCTGGACCACGCGTTCTGTCTCGTGACATAATACTGTCAGAGTAGACACAATGCAAGTATAACGCTTCGAGATTTATCTCTCTTTCGAGTCACACCGCTCTTCGTGCTATCCGCCACATATTGCTATTCATTATACATCAGCGGGCTTTTATTTGGGTCAATTTATATATATACCTATAAAATACTTTTTAGTGATCGAAGTTGGTCCCACACTCTGGGTTATATCCAGTTTTAATTTTTCAAACGAATTTTTGAAATCTCCGAAAAAGACTTGCTGGGCGAACTATTCGGTGCTTCAAATAAAAACTGTATTTAAACAGCATTTTTATTTCGAGAGAAAATACATTTGAGGAAAATTTTATTCAAATCTGTGAACGAAAGAAAGAATCTTTGTTGTATGTATTAATTACTCGCCACCATCAGCTAACGACTAATTATAAATATAGAACTTGCAAGCATTCGTAATAAATAACAGAGATGAATGTCGTAATTTTTTAAAACTACAGGAATCACAATTCCTGGATGAAATTACATTAAAAAAAAACAAAAAATAAGTGAATCAATCCAACTCGACCGACTTATTGAAAATCAGTGAAGTGTTTTACGAAACTGAATCACCGTCGCGTCACTTCGATATGATTTGACGTTAATCCGGTGAGTAGTCTTATATTCTCAGTATAAAATAAATAATTTTTATCACTGAATAATAAGCAGACCTAATTTTTTTTTCTTCTTCTTACGCGTCACTTTATTACAGCCACAGCTGGTGCAGTTCCGAGTAATTAAACGAAAAGCAAAAGTGTATCAAATCATAATCTGTAGTCTTAAAATTAATTTTTTTTAAAACATATAATCGTATGAAATAAATCTATAATCTTATTATTATGACCAAATTTTAATTTACGAATAAATTACGTAACGACAGAAAAGTCTATAATCTATATAGTTGTCACAGCTGAATTCCGTCACTTCTTTAAATCTGTAATAAATCTGCCAAGTTTACGTCATATTATGAACTTGTGCAGCGCTAAACTTGTTCTGATTGTGATCAGTTGAGCAAAACATTATTACTTCCAAATGCCTGATCGTCAAGTTGCTCCATATTGCACGCCTCTGTAGAAAGTAGAGTAGGTACTGCAGCCTTGCTGCAGCCGCGGCAGATGAGCTCGGAAGTAGTCAGACTCATCGGGCAGGCAGCCGGCCGGCCGACCGCTCATAGGTAAGACTACTTGCAGGCCAGACGAATGGATCTATCCCTCGTTGGTCGGCCTACCGCATTTCTAGTAGAAACGGCCGCGAGTGGTCAGCCAGCAGTCTGACTGCTTGGCGTAGATAGTGTGAACATTTTTATGACTTTTAGACTACTATAATAATTATTATGATTATTTTCACAATTTTTTTGATAAGATAGGAATCAGTACTATTTCTGAATATTGAGAAAAAAAATTACATTTTTCTAATCCTCTAATTATTGTGGATGGAAATTTTAAGTAATTATTTTTTTAAGCGGTAATTTAATAACGTGGTACTTTGCATCTGAGCGCTATAATTTGATTCTGTAATTGACGAGGATTACCTCGAGCTGATGGTAAAGACATATTCAAACATTAAGCCTGACGTATGCTGCACCAGTATACGCATGTATTAAGGAATTATATTGTTCATTGGTAGGAATTACAAAGAAAGGCTGCAGGCGTATGACGGTGATTGCATAATGAGTTAATATAGCATTCAACAAGTGAATTGCAGAAAGTGATATAATAATTTATGCAGTATGCCAATTGAGTGACATTGATTCCCGCTTTTACTTATTACCTACACCTTCGTCAACTTTGGATCTGTGTCATCCGATTTCCATTAGTATTCTATTGACACGCTCACTCGCCTAGTTTCTTACCTCGAACTCATAGTCTCCACAAATACCACATGACATACAATTTCAACTGCCATGAAATCAGACTATCTTGACTATCAAAAAAAAAAAAAATTAAAAAAAAATTCAAGTTTCCCTGTAACGTTTATAAAAGTAGTTTTTTCATTATCTTTTCAACTTGATATACTCATTTGAGAAGATGCAAGAGCAAAAAAATTAAAGGTGATGAATAGGGCGAAGACAGATTGAATAAAATTGGCGATTCATAAAAATCATGTTATGTTATGAAATGTATTTTATTTTTTTAAACAGTATGAAGAAGTTGGTTTTAATTAAATAGCGTATCCAGCAGCAGCATAGGTCAATGGAGCAGCAAGTCTGGCGACAGTTGGTGCTGAGTAAGCGAACGACGGAGCTGCTACACCAACAGGACTTCCTACTTTGGCAACTGGGGGGAATCCTAGGGCAGCACTATAAGCCAAGGGCCCTGCTACAGGTGGGAAACCAATCGGTGCGCTGTAAGCTACTGGTGCAGGAGCAGCTGCTACAACTGGAGAAGCCCTGGCGTAAACTGGTGCTGCTACTGCAGGTCCAGCAGCGACTAACGGAGAAGATCTAGCAATTACTGGTGCTGCTATTGCAGGGGCAGCAGCAACGACAGGAGATGCCCTTGCGACAACAGGAGCAGCAGCCACAACTCGTGCAGGTGCAGCAACGACTTGAGGTACGGCTAAGGCTGCAGGCTCTCGGCTTACGACAGCGTTGAATCCGTTGACGGGGTCAGATGTGTAGTCGACGATACGACGGTTGCCGTCAGGCTCGATGAGGCTGTAACTACCCTGGACAATGTCTCCGTTACGCGTTTCATACTGAGCCTTCGAATCTCCGGTCAAAGAGTCCTGCACATCATAGGCGAAGCTGTACTGTGGGACTGGGTCGAAATCCTCAATCTTCGCCAAGACTGGGCCAGCTGGAGCGACCGGGACGACTCCAGCATTGACGACAGCCGCCAAAGCGAGGAACACACAAATCTGGGAATATGAAAGAAATTTTACGTTATCGTTGTATCGATGAAGAAGAGAACAGTGGGTTAGTTATTTTTTGTAATGCTAGAAATCCGTATTTCACAATTCCAATTAGTCGCGATCCGCAGGGCACTATGATGTTAATATAGATCAGAATCACAATATCATTAATTTTACACCGGAAACTTATAATTTCGTTAAGTCCTTCCAAGTAGTACGTATAGCATACGTTCGCACTAGTTTTTTTTTTTCGTCATAAATACCACGTGGATAAATGTTTATCACTTCACTGGGAGGTAATTAATTATATTGATTGGTATCCTACCTTGGAAACCATTGTTACTGATGCACAGATCAACTGCTAGTCATCAACTGATGTTCAATTGTCTTCAGCTTCTGACTTATATCGTTGACCATCCGTAACACCCCTCCCCATTCTATACTGTAATGGCCACACTGGTATTGCGCGTATCATCCGTTGACCACTCGTTACATGTTGAGCAATTTGATTAGTATTTCAAGTCGGGCATATGAGACGGCCGAATACCAATGTCTCGAAATTCTATTGAGAATGTCACTGGAAATGGCCCGCAAACTTGGCTGACTAGAATAATATCAGGACTATAAGCTTTCTCGAGTTAGTCAATATAGTTATTTCGTTATTAAATTTAATAAATTTTAATAATAATTTGGTTTTTCAATTACGATCAGCTTCAGCTGTATATGGGTCTAATACTAATATTTTTCTAATTGTAAGTATAGGAAATTAGGAAGCCTAATTTAGTGATTGTTTTCGAAATGATTGAGAAATCCTAACTTTTTTGCCCGCTGGTTTGAATACAGAAAGGATACTGATTGGCCAATTTTAGCCAAGGCCGAAGGCTATGCGCCTGCATTGATTGAACAAACGTTTTCCCAATGTTCTAGAATCATCACATATACGTAATATCAAATACCTTAAGTTGCCAAGGAAAATAAGGTGTTGCTGTAACAGTGAAAACCGGGTTCCTTCGTTGGCACTTTGACAGTACCTATAAAACGGAGTGCGAATTATCCAGAATTGGCTAACACGAAGTAATCCGTCAATTAGTCTACTTGATTAAAATAAAATTGGCAAAAAAAAAACCATGGTGCAACGACAAATTCTCCATTCACTCACTCCATTCCTGTCACTTAATTTTCGAAAAAGAAAAAAAAAGTATTTGAAAGAAGTAATTCCAAATTCATGCTAATAATTAAAACAATCGTTTCTCATTTTTCTAGGTGGCTATAATAATTAATGACCCAGCTTCCTTCATCGGCGAGTTACGTCAAATGACCTTGCATTCGACTACCCTTGCCAGAAATTATCGGCTACGCAATTGTCAACGTGCCAGTGGGAGTGGTAATCCCACATTGTGACATCTTCAACGATATAAGCATCGCCCTGCTCCTTCAGTCTCATCAGTTGCTGCTTTAGTTTCACCCACAGCTAAGTTACTCGCTCGATTTATCATGGCATTCAAGGTATAATGCATTCAAGTTCTTCAACCCTGACATTTAAATTTCAAAAATCCTCATCTTATTATATTTTTGAGAAAAAATCCCTCTTCGGAGTAAAAGACATTAATTGAGTAGTCTAATCTTCACCCAATTTTTGATCCACTTGGCAATGATGATAATAATAATAATAACCGATTTTCAAATTTGCAGTTCTGCGTTTTTCTCGCCCTGGCGGCCATGGCGAACGCCGGAATCATTCCTGTTGCTCCAGCTGGGCCAGTCTTGGCGAAGATTGAGGATTTCGATGCGGTACCTCAGTACAGTTTCGCCTACGATGTGCAGGACTCTTTGACCGGGGATTCTAAGTCTCAGTACGAGACACGTAACGGAGACATTGTCCAGGGTAGCTACAGTCTCATCGAGCCTGATGGCACCCGACGTATCGTCGACTACACCTCTGACGCTATCAATGGATTTAACGCTGTCGTAAGCCGAGAACCTGCAGTCGTTGCTGCACCTGCACGAGTTGTAGCTGCTGCTCCTGTCGTAGCTGCAAGAGCAGCTCCTCTTGTTGCTGCTGGACCAGTAGGATATTCAATTCCTAGAGCTGTGGCCTCGAGACTTAGCGTTCCTGTTGCTGCTCCTTTGACATACCCAGCTCCCGTTGTATTCTAAATGATGTAATCACTTACCTTGCACGATGTGTTATTCATGATTCGCTTTGTAAATATGTATATGATGTACAAAACCGAAAAACATTCTTCGTCATAATTTTTGGTAAATAAATCAAATTATTTTTAATGAATTTTCTGACTCAATGATGTTATCCTTTTTATTATCTCATAATTATTAAGTTAGTAAAGCAAAAAGAAGCGCAATCGCCGGCATAACATTATAGATATATTTCGGCCGATTATCTCCCAGTAAACTGAACGAGATTGGTGATTTAAATATTTTTAATAATATAAATGACTCATTATTTCTTTCAATTCTGTTTTATTGATTTTAATACCATATATTTTCAAACGACTAACTTACTGGATTTACCAATCTAGATTGAATTCGGGTAAACATAATGTTAGCTCGGGTGGAAACGTTTAATAAAATTCACTTTTCAAAACAAATTTTTGGTTTGTTAAGGTTTTTTGATAAATCTCGATGAAATTTGATATGAGAGACCTAATTCTGTCGTCAGTAAAAAAAAAAAACTTCCTTCAATTTTTAGCAGCCAAAATATATATCTACGTTCGATGAAAGAACCTCTCTTGGTTCTCGTACGTTTTCGTAACGGTATTATTGATAAAGTGATTGAAAAATCTATTAAGAAATAATTGAATTTCAAAATAGCCGGATTTTTCCATGTTGTATCCGGTCTGTGAATTTATAATAAAAACATTTCAAAAATTAAAATTACCTTGAAAATCTGAAGCCCTTCGTTTGTTTCGATTATAAAAGTTTACGGCATATTAAATAACGCGTTGTCTTTATAATAATAAGAAAAAGACGCGCCTGAAGACTGCGTCGCAGTCTTTGGCTAATCTGAATTCAATTCACGCTCCTTCTATGAACCGACACTTATACGACTGTCTGTTTCTGTTTCGGCGACTTATGCAACAGACCAGATTAAGCAGTCAGTTAAGTATTACAGTAGGCGAATCGAAGTTACGAGAGGCAGTCCCACCTGGGTGTGGCCAGTCGATCGAAGGACACCCGTTGACAACTAGAAATTATCTCGGCTTTGACATGCAAGAATAAAATCATAAGGAATCTGAGAAAAAAGAAAAAATAGAAAAAAAAAAAATAGAAAGTTTGAACAAAGTGAAATTCAAAAGAAAAGAAATTATGATAAAGGCAAGACTTATTTTTGCCAATATCGATTCTGATCTTTGGCATTATTATTGGATGCAGAAACATTCGCATAAGGTATATGAATTTTTGCCACTATCTGTAAATATGCATTCTTTATCTAAGAATTTATTGAAATCAAATTTTTTTGCCAAGCACAAGGCAATGATTTGTCATGAGTCAGATTGCATATCGAATCAATAAATCCGAAATTGATATGAAGATAAAGAAAATTTTTAGTAAGTGGTAATTGGTGAACCAATTTAAGTAAAAGGTAAGTTTAATAAAAGATTACAGGCACGAGCTTTTTTATAACTGTTGAATTTATGCCTATTCGCGGTGGTCCGCCAAGTACCACTTACTCCATCTTCACCCTTATTTTTAAAATAAATCATTGATCCCCCTGGGATGCTAGCGATGCGGTGGGAGTGTGAAATAAGTCACATGGATGTTTTACACGTAGATTAGAGGCCGTAGTCTTCAACAAATGCAATACATACAAAGAAAATTGATTTTCTGAAAATTGTGTGATGTACCCCATTAATTGCAGTCTATATAAAATATTTAAACAGGAGTCTGTTGAACTCTAGTCACAGTGGACAAAAATAATCAGCCTTATACACTCAAAATCCTTTTTTTTTTCAGATGGATCTCAGAGGAATCTACCCGAGGGAGGGTCGCGAAAGCCGGAAATCTTCATCTTCAATATTCCGGCAATCGTAGAATGGCGCAATGTCTTCGCGTAAAGCGTGGCAGCGCATCAATTACACTTATAATTGAAGTAGTGTGTGTACGCATCTCGACTGGACCTACCAGTTTTTGAACTAACCCATCAAAGAGCTGCTAAAGTTTCTCGATCGAAAATTTTAGAGGCGCCGAGCCGGAATGGCAAACCGAATTCTCGTCCCTGTATTATTCTTGCTTTATATTTATTCCTAGATTTTTGAATTGGTAGATAATAACAATAATCGGCCAATATCTCACTTCAACGATGACATTTTTAGATTAAAATTTCCCCATGTTCATCTGTTTGAATATTTATACTTCATAATAATAATATTTATACGATTTTACCCATCGTATTTACTCATGAGCCTGTACTATAATGCTCGTCTATCCATGAGCCTGTTCATTGTGTCAACCCATGTTGATCCATTTTCATCAGCATTCGCACATATAAATATATTGGCACATAGTTTGAGAAGAAGAAATTTCTCAAATTAAATAATTCAAACTCTGAATTGTTTAGAATTGATAAGTATAGCCCAGAATTATTTTTTCATTCAAGATGAACTGAACCCTTAATTATTGCAGCTCACACCTAAACTCCCATCCTACCGGGACCTTTCCGAAAAAAATAATAGAACTCATTAATTAAAACAGGCTTATAAATGGTTTATTCATCTTAACAAATACTGCATCATATGCTTTTACAGATCGTGTAATCAAAAATTGTCACCAGCTCTTCTTTACAATGAGAAAACTAATTACAAGGCAGCAGGAGAATAAGTGAGGCCAGCAGCTGGGGCGGAATAAGCGAAAGGTGATGAATACGATGCAGTATAGGCCGAATAAGCTGGATAAGCCGCGTACGCTGCAGCGTAACTAGGATACGTTAATGCAGCCGTCTTAGCAAAAGGTGCAGCGACAACAGGAGCAGCAGCGACGACATTGGCAACAGGTGCAGTGTAACGTTGATAAGAATTGGCCGTCAGCGCCGCAGGTACAGCATAAGCAGCGTAATTGAACGGCGAAGCAATCGCCCTGACGGGAGCAACCGGAGCTGGAGCTGGAGCAACTAGACGGGCTGGTGCAGCGTTGGTAATAACCCTGGCAGAAGCTGGGGCTGCAGGAATTGGCGCAGAAATAGGTGCAGGTGATTGTCGCAGTGGTCCAGACCTCGCATCAAGTACTTCTACGTCAGAATCTGGTCCAGTTGCTGGAATGACTGGTGCAACCGGTGCAGAAGGTGCAGCTGGGGCAACGGGGAAGACATTTGCAGCTGGAGCAAGGGCCAAGGTAGCAAGGGCTGGCTCCCGGCTTACGACAGCATTGAATCCGTTGATGGGATCAGCTGTGTAGTCGACAATACGACGGGTGCCGTCTGGTTCTACGAGAGAGTAGCTGCCCTGGACTATGTCTCCACTTCGGGTTTCGTACTGGGCCTTTGTATCTCCGGTTAGAGAGTCCTGCACGTCGTAAGCGAAGCTGTATTGTGGCGCAGAGTCGAAGTCCTCTAGTTTTGCGAGCGCTGGTGCAGGGGCGACCACTGGAGCCACTGGGGCAACCGAGACCACTCCACCCTTGGCTACAGCTGCTACGGCGAAGAAAATGATGAGCTGAAATGAAAATATCTTGTTGGAATGGTGCTCGCAATATTATTATTTCGAGATTCACATCGTTACATTTGGGGCTCTGAATTATTGCCGATCAATGCATTAATTAATAATATGATCAGTAATTGCAGAAGTGTCTGTCGAAATATCCCATATCCATCTTCAGCAATCATGTAACAGTTAATGCAACAAAATCTAGCCTCGTCGGGGTAATTGTTATGCAGCGACACGAGTCCCGAGAATTATTTATATGTAGAAGTGATTGAAAAAACGTTGACAGAATATGTTTAGGTTTAGGTATCGCAATATCCTGTGAACAAAACTGCAACAACATCAATTGCAAATCACATCCTAGAATTTGTCACCATAGTTATACCTACATATTTTTTTTTTCTTTTTTATTTGGTCTCTTATGGGACGTTTCAAGCTTAGAAATCTAGTGCTATAAACAACAAGCTCTGATTCTCGAATTGATTTTTCTCTGGATAGACTTTTTCAGCCCCTTTTTTTTTTTTTTTTTTTAGATAAACCTGTATTTTCTTGTGTCTAGTGTCTATAGAGCTACGGGGTAAATTGGAGCTGGAAATTTGGTATAAAATCTTGAAAACTTACCTTGGAAGCCATGTTTGTTCGTGAGAGGATCGGCGAAGAAATACTGATGCCTTAGGGTGAGATCGCCCAGGTTTATATAGTTGCGATGCGCTGCGACGCCTGCATCGGGACGCCCCCACCTCTGTTCCCATGGTGACCTCCTGGTGCGCTATCGCCTCTGTCTTTCTTCATATCAGTGGCTTCACCAGGTCTTACAGACATCGGTGACGCTGCTACGCGACCAGGGAATCAATTGATGTTTAGCAAAGATGCAAATTGACAGAGATTGTAATGATCAGCGAAAAACGTTGCAGGATTTATATGAAATTTCTCTCCGGGTCATCACCTGTAGTGAACCGAAATAGAGGATCTTGACGAGCCGAAAAATCGCACAACTACTGATCCTAAGAAGACGTCTTGGCATTCCGGGAAAGTGGAATACTCGTAGGTTCTTCAGAATGTCAAATAGCTTCCGATCGAGTCAGCCGATTTAACGAAATTTGGTACAAAAGTACTTCAAATAATTTACCAAACTGTCATTGAGTTTGAGCGAAGATGGTCAAAGGATTCGGCAAGGGAAGAGAAAAATGTCTTCTCAAAGAAGTGCCAATATCTCATCGACCGTTTATGCAAATTGTATAAATATTTTTTGGTCAGTACTCATTTAGGCACAACATTTTTTTGGTCAAAACCAACACAATTTGAGAGTCAAATGTGGCAAGGGTAGCAGTGTGAAATATTTTTCTCTATACTTTCTGGATTTTTGAAGTCATCGAAGCGAATTGAAATGTCTCAGATAGGTGCTTTTTGAATCGGCTTCCGATTGCCGTTTATTAGAATGATATTTCAAAACCACTATGAGCCAACATAAAATAATGATCATCAGAAAGAAATTTCGGGTCAGCTGTATTTCAGTACGACATGTTATATGGATGGTATATGAATGGCTGGGAAACTATGTAATCACGATTCACTGCTTCATATGGAGTGCAGTGTTTTCGAGTTTCATCGAGTGGTTTAAATTGACCTTTTGCTTGAACTCTTGGGCGAATTGCCCTGTCCAAAGATTTCTTAATCCATGGCCCAAGGAAAGACCTTTTCGATCAACATGCACTGAAAATTGATAGTTGGTGCACGAACTAGACCAACTGGGCTAAAACTTATGGCAAGTTTGGTATTATTCAAAACCACATCATTGATAGTTCGAGCTCATACTAAACATTGTCGGTTCTTTCCTGTCTACTTCGATGCTTAGTCACTCTCTGCAGACATATCCATTAATCTGATTTTTTACTATTGTATAAGATGCATATAACATCATCGCGAATAACGTCCGATCAAAATAATATCGTTAGATCAATTTATAGACCGGCTGTATTAGTTCCAAAGAAATTTGAAAAAAAAATATATCGTCACGATTCCACAATGAGCATGTTATGCATGTAATCAGCATCAATATTATGCGTCTATGATCAATATCTAGGTATATCTATAATAAAATCGAATGAGAAAAAAAAAAAAAGATTAGAAGAACAATCTAAAATTTCTCTATAGATGGTATAAAGAGATGAAAAAAAATTCTAAACCGTTAGGCAAGAGGAAAGGATGTTTCTTTTTTCTTCTTCTTGAATGAGCTGACAAATTAGATCAATCCTGGTTCAATGATTTTCGAAATTCGTTACGAATAAATTTTTACTGGCGTTTAATCGGACGAAAAACGTGAAAGTTGACGTTAATATGGGCTTGTGGCAGCGGATATTGAAAGGATATACTATGATCTCAAAATTTTCTAAAAAAAAAAAAAAATAAGACACCTATGCATGTGTACAGAAAACGAGAGCTTGATGTTGCACATTATTATATTAATTACACTAAAGTTCGTGAGTCATAATTTTTGGCTCTATATAGTATCTGCAACTAAACTCACGCATCCAAATTAGTTGACCATTGATATTATATAATTATTAATATATTATGATTGTATCTTGTTTAACGAAAATTGACACGCGTAAGGATTTCAGTGGGTGACTGGATCAACGCACGTGGTTAATCGTCCACCTCGTACCTTGACACGTTATTTTTATTTACGCGTATTTGCCATCTTGTCCTCAATAATTGTAACGAATTTGTTTCTTTTTTTATTTCACTTCATCTTATAAAAAAAAAATTCCCTTCGTATTTTACCCAGCGATGCCCTTCAATCAGAGCACTATTCTACTACCGAGGAAAGTTGTCGATCTTGGAAATACCTGCACGAAATAATGTCTAATTTTTCTTTTTTCTTTTTCTTTTTATGATCACCTTTCGAAATTGTCGAGTTAAATATACTCACAGTCTATTTCAATTTTAACAGCAACTGCAGACGATATGCTACATCTTTATCGAATCAATTATTTTGTTTGAAATCTAAATCAGAGAAGTGGATGTATGAAATATATTTCCGAAAATAGTTTCCTGTAGTTATGAGGTGAAATAAAAGATCTGCAAAATCTTTCAATTTCTTATGTGTAGAGTAAACCAAAAATGGAAAAACGAAGGCTAACCATCAGACCTTGCAAAAATAAGCTCAAGTTTACGAGATAGATGAGAGTTGCTAAATTCTTCTAACGTTGTTCTTGAATTTAATGGGTTTTTCAAAATGTTAGGCAACACGATACGTCGTTTGGAATTGTAACTGACCATAAATGAGACGATGACATTGAGTCTTTTATTTTTACGAGACACCCAATCTAGATGGACCTTGAATTAATTTTCGTATTCGCATTTAGGCAGAAATAAGAAAACACAAATTTGATTTTCAGCCAATTTGTAGACGAACACGTTTACCTTTATGAAAATATTTATTACCATTTTTATTGTCAAGTAAATAACATCAAATTAGCGTTTTCATTGGACCATACAATTTCTGCTTAAACTCAATTCTGTGTAAAGTTCCATCGATTCGTTTTCTAGCAATTTCGTACGTGATTGGGTTAGACGATATTGTCAAAATGCTAATTACCAATTCTTGTAAATAATTATTCAACTCATGCGCTCGGTATTCGAGCTGCCTCTACGAACGCTTGGAGTTCTTATTTGCGAAACAATAAGCAACGTTTGTAGCAACGTTTCGTTTAACCGGATCATCGCTGCTTTCTAATCGTCATGAATTTCGTCAAAGTGCAGCAGTCGTCGTTATTCATTATTACATCGGCAACTATAGTATACCAGCTACATGTGATAAATCACAGCCTATACGAAAATACTACATTTTTCAAAAACTAAAATGAATTATTTTAATAAAAACGAATATAGTTCAACAGCTCTTCTATTACCAGTCTTCTTCTTATTTTTGGTAATTGTAATTCCAGTGACTTAGCAGACTCAAATCTCTTCTATTCTCAATAATAAAACTGTTTTAGTATTCTACCAGAGAAAAAAAAATTACATATTAATTTTCAGAAATCGTATCGAAGTTATAGGCTGCCTCAGATACCATCGACACATTTTTAAGCAGATATAAAAAAAAAAAAAAAAACGCATAAGAAATGCAGTCCGCAGACGATTTCATCATCGATCATCGACTTCAGACTGCAAAGTTAATATACCTTACTATAAAATAAAAATGACCTGAAAAAATCCTACCTATCTGTAACTAAATGAGTATTTACAACGTCTCCCTCGTTCTTCTTCTTCTTCTTCTTCTTCTTCTTCTTCTTCTTCTTCTTCTTCTTCGAAGTATGAAAAATGTATTAATAAAAACGGGATTTATCCCCTGGTGACTGGTAAAAAAATTTTTTATTTACATAGAAAATAATTTTCGGTTAAAATATATAACATATGTAAATATATTAGCGTTAGGACTAGGAAGCATCGTGACACTCGGGTCTGTCGTTAGTGATGATAATTAGTGTACGCTGGTGCTGCGAAATGTGGATGTGCAGGAACAACAGGAGCAACAGGCACAGCCCTAACAACAGCAGGTTCTCTGTGTACGACAGCATTGAATCCGTTTATTGGATCAGCAGTGTATTCAACTACACGACGAGTTCCGTCAGCTTCTATCAGGCTGTAGCTTCCGCTGACGACATCACCGTTCCTCGTTTCGTGCTGGCTTTTTGAATCTCCGGTCAGAGCGTCCTGTACATCATATGCGTATGTGTACTGAGGGTGAGGGTCGTATTCCTCGGTCTTTACGTAAGGGGTTGCAGCATAGGCGACAGGAGCTGCGACTGGTATAGCACTAGCCTTGACGACGGCGAGCAACGTCGTTGCGACGATTACAAACTTTAATTACAAAAATTGGGAAAGCATTATTTTTCAAGTAGGTCAATAGATGATAGATGATAGATGATAGAAATTTTAATGATGTATCGATTTTTCCTAACAGCCGGAGTCGATTAGTCCATCGATTGATCATTCTATGATTAGAAGACTCAATTAATTTTCCACTGGAACTCTAACTACAATTTGTACTGTGACGGAGTCAGTACCTGAAAATTTGGAGCATTGAAAAAATGAGAACGTTTCTCCTATCTTGAAAAAACAAACCCTACTATATGTACTTGCATGATGGAAGAAATCTGCACCGTAAGGGTGCAAAGAGTAATCGGAAGAGGCGTGAATTTATATAAAGCGATAATTTTCTTCGTGAAATTCTCACCTTGGCGACCATTTTCGTTCTTGTAGTGATTGGGGAACTTAGTAAGAGATACTGATGTCCGGATGATTCGGGTCTGAGGTATTTATACGTTGGCTGACGATGTCCCCCAGGTTATTATACCGTAAGCTAACTCAAAGCAACGCTCTGCATTTAATGGTCGCTATTGCCACCCCACCTTAGAATAACTTGGTTCAATACCTGCACAAGTTTTGTCCATTAAGTTTGACCACACGCAGGTTTTCCAGACTTTGGTATCGTTGCACCGGATCTCTTGATTCGATGTCAAAAAAAATCTGACAATCAGCTGTGATATGACATTCATATAGAAACGATTTTTTACGGAGATGAAGTAAAGTTGGAAAATCTATAAGTAGAAACATAAATGAATCAAATTTGAACAGAAGCAAACATCGAATTCGCATATGTGGATGAAATATGTGGTGAATCCAATCGGCTTATAGCTTGGATCAAGAATGACTGAGATGAGGAAAAATAGTGAAATATCATTATTTTCGTGTATTACTCGGAAGAAACGTGACTTGTTCAATGTGTCGAAATTCTATAGCTGCACCTGTTCTTCCTAGGCTCAGACTTATGCACTATGGGTCAATAGATTTCCAACCTAACGGATGCTTTCACCATTGCGTAAGGTTGTCCTCGTCTTTGGTACAAGTGTAACACTTCCGTCACGACCAGGACAACCCTTGAATACGAAACAGCGCATCACTGTCTCTCTGGCTACTATACTCCTACGCGAAATGTCACTTCGACAGTGCAGAAGCTAACCGTTTTAAACACAAAGTGGAATATTTGCTATTGCGAATTGCCAGACGACTGGCTGTCGCAAATTTTAATTGTTTGGGTAATAGTTGAAATGTGTGCCGAAAAAATTTGCATCATTTTTTATTGGGGTCCGAAAAAAAATCAGTCATATCTTCTTTCGACAGACTTCACCTTAATAAAATCTCAATAAGAAATTGATAGATGCACTACGCAGCTCTTGAATGTTTTGGCTTCGAAACAGATGGGCGTAATTCCGAGTGAGATGGATCCTCATATTCAAAGTAATAATCATAAATATCAGCGAACTTTCTTCGTCGTCGTTTAAAATCATTTTTTTTTATTGAACATGCCGAAATATTGGACAGACCTAATTTCTCAAAACATAGTTTTATCATCCAGCTGATTCTCCTCCGCTGATTATTGAGCATCCTGAATTGGATAGAAAGAAAAAGCATAGAATTTTAGTTGGGCACCTTAAAATTTACAAATTTGAGGACAAAAACAAAGTCTTTTCAATAGGAATCATTTTCATTAGATTTTTATAGGATTCATATCTTGGTAGACTTTTACGAAGCCAATAATTCTTGGCCTGGATATTATCAACGATCCTTTCGTGGATTTTAGATTGATGATTTTTGACTATAAATATCTACTATTCATACTATATACATGATCGATTGTGGATTTAGGGCCGAAGACAAACAGGATCTAGAAGAACTAATTAAAATTCGTTACGGTGCAAGTAGAAATTTCACTTCCTGTCGGCCTTACAATTAGCGTTAATGATAGGTACGCGACTGTCCCTGCTCAAAATCCCAGACAGAAAACCGGATAGGCGGAATTGTATCCGCCTGTATACGTCCGAGTTCTGGTTTTTGTGTACCTGGAAACTTCTGATCCTGGCCGGAATTTTGACGGTCCAATATTTTCGCGTGTCAGCATTCCTATCGGGTTCTATCCGGAAAGTAACCCCGCCCTAGGCATTTTTCCTGTATGGTTCTATCCGGATCCATTTTCAAAAAATTGAAGTTTTTTTTTTCGTTTATTTTTCTTTTGTTTTTCGTTTTTTTTTTTTTTGTTTTTTTTTTCGTTTTTTTTTGTTTTTTTTTTTCGTTTTTTTTTCTTTTTTTTTTTTTCTCTCAAGTATATAGATTATATTTTCCGCCTCTATATATACTCACCAACTCCGATAAGTGGTACTCGCAAGAATATCGAAAGCGGTGGTCGCCGCCTTACGAGAAAATATTGAAGTAATGTACATTACATGGAAACCGGAAAGGTACGGACAGAGCCCCGATTCCAACTTTGAAAATCTTTGTCCGTATCTATCCGGTTTCGCCACGCAAATCATAACGTGATTATTTACATCAAATCTTCAAAGTTGGAATCGGGGCTCTGTCCGTATCTATCCGGTTTCGTACCCGCAAATCATAAAGTCATTAAATTTACATCAAATCTTCAAAGTTGGAATCGGGGGGCTGTCCGTATCTATCCGGTTTCGGTCCCGCAAATCATAACGTGATTATCAATTGATACGGCACGAAATCGGATAGAGCCCCAATTCCAACTTGGAATATTAGCTGTATTGATGATCACGTTATGATTTGCGGGACCGAAACTGGATAGGTACGGATAGAGCCCCGATTCCAACTTGGAAAATTTGATGTAAATAATCACGTTATGATTTGCGGGACCGAAACCGGATAGGTACGGACAGAGCCCCGAGTCCAACTTGGAAAATTTGATGTGAATAATCACATTAGGATTTGCGGGACCGAAACTGGATAGGTACGGACAGAGCCCCAATCCCAACTTGGAAAATTTGATGTAAATAATCACGTGATGATTTGCGGGACCCAAACCGGATAGATACAGACAGAGCCCCAATTCAAACTTAGAATATTAGCTGTATTGATACGATACGAAACAGATCGATTAAACCGCCGAATACGATGCACATCCAACCGGATAAACTTCCGAATAGGTGATACGCTTGTTCCGGAAACAGTCCAGACAAAACCAGTCTAAAAACCAGATTAATTTTTTCAACCGACAGGATGCCGATTGGTCCGGATAAGTTACCCCGTCGCGGATTTTCCGAGCCGGATTGAATGCAGACAAGGCTCGCGCAGAATCCAGACAGGAATTTTCGACAGGATAGGGTACAGACCACAGACAGACAGATACGCGATCTGGTCTTGTCTGGAAACTTGTCCGAAAAGCTATTCGCTCCTGTCGATTTCAGTCTGGAATTTTGAGCAGGGGTTACATCGTTGCAGACGATATAATATCATAACTAACATCGATTATCTATACCTATTCTATGATTTGTGAAAATTTCGTGATTAAAATCGATAAAAAAAATTTCGATCCGTATTTTATTCTCTCACCTTTAGTCGATGTAAATATTTCCGCATCCATCTTTCGAGCATCTTGAACTTGGAGCTGAATTATTATGTGTTACGTGAGCCTCGCGGGGATTCTGCAGCGGCAGCTGCGTAATCATTTACTCGGCAGATGATTCAGCGACTTTCATTGACGCCGAAGAAGAACGGCCTTGGCAATGACTCGGAGGTTAATGGCTCGAGGAACTCTGCAGATCTCAAGATCTCTCTAAAGCGATGCCACTAGTCCTCGATCCTTGATAGTGCAAAAAAAGCGAATATATATATATATATGCGCATGAATATATTAGAATGGTCCTTATATATGGCTAAATAAGATTCTAGATGATGATGATGTAAATTTTTTTATCAGATAGTAGCACAAATGATTTTTGTCAAAATTGTTACTCTCACAATAAAATATATATTGAGAACATAGCAGAGACACGTGTATTTCAAATAGGGAAATCCACCCTCTTGGTGGGAATGAGATAGAGATGAGATGAAAATCTGAAGAAATTAGGGAATTGTTTTTTTAATTATTTGGAGCCAATTTTGGGAGCGCCTGCTCAAAAAAAATTGTCCGAGCCCTAAATAAAGATCACGCTAATATATCTATAAATATCTGTGTCATTTCTTAGTTACGTAAGAAAGAAACTCTCCAAAGGTCTCTCACCTCACGATTCGTTTTTTTTTTTTTATTATTTTTGCAAGAAATATCTCGTGAAGTACTTCAACTGGAAAATATTAAATCAGTATCAATTTACGGTTGGATTATTTACGAAGTTTTAGAAGTTATATATATATTATATGTAACCAAGTGGCCGCGAATATTTACCAATTTTTTACCTAAGAACGTGTTTCTCGTATCGCGTGATTCATGCGCGAATGATCAAATGGTCAAGTTCACATCGTTCAAGTTCGCGAGAAATTTAAAACTTTACGTAGAATGAAATATTTTTATTTATTTAATAAATCAACGGGATCTGAAAGCCAAATTTAATAGTACCTACATACTTATACCTATGTGACATGTTTGGGGGTAGAGAAATATAGTCATTCTTTCAGGAACGGAATATAAATAGTTACCCGGAAAAAAATGGTGTAGATTCAGTAAGATCTAAATTTTGGGAAAAAAATAGATCTAAATAGATCCCCTGATCCATTTTTACATTTTGTTAGATCTAAACAGATTTGGGGAGATCTTTTTAGATCTCGCTATAGATCTGCTTTGATATTATATGATGTTAGATCTAGTCAGGTTTAAGTAGATCTGAATAGATCTTCCAAGATCCATTTACCTAGATCTAATTTTCACAAAATTTAGATCCAACTGGATCAAATTTGATCTAATTAATTTTTTTTCAGGGTAATTATTGTTGTTGTATATAAAAATGAATAAATGGTTTAATTCCTTGGTGTACAATGTCCAATTCTCCGTGTCTTGCATTTGATAGCTCATATCTAACGGTAAATTGAAATTACGCAACGCCTGTGCACCGGTATAATAATAAAGTTGAGTGAGAGTTCTCGATTATAAAATGTAATGTAAGATGTTATGCCTTGATATGCGTATCGCTGTATATGCGTATAAACTTTTATGTAACAAATATTTACTACTATATATAGAATTTAATGAGCTATTAAATGGAGTAAGTTAACGTTAAAAAAATTCATTCTAAACAAGATAATAAGTAAACGGATGTCGGAAATAAGAAGTCGTAAAGTTAAAACGGCATTTGTTGCAATCCCGGAAGTGATATGAGGCAAGAAAAACTGGTTTAATTTTCAAAAAAAAATTTCAACCATTATTACAAACGTTTATTATTGTTTTCATTTTCAAAATATCGCCCGGGGAATCTTATACTAACCCGTAGGCTGATAGTAGATTAATAACGATATAATATAAGCTATCGAAATATATCGATATGCTTAAGGCGATATACTTGTCTATATTGATTTATTACACCATGCAGTGTGCCACCTTACTTAAATATGACGACTATAGAAAGGAGTGAAATGAATACTAATATTCCATCCAATGATTAATCCTCATCTAAATTTTTAGAAAATTTGACAAGAAATTCGTGTGAACTAATTCGCAGCTGTGATTGATTATTATAGATGCAAAAATGTGTCATTTAAAATCATTTATCAGAAAAAAATAACGATGAAGAAAAATTTACCACGAATATAGAATTTCTAATTAATATACCTAATACATTATTTGTAATTCTAGGAGTTGATCTATAAGCCGGCGATGTTGCGTTATGTGAAAAAAGAACTGATCTAGAATATCGATGGATCAGCAATGAATACGCCAAACTCCATGCTCTAATAAATTTACGTAATAGGGTAGGTATACACGCGGACAGTTGTACAAAGTTATAATATAGTCTGAAAAAATGTACAACAATGCTGATGGTTTATTCGATTTGGAATATTTCATAACATCTATTCTGATTGTTTGACTTCAATAAAGCCTTTCGAAAATTTTAGACAAATATATGTGACGAGCGATTACTATAATTCTTTCAAATGTAAGTTTCATTTCCTTTACTGTTCAGAGTTACATTTCTCGTGTAACATAATTATCCACTTTCGTTATAGATATTACGTCTGTATAGGTACACGGAGAGAAAAGAATAGTAATATTCACAATGTAACATACTAACCATTACTATGTTACATGGTAACGTAGATTTTCAAACATTACATTTGCTTAGTTACCATGTAGCATAGTAAATATTACCAGAAGAATAGTAATGAATCCTATTTGACATAGTATCATTTACGATTTTATGAGAAATAAGTCTGGTTACTATGTTGGAATGGTAAATATTACTATTCTCTTCTCTCCGTGTATTATAATTAACATCTATACACTTTCTATTTATTGTTCATCGAATTAGTATCGATAAGATTATAAAAAGTCAGGATGCATTTAAACGATATGAAAGATTTGAGAGATTGATAAATTCATGATTAATTAAACTTGTTATTATCTAACTAATTAATTGACACAATTTGAGGCCAAAATTTTAATTAAATTTGTAAAAAATATTTAAAAAAAAAAATGTATAATTTCAAAAAAATACCTTACCTATTCTGCGATAGAAATTGCATAACGTTTTACATATCAATTTGCATCATTGAACCTGTAACGCAAAATAAATCGGAGAAATTTAAGACCTGCGGGTAGTCAAGTCTCAAGGAAGTTATTAGGTGACAACATGATTTTGCGATTGTGTTTTGTTACGTTTAATCGTGGTCTGGGATCAGGATAACATTCGCAAACTTTCGCTTTTATTAATTCGCTCAGGTGAACAAGAATATTTTTTCATATGATAATCGAGGGCTAGGGCTTAAATTGAAAAAAAAAAAAAAAAAAAAAAAGGAACGAGGAGGATTATTTGAAATGAAATTTAATCGGGAAAAACCGATGTGGTATAAATCGATAGGTACATCTAATTTGAATAAAAATAACTTATTCATTCATATTTATTGAATTTTATTATTTTATCCTATAGATTTTCAACGTGAGCGATTTGCCTCGCGGGGCTGGATATTAATTAGAAAGAGTTTATTCGTGTGTATGTATGAAGAAAAAAAAAAAACGAAAAAGAAACTTATTGAATATGGTAATTTCTTAACGCCTAGATACGAGTGTCTGGGACATAATCAGATCCGTCGAAGAGCTCCCACGTCCTTATTTAGATACTTGCGACTAAAATCACTTCACTTTCCCCGTATATAGCTGTCACCAACGGTGAAAGATCTTGCGACAGAATATGTCATTCGAAATTGACTAAATCATATACTTTTATTTAGGGTATATAATATATAATTTTATTTTCAAAATAGGCACTCAGTCAGCCAAAGATTAGCAACAAGATTTACAGATAAAATAATCGAGCTTCCGGATGATCGATTACCACTTTAATTCCATGATAAATAATTTCAAGCTCAAAATCAAGTCCCTTGAACTGAATTTAGAAAAAAGATTTTATTTACACTGTCTAATCGATCGTTATGTCAAAGGTTGTCAAATTTTTGGACTTAATTGCAAGTGTTAGTTGACTCGGATCTGTTTCTAGGTGTGGTACCACTACTTTCCTTGCGTAACATCATATCATACCTGGTTATAATATTAACTCTCCTCTTACGTATATGATTTACGCGACACTTAATTAATCCTGTGTTCTATGTTCAAAAAATCATCTTTATTACCAATGTTATACTACTAATTCTTTACCCGCTTGAAAATCAGTCAAAAACACAAGATGAATTATGATCCGTTTAACATTTTGCTGCACGCTTGCGAATTTGATTACAAATTTGCATAAGACATACGCATGTAGTTGTAACGCATATATATATATATATATATATATATTGACGAAGAAAGATCTATTTAATTTTTTTTTTTTTTTTTTTTTTTGTCGCAAATGGTTCAAACGGATCTATATTAAAATATGAAGAAAAGAAATTAAATACCTAATTTTACGGTGACGATTGGTGAGTGAATGGAAGCTATAAGACGTAAGCTTACGGTTCTTATAAAAACCGGCTCGTCACACGTACCGCGATTCTAAATTGCATAACTGCGGTCCCCCTCAAATCCCGAGGCTGTATCATGTGTCATAACTCATAACGGTACGGTAGGTTTATACGTTTCTTGATGTGGAGCACTTTTGATACGAGAGATTGTAATTCTGGCTTTTCGGATCAGATCTTATACCGTCTACCTACTGAATTTTTGGGGATAGGAAATACAATAGTTATGCCCCGGGCCAACGAAATAGTGAGAGTAACTGCAGTATATAAACCCGATGGTCAGACCAAAACGGCATCAGTCTCACAGCTTTCAGCATCTAACGATCATGGCATTCAAGGTGAGTTGTGATTACCATCGTGGAAATATAATATAATATCATCAGTGGAAACATAAGACGCATTAAAAAAAAAAAAAAGAAATTATCGAAGGAGTTTTTCGATGGATATAATTATATAAATATTGTGCTACTACATGAAAATCTTCCCTAAAGTTGAAGAAAAAAAAATTAAAAAAAATTAACAAAACAAAGAGATCATTTTCTTGTAGGAAAAAAAAACGCTTTTCATACAACTTTTTCTCCCCACAGCTCATCACCTTCGTCGCCTTCGTGGCTGCCGCAAGCTCTGGCGTCATGAGTCAAGGGCACTACGGTCATGGGTACCAATCTGCCCCCGTCTACGGTCATGCTGCCCCAGCCTACACTCATGCTGCCCCAGTCTACGCTCATGCTGCCCCAGTCTACTCTCATGCTGCCCCAGTCTATGCTCATGCTGCCCCAATTGCCAAGGCTGTAGTGAAGACGATTGACGCTGACTACGACCCTCATCCACAATACAGCTACTCTTACGATGTTCATGATGAGCACACCGGAGATATCAAGAGCCAGCAAGAGACCCGTGATGGAGATGTTGTTCATGGTAGCTACTCGCTTGTTGAGGCTGATGGAACCCGTCGTATTGTTGAATACACCGCCGATCCCCACAACGGATTCAACGCTGTTGTTCACAAGGAAGGTGCTCCTCATGCTCCCGTCGTTGCCAAGTACGCAGCTGCCCCCGTCATTACTAAGTACGCAGCTGCCCCCGTCATCACCAAGTACGCAGCTGCCCCCGCAGCTTACGCTCATGCCCCCCTTGCCTATTCTGGCTACCACCATTAAGTATTCAAATGTTATTTTTACCTAGTTGTTTGTATAAAGAATAAAAAGTAGCTACTTTTTTTTATGTAATAATTTACAGTGGTTTGATTTTACTATTTTGCGCATAAAGTACCTGCCTCTTCCTCTCCTTGGATCATCAAACAATTTAAGAGTCAGGAATGCTTTTTGCTTATCCTATTTCATAGTTCGAATTCGTCAGGTATTTCGCACTTGTAATTTTATATAGTAGTCTAATCGATAATTACTTGTATAATTAGTTACGCGACATATTTTTTATCAAGTGACATTTATTTTGCACGGCTTATCAGACTAAGATTTGTCATTAGTCAAAAAAGACAACATATGTTTTATTGATTAATGGCTAAATCGAACTTTTATCTACGTCCTTTAAACTGTATCGAACACAGATTGCCATAGGCGATTGACTTATACTTTAGATGACTCGAGTTCTGAGGCGACTATCGACAACATGAATTGTGTAGATGACCCAGATGCAGTATAACAATATCTAAAATCACAATCTGAAGAGAAAATAAAAATAAAAAATCAAACCCATACAACTGTCAATGCATTTCCCCTGACTCCACTTTTATGACTATCATACATCCTGACAAAGAACCCATCAAACCTTTTGCTGCCTTCTATGTTCGATTTCTAAATTTAGAATATGTTTAACTGATTGTCAGGATCTTACGCAATATTACCTGTGATCAGTTCTGTCTGATTCTACAGATAAAATCCATCGATGTTTATTACGGTTGTTGCTGATACTGGTCCAGTGACAAAAATGCATCTGACATTATCAGCCACAGGCACAATAGACGGGAGTGGTGGAGTGCCCTAGGAGGTATTAGGTACTATATAAGTCGACGTTATGATCACGACAGGCACGCATTTCATTTTCCAACATCATAGAAACTTCACCATCGTTAAACTCAGATATCAATGGCGTTCAGGGTAAGGTCTCAGCTTTTTTGTTCAACAGTAACAATTCGCGGTATCATATCTTATCAGCTCAACCTAATCTCTGCAAATCATGATCAATTTTTTTCTTTTTTCAGTGTTTCTGGTTTATGACAGTGCTAGCTGTGGTGCATGGGGGCATAATTGCGTCCTCTCCATTGGCAGTCGGGGCTCCCTATGCCAGAGTCGTTCACGGAGTCCCAGCGATCGCTATAGCGAAGCAAATTAATTCGTACGATTCTAACCCGCAGTACAACTACGCTTATAATGTTCAGGATGTCCTAACCGGGGATTCAAAAACTCAGCATGAAACACGTAACGGAGATGTCGTCCAGGGTAGCTACTCCCTCATGGAACCAGACGGGACACGTCGTATTGTTGACTACACTGCTGACCCCGTCAATGGATTCAATGCCTTCGTTCACAAGGAACCTACAGTTGTTAAAGCCGCTGTTGCAGCAACTCCAGTCACCCTGGCTCGACCTCTTACAGTTGAAAGACCCTTTGCAGTCGCAAGTCCTTTTGCAATCGCAAGACCTTTTGCAGTCGCCCATGCACCTATGAGATTCGCTACATCTCCTTATGGCGCATTAGGATTGGCCTATCATTAAAACCCCATGATTGCTGAATCCTAAATGTCTTCGACGTCGATAAGTATGGCTTTTTTGAACGGTACCTAGTCTTGCCACGGTGCTTGGTGTTCAGTTTTAATTTTTTACTAATTCACAATTTTTGTGCATTACACGATCAACGGATTTATGCGAGGTCATCTGCGCGGATAATGATCGGAGAGGAAGAGATGAGAGCATAGGGGTGAACTAGAAGATACTATACTGCTTTCAATGGCCATACTGCACACTCTAAATGCATGCGCAATATTTGAATCGTTCTGTTTTTCACTTAGAGTATTTATGTTAGAAATTAATTTATGTTCATAACTTTATACTGTATAAACTCTTCACTGTGTGCAACACCTAATTGTATCTTTCTTGAACAAAAAACTGATACGTTATAATCGACACGAGAATTCGATACAGTGCTTATTACATGTTTTAGTAAATGATACGCACATCAATTTTTGTACGAAATAAATCATTGACTTTGAGGTTTATGAATCTGTTAATTATAACACCTATGGTAAACACTATGACAATCTACCATATTGTGTATCATATATAATTAATCGTAACCTAATGATCCTATAAATATCACATAACATATAATAAATAAGTATGGTCATAATCATTGAACAAATAACATTTACAATATTAGTCACATTCTATTCTTACGAATTTACATACTATGAGTTAATCGAGAATTGTAAATCGATATGTTTTACCATAAATATTCTTTGGGATAATGACTTGATTATTAATTACATTATTACACTTAATTACGTGTTACATACTTGACTGAATAGTGAATATCCTGAAAGTCGTGTATCATTGCCGTTGTATAAGTTCTTTCGAAAGCTAGCCAATTACTATTTGCTTATAGACAGCTAGTGGTGTACATGATTCATGAATCTATGAGATATTAGAAATGCAGTTACTGCAGGCTACTGCACTTGTAGAGGTACGATCAGTCCCACGGTCAACACCAGACGGCCTTTAAACTAATATAAGCAAGTAACTAGACAGACTAATTAGATACAGTCGAGTAATCACGTAAAATGCAGTTTCCGTAATGGCAAGGAAATAGGCGAGACAGTGTCACTCACCGAGTTCAAGGCAGAACATTGACAGTGAATAAATCACAACATTCTATTATATTATAATATCACCTCTACCTAGCTCTGATATAGAAATGAGAATTTATCATATATCTCCTACAATCATATTCGTATTTCAATTCTAGACCGTGATTTCTCTTCCCCTTCGTTATACTTGAAGTACAAGTTGAGATGATTCAGCATAACGTTCTCAAAATTCATCTTTAGATTAAATTTCAAATATTCCCAGTCGAAATTCATCATTAAATGCACAAATTTCTTGACAAAATTGTTCTTTATTTACACTAACAATAAGGCATAGAAAAATATTTTCAAAACTGAATTTCGGACGGTAACATATCAGTGATGATAATAGGCGGCTTGGGCGATGGGAGGATGTGCAATAGGGGTAGAAATTGCCTTGACAGCTACAGTGGCTGGTTCTTTATGAACAACGGCATTGAATCCGTTCACAGGATCAGCGGTGTATTCAACAATACGACGACTTCCGTCAGCTTCGATGAGTGAGTAGCTACCCTGGACGGAATCTCCATTACGGGATTCTTGCTGTTGTTTGTTATCACCGGTCAAGGCATCCTGGACATCGTAGGCATAGCTGTACTGAGGGTTGGGGTCGTAATCGGCATCGACGGTCTTCGTTACGATGGCTTTTGCGATAGGGGCTGAATGAGCGTAAATTGGGGCAGCGGCAGCATGGTATGCAATAGGGGCTGCTGGGATTAAACCAGCTGAAGCAGCAGCCAAGAGGGTGACGAAGGAAACCAGCTGGTGAAAGAAATCAGTTTTTCATGTTCAAGACAAATGATTAATTTTAGAGTTTTATGGATTATTTAAGATTTCGAATTCATTTACAAACCTTGGAGATCATGATGTGTGAATTCTGACAAGTGATGGTGGAATGATGCTGTCTGCTTGCGTCTACCTCGCTTTATAAACCGAAAAGAGGACCCCATCAGGGTTCCCCTGAAAAATCGCCACGCCCAACGATGGTGCAGTACTTGGAATCGCATTGTCACAAGCATACGTAGTATAGTACCCACCTACATATACTGTGCAGTGTTCCACTTTTCGGTATTGCCTGACGTTGAAATGTCAGAAGTTATACATGACAGTAACCAGATTTCAAATTTGGTAAGAAATGATAATCCGATTAATTATCAATAAATTGTGGGTTAATCGATCGATTTATGCATACAAAGTATAGCCAGTGAGATTTATTCCATGGAAATATATTCATGAAAGTTGCTGAGAAATACATGAACCCTATATGAAAAATGAAAGTGGTAATGCTGCAGATGAGCTTTCTTTGTGTCTAAGCAAAAACTCGGAGACAAAAGATCATCATTCCTGAATTCTGAATTAATTTCAACTATTCAAGGATCAACCAACGCCGTGGGCTCATGGCTTGACCTATTTATTGCTCCTTGAACAAGAAGCCGAAAATTATTAATACATTAAAAAAAATTACCCACTAAGACCAGTCATTCAACTTGTGGTTTTTACCTGGGCAAATATAATGGCCTGTAATTTCCTGTCTGCGAGTGTATTTATCATTTACCTATACCTGCAGCTGTGAAGCTGTTGACCACGATTATGTAACCACCGGACCACCGACACCGCAAAGAAGAGCGCAACTCTGAGATCACGATCAGATCTCATATACGGAAAGTTGCCAGATGGGGATAAGAAATATTAAACTCGTGTGTATATTTTGGGTCATTTGACACGCCTTTAGTCTACCTGCATCGATTTATTCCTTACGCCTTTATACACGAATAGTTTTGCATAATTAAAGTCGGATATCGAAAGTGGAAAATTGCAGAACAAAATTTATTTATCATGTAGATCATTAATTCCAAAGATCTAGAAATAACGGATAATATAATCAATGAATCTTGTAACCAGGAGGTACGCTGATCTTGGCAACGGATGGTACGTAACCAAACGGTGTTTTTCCAGCTGGTTGATTTCCGCCCGTCGTAGGGGTAGTAGACGTCGAATACGTCAGGGGAACGTCACGAGTCCAGGGTGCAGCTAATGGAAGAACTTGGCCCGGTGTGGGGTAGGTGGTAGGAACCGAGGACCCAAAATTTTGGACTGGAATGAGATAATTCCAGGAAGATCCTTCGCCTTCGATCAAAGATGAAGGGTTGTAGATGACCGGGAGGGTCAGCCTTTGTTTTACAGCGTCGTATGCGTCAGCGGAATCGATGACCCAATGACCCCCGTCAGTCCTGATTAGGCTGTAATTATCCTGGACGTCGTGGTCAACCTCCGAAGTAACGTATGTTAATGAGTCGTGGTAAAATGATGAATGATCAAGTTCTGCTGCAGCGACCGTAATCACCAGGACGATTAGACTGGCTACCTGAAAACGGATTATCGGATTTCGAACTGAGATTTCGAAAGAATTTCTGTCACATATTGATTAATGAAAGTGCAGTGAAAGAGATGATGGATTATAGAATATGGAATCGAATGAAACACGGTGTACTTCATTCTGGAATTGAGTTTAAGAAAAGAAGTTGTTTCCAATTGATGCAGGATCTCATTAAACCGATGTGATGAATGAATGTTGAAATCAGGAACACTTTTGATGAAACGGCTATTCAATCGGAGAAAAATTGTTAGGTGATGACTTTCTGAATGAATCTGAATCTAATCACGAAACTGAAATTTACCTACCTTGAACGCCATCCCACCTGAACCACGAAGAGGAGAAGAATAAGTCCTGCTAAACTCTGTCTAGACTATATATGCGGAGTTTGTCCATCTCGAGATCTGGGTACACCTGGTCTGACCTATGGGTTTACATCGTTGAATAAGGCGTGTATCAGAGTAACACAAAACCCAATTCGATTTCGATCACCTTTTGGACAGTTGAGACGTAATGTGGTATAGTGGTACGATAATAAAATATCCAGTTGACACGGTGAGTAATAAAAGGCAAACAAGCAACGACCAAGACTACCGTTATTGCATCAGTCTTTTCTTATACCTTCCCATCGCTGGCGCCTCGGATCATATTGCCTAGATTGAGAATATAAAATTTTGATTGTGAGGAACTGTTTCGTAACGACTGGCTACTTTGCTTTAAAAATCTTAATTGGATGAAATACTGATTGGGAATCGAAATATATTTCGACGTACATGTCATAGGCTTGTGCTATTTGTATCAATCTTCTGGAATCGTAAATATGATCTTTAGCCCGATGAGGTGGACATTGGAATTAATTTTGAAATTGTTATGCTGATGTATGTAAGAGTATCGGACCATTCAGTGCCCGTAATAATCTGGGTGTTTCCGAAATCCGCGGTAAAGGTCAGATGGAAAAATCACTTGATGAAAAGATTTCTAGTCACAATCTGCACTACGAAAACTTACAAAACGATACGAAAATATTATACAATTTTTCCCTCGTAATTTTCTGTGAGCGTTGGTTGGATATGTGACTCACAAGATTATGTCCCGTGAGGGAAAGTGGACATTCTTAAAAAGATCGTTGACTTTGAAATAACGTATGCAGCTAGTTAGCAAAGTATATCGTAATTGTGGTTTGGGAATAATAATTCATTTATTAAACCGCAGTCTAGATTATATGAATGGACCCTATTATTCTTCGATGAAGAAGCATCTCGCTCAATTCTCAAATTTTGATCTATGCGACTTTACTATTTTGATAATAATTGTCACTATAGTGAAAATGTATTTCTGATTTTTTTTTACGATTTAGTATCGAATCCATGTACCTACACAAAAAAAGTACCCTAATACTATCCACCAAGCGATACATGAACACAAAGGTATCATTCACCCTGTATCAAAATTCCGAAAAATGTATGAAAGATGAAAATATAAAAGTCAAATTTATATAGATATGTGGAAACAACATTTATTTACAATATAAATATAATATAAATAAGGGTGCGACTGTTATAGGTAAATTTTAGTGGTAGTATCCGTGAGAAACTGGGGCAGCGGCGTACTTAGCAACGACTGGGGCAGCAGCGTATTTAGCAACAACTGGTCCATGAGATGCGGGTTGCTTTTCTACGACGGCGTTGAATCCGTTGTGTGGGTCAGCGGTGTAGTGGACGACACGACGGGTTCCGTCAGCCTCAAGCAGGGAGTAGCTACCCTCGACGACATCTCCGTTACGGGTTTCTTGCTGGCTCTTAGCATCTCCGGTCAGAGTATCATGCACATCGTATGAGTAGCTGTACTGTGGGTTTGGGTCGTAGTCGGCATCGACGGTCTTGACGACAGCCTTAGCGATGGGGACGGCGTAGCCGTGAGACGGGGCTTGGCTGTACACTGCAGGGGCAGCGTGACCATAGGCAGGGGCAGCATGACTATAGACAGGGGCAGCCTGACTGTAGACAGGGGCAGCGTGTCCGTAGGCAGGGGCAGCGTGTCCGTAAGCCAAAGGTGCCTGAGCAATTATGCCTGCATTTGCAGCAGCCACGAGGGCGGCGAGAACGAAGAGCTGAAAAAAGTTTAGCACATTGAAATTGTAACTAGGCATAGCTGATTGCTATTTTAGCTTTGAGTAAATTAATCCATAGATCGACTATGGGCTCTGGTCAAAAATTTCTGTAATTATTCTGGTTTCGTAATCAGAGTCATTATCATTAAAATATAAGACAAGCACAAAGTTTTGGCAACGTGAAAGATATTTTGCAAATTTCGAATGTGTTCGGACAATTATTTATTCGTGAAAATTATAAACTTATAAAACAGTGAATAATTAACTGGGTATTGCAATCCGCGGTTATTTCAGAATGTTTTTCTCAAAGTTAATCTGGAATTTACTTATTTCTCAGGTGTAGTTGATGAAAGCTAATTGAGCGTATGATTGATCAGATGGAGTGAAAAACGTTTCTATATACAACTTTATGATAGCTTACCTTGAATGCCATTTTTGCTGTGTTTAGATCAACCTTGTTTTGCAAACTGATGCCGTGTGTCAAGTTCCACTGGTTTATATATCTATCCACCATTCGTTAAGATTTACTCCTCTCACTTGCAATCTCTAGGACCATTTTGCCCGGGGCAATAAGCGGCCGAAATTTTTGTTTCGAACGATATCTGATAGAAAGCTATACATACCTATACAAAGTACCTATATCTATGCATATATACGTGAGCGATTAGGTAAATAATTATAACAAAAAAAAAAAAAATACAGACATGAAATCAGTTTGGGAACCGTAGACGTATGGGTTTATACAAATAAAAAGAAAAGAAATTCGCAATTTGTAAACTTTTACTATTATCGCAATTTCTAACTCTATATTATATACTACCTAGTTTTATTTATTTTCAAATTCTTCCTCAAACCGTGTGTTACAGTGCAATATAATGCAATACCGCAGAAGGTCACAATGAATAATTCAAGGCGTGTCTAGAGCGCAGGAGTCGCTTATTGCAGCTCGATTCTTGGCCGACTATTACGAGGAGCATCTACTTAAAAATCGTTGTAGGATCCTCTGCTGCACTACTCCCTATCTGACGAAGTATATAGGTATGACATCGTTAACTCCAACACGTTTCTCCAAAAAACGAAGAGTAAAAAAAAAAATACCATAAGGTAATTGCGGGTGACACGCAATCAAGATTATCACCCCGCAATTACTTATAAGTAATCGAAATAATTGCACTTATTGTGTTTTTGCAAAAAAATGGAAAAAAAAAGAACAAAACTCAAAATTGCACTAATTTTTTGAAATTCCAACAAAGAAGATACAAATTTCTGATCATCTTCTCGTATTCAAGAACAATGGATGAATTTTTTTAAAATCGACTTTTTCTTTATACTGCCTCCAAACATTTCGCAATGATCATTACGGTCGGTGAATCAAAGCCGAAAATAATGAAGCATAAATTTTCTGAAATTGGATAGAATTGGCTTGGTGATCGGTATAATTTCAGGTAATTTTTTTTTTTTTTTTATGTCCGTGAATTAAAGTTGGGAAATAATTTTTAATGAAAATTGGTCAAAGTCGAGTTATTCCACTTCCCCGAGTATGCCGAGTATAATCGGCAAGTCGTATATCAAACGGACTGCAGTGCATAAAGAGAATGAACGAACGCACGAACGAACGGAAAAAGAAAAAAAAAAAAAAAAATGGCGAATACAAAAATACAAAGAAAAGATGAAATCATCCGCCAGGTGCGCAATGGGCGGTTAACATGCGAACGAGTCGGTGCATATGACGTAACCCTAATGAGTCGAGGTCTGAGTTGTTGTTACATCAAGGCAAAAGTGGATCACGGGTCACGTGACCCTCGGTGGGACTCAAGCCGAAGAACCCGCCAAAATCTAGGGCGTGGTTTTTGCCCTGGGGGGACCTGGGTCCCAAAGCTTGCATCACAACCGGTCACCCTGTGAGCCATGGGAAGGGGATCCAAGTCCCCCAACAAAAGCCACAGTCTAGTTGCTTATAAAAGCCAATAGCTCGTCGGAGACGGACGTACTGCAGCATTCAGAAATTTATACATCATTTTTATTCAGAGACTAATTTTATTTCTATGATCTAGGAAATCAGCCGCAGCTCTTAATTTATCAAAATTATCAAATCCAAGTTTTGACTGGCTCCGTTGAAACCATTTTTAGTATTTCATTATAAAATTAGAAAATTTCGAAGCAACAATATCCAAAAAAGTTTTGACCCCTGTATTTTTCTGATCGTGAACAAAAATCGATCTCATTATTTTCTTAGTACTATGTCTGACACGATTTGTTTATTATACAATTTTTCTAGACAAATTTTCAGTGCAGAGAATGTCCCAATATGTATAGGTACTACATACGTGGGTGGAGATATATGATATTCTAAGATCGTATACTATACTGTCTTTTTCATATGTTTAAATACACAATCCACATACTGTAACTGAACTAAAGACAGCAGCTTTTGTTACTCAATGAGTGTTTGGTTTCATGAATTAAGTAGTACTACGTAAGAAGTTAAGAAGATTATTTTATTTTTATTTCTTTTCTGCAGCAGTCTTTCCAACAGACGGCTATAGTATAGTATTCTACTTTCATTTTTCAAACATCACCGATCAGAATTTTTTTTTTTTTTTTTTTTTTCTTTTTTTACTCCGATTCTGCTTTATTTTCATCGAAACTGAACTAATTTTGGCAAAAATTTGCATTTTTTTTTCTCAAATTCAAGTAAATTATAGTAATTCATATTCTAAACTCGAATATTCTCGACTCATTTTTATTCAAAGTTTGTAGATTGTAAACAAAATGTTTTTACGCAAAAATCGAAATCTTTTATTTATTAGATAGAGATTCACGTAATTCTAAGATTTATTTATTTAACCAGTTTACGTAACCTCACGCATTGGGCGGTCTGATTATGTATAACATCCAGTTTTTTTTTTGTTTTTTTTTTTTTTTAAGCTATAGAAATTCGAGAAGTTCAATTCCTACGCCTATAATATGTGTCATTTATTTACCTGCAGCCTTTCTAGTCTCAACGTTTTTGAACTGATCAATAGATTTCCGGTCTATGATCATAAATACGATCATTTTTCATATGTGATATCGCACATTGATTACTAAAAGAAAAAAAAGAAGAAAAACCTGTAAGTAGAAGATCAAAAATTAGAACTCTCGGAATTTGAAAACGAGGAGCACTCTTTCAATTCTGTGCAGAACTGCAGCAGCTTATAATGCATAAATGTCAATTGTAAGACAATTCCACTTCAAAAATATCCTCCAATACTTCGGTGAGCTTGGATACTTGAATTAAAAATACTAATTGATTTATGAGACACTGAATCCATGAGGGTGTCCTTGATACCAATATTCGAGTAAATCTGTATGAGTAAAATCACGTATCACATCGTATGAGTGCAGTGTGATATGTAATTTGTGAAAAGTACATATAAACGAACAATATATTGTTCTCTCTGTATAGTTTGGTGATTCTAAACCGGAAGTAACCGCCTTTACAGAACAGGGTATAGAATATTAATCGAATCCAGTTATAAGCACAAAGTATTTTGCAAGAAGAATAAACCTTACCTATATACCTACGTGAAAATTTTCACTTTTCACACGAGTTAAAGTATATATATCCAAAATTGGCTATCTTATAAATCCCTGTCACGTATAGTATTACCTATCAGACACAGTACGTGTATGGGTATAGAAATTGATGGTAAAAAAAAAAAAAAAAAAAAATGTGCATAAGCTATCTTCCTCGACGATGTAAAAAAAAAAAAGTAAAAGAGATGAATAAAATTCGCAAAAAAATTGTAGAGAAAATATTGAGTAACGAAGTTTTGAGACCAGACTAACTTTTACACTGTATATAATATGTAATAATATTCGATAGAAGGGGATTGGAATTTCGGACAATTGATTTATTCGTTATGATAAGAGGTTCGATATATATATAAATATATGTATATACTTATATATAATATTATTATAGTATCGCCTTGAGCTGACTTTTAATTCAATCCATTGCGTAAGGATTAAAAGATATAATTGTCTTCTATAGATGTATATGTGTACGATATACCTACACGTTACTTACTGCGTCTCGTCATATGGAATTAGAAAAACTAATCGTCTTGTATAATAATACGAAGATAGAAAGAAAGTTACATCTTAGAACTCATAGATATACCTATTGTGACGTTTAATCCTATCATGATTCTAATACGCGGTGTGTGTCTATAATACCCAAACTTGTAAATCAATCACGTAAAAATAACTACTTCCGGTCTTACTATACTAGACAATGATCTAATTGCAAGTTGGAAATCTTTACGAATTCTCATTTCCAATTATGCTAATTTTTTTTTTTTTCTTTTTTTTTTTTCGTTTTTCTCTTGGTAAAATTTATACAAATCTGCAACTATCACGTATGATAGTATCGAAATGTGAGAATTGGAAGGGAAAAAAATCTAACGATATTATAATACCCAGGATGATGTATCATGAAAAATATTAAATAAATAAAAATAACAACCTGTGATGGTTTTACGGCAGTTAAATTTCTGAGCCAATGTGGCCCAGTTTACTAAGGTGAAAGTCTTTTGGGTGAGTCCGGAACGCGTGAGACACGCGTGTTACTGACAGCCACGTGCTTCGATCGTTAAAATATTTGTTAAATATATTTTTAATAATTATTTATAACCGCATGTTGATTTTAGAACGTATATTTAAATCATTTCGCGAGGTAATCGTATAACTCATCTGACATTTTTAGCCAAATTTGGAAAATTACTAAGATTTTTAAACTGTTAATATAGCGCTAGAATAAAAATTCTACTTATATATGAAAAACTACTGAGCATATAATTAATAATATTTATTTAATCATTTATTATGAATATAAAATATCTCAGTGATCTTATAATTAATTGTGTCAATTATTTTAGACTCCGCAGTACAGTGTCGATTTTTAAGTTCTGGCATTACATACCTTGCCATTGTAAACCATTTGTCAGAATGAAAGGTGCAATACTTGAATAAGGTCATTATTCATCGGTATAGCATTCTTCATATTCTGTTTTAAATAGAATTTATAGAACGATTCTAAAATGACAATATATAGAATCTGGAATTACAATAAAATCTGGAATGATTCTAAATTACAATAAAATAGTAACAAAATTAATCTAACAAATTACTCTTGTTATCTCATTTTTCCTAAAATCCAATTTCATTTTTCCTAAATCCAATCCAAAAGCTGCTTTTCTTCATATTAATGAAAGCTGTTTAAAATTGAAGAAAAAAAAAAAAAAAAAGAACGAAAAAATGATTGGAATTTGATAAACATGTATATCTAATGTCATAGTTTATTGCTACCGCTAATATTAAAAGCACGCGAAATCAAGTTTGAGCATTCACCGCTGACGGCATCACTTGCTGGTTGGACCCAATCGGGGCCTTATTTCTCGGACCATTACCTACTGCCGGAGAAATTCATGCAATATTGGACATTGAATAAGTGGGCATTGACGGGCTCTTGCACGCCGGTAAAAAAGGAAACCTTTTTTATTTCGTACATACAATAATTGCAACTTTAAAGCCAATTTTCAATTCTCAAATTTTGTTTCATTTTTTTTTTTTTTTTGCTTCTAATCCTTGATATGAAAATTAATCGCAGGAAAATAAAGAGTGAAAAAAAAAAGAGAATAAAACAATAGGGATGGAAGAAAAATGTGATTATACAAAGTCTAATATGTAATTATTTAATTATAAATTAAGTTTCGTCTTAGATTCGGTCTTGTTATTTTTCATCTGTGATAACATTATCTATAATTTTGAATATAAAATACCACGAAGATATTGAATAGTATACGTGATATAATGATGAATAATAACGATTGCACCATATATATATATATATATGCATTAACCGATACCTAATTGGAGAAGTTTAACCGGGGTGGACATATATTTATATATTTTCCTTTGTTATAGAAAACCGAACGAACCGCGGTATATCATAAGACTTTCGAGTTACGCGATCATTTTTTTTCTCCAATTTGTAACAAAAAAGTGTCCGTTTCACTACGACGAAGTATAGGTATAATATAGTAAGTTAGTTGGTTGGTTGGTTGAAATCGTAATCAAGATCCGTTTCTTTCTCCGATTTCCGATTGAAATTCGAAGCACGCGACTTAAGAACTGACATCGGTGAGCCGCACCCATCAGGAAGACTATATAACGAAATGAGCAATAATTATATGACCTGTAACGCAATAGCTCGATGAACGCAACGCGGATCAAAAAAAAAAAAAAAAAAAAAAAAAAAATTGCATACATTTTAAATGAATTATAATTAATTGATTAATTAATCAAGCCAAAAGAACAAGCATAATGAAATAAAAAGAGACACAATAGAAATCTGTCCGAAGAACAGAAAAGATAAAAACGTGACTTCCACATCAGAAAATCGTTTTTAATGTAAAATTCCCCCGTCCTTATAAAGAAAGAATAAAATATTTTTAACTTATATCCCAACACGGTTCGTCACGGTGAATAATCTCGATCGCCTCCAACTTCCTTATAGAATAGTTAAGAAAAAGATTATATTGTAAAATGTGTATATTACCACGTTTATACAATTTATTTGTCTATCTGGTTTATAGATATATTATTATAGCTGTGAGATCGATGGCTAAATGAAAATTTTGAATACCATATATGAAAGGCGAGAAAAAGAAAAATTCCCTTTCGATGTATGTATGTACATTAGGGTGTGCCAAAAAAAGAAAAAAAAAATTCAAACGCACATCAACATTCCGGTAGAGCATCTCTAATAGAATATCTCAGCCAAATATGAGCTCTTAATATTGATATTTAGAACTGCCTAACTCAGTTTTCCCATTTTTGATTTGAATAACACGTGAAAAAAAAAAAAAAAATCGGAAAATTTTCGAATTGTTTTTTTCTCGTAACCGGCTTGATTTAGAAACTTTCTGAACACAGATTCTTATAGGAAATTTCACGCTCTACAAAAAAGTACTGAGATAGAATTTTCCTAACTCTTACCGATTAAGAGATATTCGCCTATAAACATTGAGTCATAGCGTCATAGTGTCATACGACTCTGGGAAAAACAATTTATTTTTCAACCGCGCATCAAAATTTCGGTAGAGCATCTCAAATAGAACATCTCAGCCAAATATTAGCTCTTAATATTGATATTCAGAACTGCCTATTTTAATAACTAAAATTAGTAACGAAATTAGGCAGTTCTAAATATCAATATTAAGAGCTCATATTTGGCTGAGATATTCTATTTGAGATGCTCTACTGGAATGTTGATGTGCGTTTGAATTTTTTTGTTTTTTGGCACACCCTAATGTACAAACTCCTTTAATTATTAATTTTTAATCCCTAATCTTTGTACCAGCTTCACATTTAGGTGATTAAATTTATATATTTTAATCATTGAAAATATCAATGATATCGTTTATAAAATTATGAAGTAAACGATATACTGACCGACATTCATGTCATATATATAGTAACGATCATTCTATTGCATTTTTTTTTTTTTTTTCTTTTTGTCTGACGTCATATTCGGTATGATACATACCCTACAGGTATATATGAGTAACATAATATTCTGGTTATTATATACTGTCTACATGGGTTTGACAAGAAAGGCGTGTATAATATATGTATATACGTAGAAATCTATTGTCTAGGTCTTTTTTCTTTTTTCCATTATTTCCTTTTTTTTTGTTTTTTTTTTTTTTTACTTTTTTCTTTTTTTTTTTTTTTTTTTGATTCGTTGTTGTAATTTACCGATACCTACTCTTTATCCTCTTGTAGCTTTTTGTATTCCTATTGTTTTTTGGCAAACGGCGACGACCTCGCGCTTAGCTCGCTGTGCGACGACAGCGAAAGTCCGCACCTGGAGACGCGACCACACCCATTAAACACAATTACCCAACAATCAACTTCCGGAATCAAATATAGTCACTATATCTACATTTACGTTCGAAGTTCAAAAGTTACGATAATTTATAATAGATGTACTAATAAGAATATCGATTTTATTCGAAATAAAAATTATTTATCTATATGGGGGTAAAGCCGCATATTATATTTTTATTCTTCTCTTCGGCAATTTTGAACATCAATATTTGTCATATACACCTATGTAGGTATTAAATATTTTTTTCATTATTAATAACCGCGATGGTCAAGACTTTCTATATAGGAAGCTAAACAACATTATTTTATAGTAAGTACCGTATAGTTTATCAGCGTCAATGTATGTAATACCTAATAACGATGTTAAAAAATGATCTAAGAACTATGACAAATTGTTGATAATAATTATAGGAAAACTTTCAGCGCAGGTGGTTTAATTGGTGTTAAAAAAAAAAAAAAAAAACCAAAAAAATCCTAAAAAAAAAAAAAAAAAAAAGACAAGGTTCAAAGGACATGACATATTTATTAATAAATTAATTCATATATGTGTATCTATCTAACGTTCTTCCTGCGATCTCTTCAGTATTCCTTACAGCCTTCAGGTGTTTCGGAGATTTGCTTTCACCGTAATATACGCTACGCTAGTATATACTATACCGTCGCAGAAAGGTAAGAGGGAGAAAGTGATCTCGTTGATCAAACCGTCTTGGTTGGTATATAAAATCCTTCGAAACTACCTACTGCAGACTTTTGATATACAGAAACGTTATACTTATAGGTATACGCTACTATCTGAACGGTTCAAGGATCTTAAAATAATTTCAAGGCCAATGACTCCTCGGATTAAAAAAAAAAAAAATAATAAAACATGACTAAAAACTAATTCGCAATAATATTGTTCGTCAACTCGATCGGTTGCATATTGAAAAAAAAAAAAGGATTTTGTATTTCATTATACTCCGTTCTCAAAGATTTTTTCTATACTTCTTTATAACAAAATATGCCGAAGTCACTATATTAAAATACGTGAGATGATTACGAAATACTTAAATGATTGATTCCATGGATAAAATCGGACCGAATTTGTCTTGGTTTAATTTTTTTTTTTTTTTTTTTTTGTTTAAATGTACAAATATTGAGAAATCGGTGCGCTAATAGAATCATCGACATCACTCAGCTCTGCAATAATCTATATTAACGCGATTCGCAGGTATATATACCTTGATAAAATGATTTCGTTACGGATTTGAACAACTACTCTAAACTTCCATATATACCTAAATACCTATATATACAATTCTCTCTAAATTCAAACAGCTAAGTTAAATATGTTACACAATTTAGCCTTCGCCTTTACAGCTCAACAACTAGTTTAAGTTAGGTATATACATACATATGCGATATGAGAACTTTAGCACTGCAACTACCTATATAGATAATCGGATAACTAGAGCAATACAGGATATACTGCTGATTGATCTAGACTCTGATATTACAGATTAGACATGGGATGAGATCAGCGGATGATTTTTATTTTTTAGCAAAACTACACGCAAAAAAAAAAGCTGTAAAATTTACTATGTGAGCAGTGAATATATGGACAGCACTTTTTTGCGGTAGAAATTATCACAATTGTGGTGACATTCACTCATGTAGATATTGAAGGCCACTTGCTGCAATGTACCCAATACTGCAATTGTGATAATTTCTACTGCAAAAAAGTGCTGTCCATATATTCACTGCTCACATAGTAAATTTTACAGCTTTTTTTTTGCGTGTAGATGTAGGATTAATTAATTAATTTTTTTTTTTCTTTTTTTTTTTTTTACATTTTTGTGAAAATTTTACACACAGATATTATATACGATGTATAATAGTTACAATTATTTATTAACTCAATCTTATACGCGAGTATGTCGCGTCACTAATGACATAAGGTCGTAAGCGCGAAAAAAAAAAAAAAAAAAAAAATTTCGTTGTTTTTGGTGGCAAAATCTTTTTCATGCCATATAACATTGTTTGGACATATCCGCAAAAAAAAATTTTTTTTTGGCGCTCACGACCTTATGGCATTAATGACGCGATGTATGTACGCGTATTTATACTCGTACACGTATACTCGGGTGTAATTTTCTTACTCACCGAATTCAACGCACTGAATAACCACGTTAATGTATTTAAATGTATGAAACGAGATCACACTTTCTGTTTCTCCAAACCCATAGAAAGAAAGGTCATTGTTTTCACCAGTCTGATATGTGCTAAACATCGTAAATATATATATATATATTTTTTTTTTTATCGCCCTACGCGATACTGCCTACGTCTTAATTAAATCTTATCATCATCTTTCTTGTGGATCTCAAAATTAGATAGATAATTATTTAGGTATTCATTCATTTTTATTATTATTATACGATTATATACAAACCCTTTCAAAACGTCACTTAGACAGCACAATGTCTCGTGCGACATGGGCGACGTATTCAGGATCTTAATTTAATCGTGAAAGGAGAACTGATCGTTACATGACAAGTAACGTTGATTTTTACTTTTCTTTTTGTTATACAGCTACATCGTTGCGACTGGTGATATATGTGAAAAATTTAAGTATTTTTATTTTTTATTTTTATTTTTTATACTAACAGCGTTATATTTACGATGATGATATTAATCGTTTCTTATTAAATCGCTATTAATTTCTTGAATAATTTCTATATTTGTTAATTTTCACCCACGACTTCCCAAGTCTATAGCTATGGCTGCGAATCAAATTTGAAATCAATTATTACCTAATAAGACAAATATGATAATTATTCATTATTAGCTAATAAATAACACCATATATAAAATAAAGATGAGCCAATAGTTTATAGGCCAAATGATTCTAATTGCTTTTTCTAGTTTTTTGTCTTGCCACTGTATTAGCATAATTTGAAAATAACCAAAAATCATCTCGTAAATAATTGTTACATAACTAAAAAGCTTTCGTTTATAATATCTATGCATAATCAATGGAACCTGTCGTTATAGAAGTGAATGGTAAATCGAATTCGGGTTCAAAGTCCAATTTTAGACGACAATAATTTATTATTACAAAATTGTAGTTGTAATTTACCATAATTTTGTTTTAGTATCACTATGATAGGTATACATGCAATTTATTTTAATTTTTACAATTTTTCAATATTCTGATGAAAAATTTACAAGCAAAATTCAAACGTGGAGAAAATATCGAGCAAAAACGAAGAAAGGCATTTCTTTTTCGGTCAGGTGCAACGAAGTGATATAACCACGCGGCACCCGGGCATGACTAAGTTATAATTACTATAGGCGAATCTCGATCTCGTTTATAAGAGGAGACAAGTGAAAATCACTCTCAAATAGTTCTGGTATGAAGAAAAAAAAAAAAAATAGAAAAAATAGAAAAAAAAAAAATAAGAGCAATAAAACAAAAAAAAAAAAAAAAAAAACTTAAGAAGTCGAACCACGTGGGGTTCCTTTCTTTTGGAACCGATCACGCGAAGGCGAGAGGAATGTCAACGGAACTCGATCAACCCGGTTAGGCAATAATTTATTCTAACCAGCATATACTGTCGCCCTTTCTTATTTTTCAAAAGTTTGATCAGAAATTGAGTCTTAAAATTGAAAAAATAAGACCAAGTTGTAAAATCGTTAACAATTTATGTACATATTGCACAGTAGGTACCTATATACTCTTCATAAAATACGAATTTAGAAGATCCTTATTGAAATTTGAGAAATATTTTTGAAATTGTCTCTTTTTCAAAATAGTTGGTCTTTCCGAAGGCCAAAATAATGAAAATTGTATGTATGTCCTTTTGAAAAAATATGAGACGCATGAGATTGAATTTTAGCACTTTAATTGTTATACTTATAGCTAAGCCTTGAACTTGAAAAATCAAGTGTGTCTCTTTATACCTCGTCCGTATCTGGATCCTGTAGTGCGTAAGTTTATATCGTAGTGTGAATTGAAACCGAGTCCTTCCCATAATCAGTAACACTGCGAATGCGATCTGTAACACCATGAACTCTCACAGGCCTACGTGCAGCACTAGCGCATACCTAGTTTCGGATCAGATTTCCCTGCGAGTCCAGAAAACTCTGACACACGGAATAACTATGTGCGCATGCAGGAGGACGCGTATGAAACAGAGCGTAATGTTTGCTCGACCCTTACCAATTTTATATCATCGGTGTATAAAAACTATTATTATAAACGCATAGCAAATCTAGTATAGAATCAAAGAAATATGAAATTTGCAAAAACTCATTTTTTTTTTTTTTTTTTTTTTTTTTGCCCGAAAATTAAACAAACGTAGAAGTCTATAGATTCTGAAAATTTGAATCATATCGCGTCACCAATACCATAAGGTCGTAAGAGCCAAAAAATTTTGTTTTTCTGCGGATATGCGAAAATGATGTTATATTGCATGAAAAAGATTTTGCCACCAAAAAAAAAAACGGAAATTTTTTTTTTTTTTTTTTTTTTTTTTTTTTGCGCTTACGACCTTATGGCTACGACCTTATGTCATTATAGTGACGCGATATATTGATAAAAATGTAAAAATTATAGAAAATGCTTCGTTTTTTTTTTTTTATTTGTAGGAAATTCGGGGTTTGAAATTTATCTCTTCCTATTTGGACCCAACGATATATGGGTACCTAAATTTTTCGTATCAACCCCCTCCAATTCAGTATATAAAGTTTAACGTTCGCCTGATGTTTCTCCCGCCCCGAAGTATACTGACGGCACCGCAGTATCTGTAGATATAGTATTTTCTGGTGGAGGTAAGAACTTTCAGCTGTCCCAGGTATATAAACGATTCGCACGCCCGTTACTCGATAAATCTCGCGTGTGTTTTACCTCGTCTTATCGTCTCTACTGTGTGGTGTTACTCCCCTATCAATTCATATATCGTTCACAGGTAAGTGTATCATTATACCGTTAGGTAGAAAAATAATTAGTCTCGAAGTGTTTCATTTTACTCGATATCTCAAAATGTACAAAAAAAAGAAAAAAGAAAAATAAAGTGACGAAACTTCGAAGCGAATTCAATTTTCGGAAAGTTGATTCGGGAATAGGGAAACAATTTTGAAAAAAAAAAAAAAAAAAAAACTTAATTTTCCAAAACAGTAAGAATCTTATTATATCACGAAACTGATATAAGAAATTGTTAAACAAAGTCCATATACGACACATTTTTATCAATGATTCAAATTTTCGAAACCCAGACTTGTTTAATTTTTTCTTTTTTTTTCTCTTTTTATTTTAAACTGTATAAATAGAATAATCAATCGCATTTAGGTTGTTGCATAGAAATTGTTGTATTTGCAAAAGTAGGCAAAAACGATAATTGAGCTTCGCGAGTATATAGGTACGTGGACATACATTTCTGTGTATATAGAAAGTACAGATCTCACTTAATAATAATAGAAGAAAAAGTAAAGGATATATTAATAATTATTATAATAAGAATCACACAGCTGGACGTAGTTAATTCCTTATTATACCTAACTACAGAATATATATCGCGTCACTAATGCTATAAGGTCGTAAGCGCCAAAAAATTATTTTTTTTGCGGATATGCCCAAACGATGTTATATGACACGAAAAAGATTTTGCCACCAAAAACACGAAATTTTTTTTTTTTTTTTGCGCTTACGACCTTATGGCATTAGTGACGCGATATATATACTTTTCCCTATAGATGCGTCGATCGACAAATCTATAGAATAGATCGAGTTAATAAATTATTATCCCCTCCCTATAGATCCCTCTTTCTCTATATATGTATATATACGTGCAACGCGACCCAGTGTTCAAGTACTCTTAAGAAAACTAGTACAGCTCTAGATTTCCTTACAAGAACCAGTTTTCATACTTTTATATATAAAGAGGTATATCGCGTTTCAATATCCTTGGGCGAATATCTCTCCTTGAATAAATAAACTAAATAAGTTGTCAAATTCGCATTTCCCTAGATTATAGAGCTTTTTAAATAATTATCAACGTCACTGTTGTAGTAATTTCTTCTTTTTTTTTTTTTTTTTTCCTCGTGAAAAATAATGAACAGAAACTCCGGAAATAACCATTTCTGTTCATATTTTTTCACCTCTTTTTTGAAAAATGCTCTAGCTTTAGTATAAAATTGATTTTTCATATTTTCTGCCCTATATCCATATACATGTACATGTGTCTTTATTTCTGTTGAAATATTGCTGTGCGCAGTAGCTCGGACTACAGCTTTTATACCCTGTCCGTAATAATTATAAATACCGGTATTAAACACACGCTGCAAGAATCTGATGCATTCTCTCTTACTATCGGCACACGCCACCGATAGACAACTATCTCTATACAACCTTTACATAATAACTACTTTTTCCTTAGTGATACCTTATATATTTAATGGAGATTTAAATACGATTTGGCATCATATATATATACCGATATAAATATATAGAGACACAATCAATATAATACGCGTATATAAATCCAGCCATACGTGAAAGCCTAAAGCAATAAAATATTGATTTTTATTAATTGCACAGCAATATTTGCTATTTTATACATTTTTTACATTTTTTTTTTTTTTTTTTTGTAAAGTATGTAATATAACGATTGAAGCAATTGGGAATTATCATAAAAATCAAATGAAACTTCCACGTAACGTAACGCGTTATAATCGTTATTACCTTACCTTATATCGATTTGAACTTATATATGTTATATATAGTCTAATAATATCGATTCGTTACTATTATCAGTTTATAAATTAATATTAGTTTCAGTTATTTAAGAGACTAGTTATTGCGCAATATCAAACTCTTGCGCAATTTTGTTATGAGTTACTTCCCGGATTACTTGAGTAAAGTTCTGGATACACGCCAACAATAAATACCTCACCAGTTACGGTTTACCAGGAAAATCAGTAAACCTCTATAATTATAGTTAGAGTAAAACGCTATAACTTCTAACTCTAGTAGGTATATAGTAATAAATAATCGATTCTTCATGCGGTCAGTTTTTTTTTTTTTTTTTTTTTTTTCTTTTCTAATAATGCCATAACATCATTACAGTCAGATCAGCTTTAAGCCGGAACGCAAACTCCCTTCCATTATAACAAAAAAGAAAAAACTAATCAAACTTATATGTGCAGTCGATCATAAAATTAAGAATTTGAAATTATTTTCACAAATTTCGCGATTCAATTTGCTGCGCTGATGCAACGAGAAAGTTTTTTTTTTATTTTTTTTTCTGTATAAAAGTGTAAACGCGGAGAAATTGGAACATCAGGAGCCACGGTCGCTGAATTTCAACAACTTTGATCATACAGATTTAAAACCAAGTTGTATTTTTTTTTTTTTTTTTTTGTGAATTTTGTGAATTTTTTTTATCTACGGAAAATCAATAACCGGTACCAAAATTTTGTTGTCCCATATTTATGCGGATATTATTGCTCTGAATGAACCAGTATTGCTGATCGTTTCGTGGTCCAGTGCGTGCCGAGCTCTAAAGATATACGGTTTTTCCACACACGCCCCGTTTACTTTCACTTGGTCGAACTCCAGCTCCGCGGCTAGCTCCACCGATCGCGACGTGCTTCAGCGATTTTAAAACCGGCCTTACAAATCTGCTGCACTCCAGTTGTCCTAAGAATAATAATTTATTCGCTCGGATAAACTCGAACTGAATATCTTAATACTATTATATATATATATGTATATATAGGAAATTGGTTTTCGCGGTCTTTGCATATCGAGAGTAAAAGCTAACTCGCATTACTTCGATTTCTGCTATATTTTTAAATTACCTGCACCGATTTAAAGACGAGAATTGGTACAGAATTTCTTCTCCCTCTGTAAAGGGAGCTTTGAGAAACTTTTTTTTTTTTTTTTTTCTCAATAATCCGGCTAATCTGCGTCCTTTGAAACACGTTTTAGTGATAAAATCTTAGTCATTGCTTATATTATACTAGGTATTATCCGAGTCTTAATAATCGCTGAATTATTCATCGTTGATACATAATTGAGTCCCATATAGTAAGTTTAGATCTCGTATCGTTAATTGAGATGTGAGATTAAGTGAATTAGTCGAGTCTTATAATTTCTTGAGCAGATTAGGCGTACGTATACCTATAATATAATATCAATGTACAAACTTATAGTTACAAGAAACTTTTACGTTAATAATATAATAATTAATATAAGAACAAAGAGTTTTTACGACGTGTAAAGAGAAGCCGAGCGTCGTCGTCACATATATATATATGCTCTTCGGTGGCATAGAAAGTAACACACTTTCCTCGAATATAATACGCCAAATGCATACGCTCTCATGAGAGTAATGAAACGTGTTTCTTTATATACACGGTTACACACGTGATACATAGCTGGTGTATAACGGTTCATGAAACGAGAGTGTATATCGCGTCACTAATACCATAAGGTCGTAAACGCCAAAAAATTATTTTTTTTTGCGGATATGCCCAAACGATGTTATATAGCATGAAAAAGATTTTGACACCAAAAAGAACGAAATTTTTTTTTTTTTGGCACTTACGACCTTATGGCATTAGTGACGCGATATGGTATAGACAGGTTGTCGAAATTTTAAACACCTTGTTTTTTTTTTTTTTTAATTTATGGTTTGACAAGGACTAGTGGTCATTAATTACACATATCACGTCACTAATGCAATAGAGTCGTAAGTGCCAAAAAAAAAAAAAAAAAAAAAATGTCGTGTGTTTTTGGTGGCAAAATCTTTTTCGTGCCATATAACATCGTTTGGGCATATCCGTAAAAAAAATAATTTTTTGGCGCTTACGACCTAGTATGGCATTAGTGAGACGAATTATATGAAGATATAATATATCACAAGAATAGTGGTCCATTCTTGTAGTAGAACACCTACTTTACAACTCGCGTCTTTGTAGTAGTACTTTCTCAATATAATTCCGAACGTCACAAGTGTAAATTCCGAGTTGCAAGAGAAACAGAAAAAATTAAAAAAGAAAAAAAAAAAAAGAAAAACTTTTAACGAGCTCTAAGACCACCATATATGTATGCATTTACATTTCTCTATGCCAGCTGTTGACTGTAGGCTGCAAGAAAAGGAGGAGGAGGATTGACCCGATTCTTTCTTGCTTTGTAGGTCAACGATCTTCGCGATATCACTTTACAAGATCGTAAAAGCAAAATGATTTTATTTCAGCTAATATATTAATGGGTCTAGACTCTTGAGAACTTTTTATCGAATATTCATGAAACGTTTTATTTATTTTTCTTTTTTTCTTTTCTAATTTGAAAACAGAATTGAGTTATACTCGATTGGTTTCAACTTCCCCAAATGTTGTCATATTTTTGATTTATTATATATATTTTTTTTCCTTCTTAATTTATTCGTTCATCAACAATTTATTATTGAGTGAAATTTGTGAAAAGAAAGTTAATGAACTCTTCTACTGAAAGCATACGATCAAATATTGAAACATATTTTAATTTTAATATCTTTCTTGCAATTTTTTATTTATTTTTTTTTTTTTGTATTTTTATGTGCAGAATGTATCGAGTGTCTTTGGTCATTTGCGTCAGCCTTGTGGCTGCGCAAAGTCCCTATGATAGTCTGGAATCGAGATCGAGTCCATTCTCACAAGGAAAACCCTCGAGCATTGGGCCATTGTTCACTTCAGGTCTTAGTGCATCCCAGAATTACAGAGACAACAGTTACGAGGACAATGCAGTCACTCCGACTCCATCGCCTACGCCATCTCTTTATCGTACTCCAACACCCCAGGTAATTGATTGATTGCAAAAAAAAAAAAAAAAGTGATCATTCTAAAGAAAAATTTCATTCCAATGATGCAGCGAGAGAAAAGAACGTAAAAAAAAATTCGATTCTTCATTTCTTAATTTTTATTTTACAGTCTTATCGTAAGCCTACAGCTGCACCAGTAGATGCTGTTCGAGATTACCAGCACCAAGCACCTGTCCGAGTTTCTCCTCAGGGTCAACGTCAAAGAAATCCACCTCAGTTTGGCCAAAATCCTCAAGTGAGTGACTTTATGAATTTTAGCCTTCTGTGTTCGTTTACAGAAAAATTATTGTCCGCGTTTCGAAATGTTGAATGATTTATTGATTTTTTTTTTTTTTTTTAGCTCGAAGCCGAGGAATTAGAAGAAGAAAAGGAGGAGCCTGATCGTCTAAGCCTCCTTTTACAACAGAGTAAATTTGCATGTGTTAATAAACAGACGGGCTATTACGCTGACGAAGAATTAAACTGCGAAGTTTTTCACTATTGTCAAGATAATGCTAAATTCTCTTGGATCTGCCCTGAAGGATTTACGTTCCACCAGGTAAGCGGCTATACGATTCGTGAAAATAAATTCAGATTCGTCTATTCTACTATTTTTATTTATTTATTTATTTTTTTCCAAATTTTATTTTTACATAACGATTTTTCGGACTCATTACACTACATTTTCAGGTCCATCTTATCTGCATGCCTCCAAGTGGCGATATAACGTGCAAAAAGAGTTCCCAGTATCATTTCGTAAACGAGTATCTTTACAAGCCACTAAATCTTGCCGAAGCTGAAAACAAACCCAACGTAACTCTTCGTTACAGCGAACGTTACTATCCAGCTGATATTTACGCTGATGAACGTGAAAACGCAGAATATCAAATCTCCTCCCCAACACCAGCTCCGATTCGTCGTCCTACTCAACAGGTGAGAAATTATTTTTGTTGATTTGTGAATTGTGAGCAAATATTTTTATCTTCAAAAATTAATGACTGTAAAATTTCGAAAATTATTCAACGTTTTTGACAACGTTTCAGGTCTACTTGGCTCAGCAATCGACACCGATTAATTCTTTAACGCAACCTAGACCACAACAACAGCAACAACAAATTCCTGCCCAATTTCGTGTACCAGTAAATCAGGTATTTCGTAGCCCCGAAGAAGTGAACATTCCACTTCAGCAAAGACGACCTCAACCACAGCCTCAACACCAGCAGCAGCAGCAACCCCTTAGAAGGTTCCCTCAAGTTCGACCAGAAGAAGAGGATTACGAGTAAACTCAAACTTTCTTATTTCATATTTCCTATAATACTTGAAGCCTCGAGTCTTAGCGACTATTAGAGTCCCGTTCATTCAGCCATCGATATCAATGTTTCGTTACCAGTATTCGCGTGCTTATTATTTTTATATATTTTTTTTTTTTTTTTTACATTTTTTTTTTTTTCTTTTTTGAATAAGAATAATAAGATTTATATTTAACGAAACAAAACTGTCTAGATAATCGACGTGGTACTAATAATAAGAGGTAAAAGTTATGAGATTCAAAAAAAAAAGTCTCCCCATCGTATATCGTTTTTAATATTATGTATACGAATATTCATCCAAAACTGATCACTGGAAGCTAAAAAGCGAAAAGTATCTGAAATAAAGTGAAAATAAAAGAAAAAGAAAAGAAAAGAAGATTTACATTCTATAGGTAGAAAATTTGAATTTTTTCTTTTTTTTTTTTATATATACTAGAACTGGTTTCATTTTAACACCGATTTATAAAAAACAACAAGAACAGTAAAGTATACTGTCAAGGTTGAATCGAGAGACGAGTTTTCAATACAGGATATTATTGTAAATATTGATCAGTGATAATTAGATAATTATACAAGTACGATGTAATGTAATGTATTTTATATAGGTATAGGTATATATATACATGACAATTTAATATTGTAATCTTATACGTAATTAAACAATAAATTGTTATTATTGCCTTATCCTTAATTATACTGATCCATGTATTATAATATAATAATGACTATGGTGGTGCAGCGAATTTCTGACTCGGATATCGTGGTATGGCTTACGAACAAACTACCCTATTCTCTGAGGATTCACCCCCAGCTCATTTGATTCCTGAAATAAAGATTCGCAGGGAAAGAAAAATGGAAAATAACTGAGCAATTTATTATCTATATTATACTAATATAAGAAATTGATTGCATTGACTTGTTTCTTAAAAATAATTAGACGGGGAGACAAATCGAACTGTTGAACTAGCTTTGACGCAAGCGTAGATGCGCCTAACTGCACACAACCCGCATTTCAAGAACGGCATGGAAGTTGCACATGATAAGACGCACTCAAGCCGCAGTCATGCCTTTATTTTTTTTTTTATTTTTTTTTTTTATTTTTTTTTTTTTTTCCTTTCAAGAAACGACTACCAGGATATTTTCTTCTCTTCTGCGAGAAGAAACGATCGCCAAACTGGGCAGTCAGAGTTAAAAAAATGTTAAGTCTATAACATCGTCCTGGTATTAGGAGAACATCTGACCGAAGGAAGAAATTGGCGGGAAAAGGATTGAAATTTTTGGCGGGAAAAGGGGATCCGTACCTCGTGTTTTCATGCGCGTTTTCAGTCTTGTCATTTGGGTTGCGCCTAGTCAGGCGCGTTGCTTTCTGCGGCAGAAATAGTTCGTAAGTCCGACCGCGAGACGGCAATATCATTTGGCGCCCCGTGATCAGCCATAAAGACCATGGGTAGGGGCACCTGTCGTGAGGTCAGTGACCCTCGTAGTATCGAAGGGTTGGGCATGGGGGTTGCGTTAACGAGATATAACTATGAGTTATGACATGCATCTTATATATACTGATCTTATTCTAGCAAATGACAATTTATTCTAGAGATTACGGAAAATCTGAGCATAACGAACACTAGAAAGTAGATGAGTTCGACGTGTCAGTAAAAAAACTTCATCAGATAATATACAAAAAGATGATAATGAAAATATATACTCGCATTTATTCGCTCATAAGCTACTATTTTATATATAAGTTGTAGTTAATAAAAAAAATTTATACAATCTGTCAGGAGACAGATACACAATCTAAGCGGCACTTGAATTGTTCTATTATACAGAGCGAGTCTGTGGAAAATCACGCGCCTGAAAGATGGGCAAGCGGAAAATGCCTGAATTGAGCAAATCAAACATCGACGATTGGGTTTTATTGGTTTCATTTTCCACATAATAAATAAAACCCAATCGTCGATGTTTGATCTGCTCAATTCAAGCATTTACCATTTGCCTATCTTTAGGCGCATGATTTTCCACAGAATCGCTCTATATATTATTATATGCAAAAAGCATTCCTTATCTGAAATAGTATTCGTTTACATTCCGGACTACTTTAATTGTTGATCAATTTAACGATCGCATAATTATGTACCGTGAGTTTGGTAATAAGAGATAATTTGCCAAGCACAATCATTGACTATGTACATATCGATGCCCGATACGAATAACAGCACATTTCAGATTCCGGGTGAAAAAGAGCACGTTTCAAATTCCGGGTGGAAAAGAGCACATTTCAGATTCCGGGTGGAAAAGAGCACGTTTTAGATTCCGAGTGAAAAAGAGCATGTTTCAGATTCCGGATGGAAAAGAACACGTTTCAGATTGAGAATGAAAAATAGCACGTTTCAGATTCACTCGAAAACTAGCACAATTCAGGTTGAACCGAATATTACTTATTAGCAAGTGTCAGGTAGGTTTATTATAAGATTGAATTAATCATTCAATGATAAAATTGAATCGAGTTTTTGTGCATAATTGTGCATTTCCAATTTCATAATAAACCTACCTGACACTTACTAATGAGTAATATTTGCTTCGCCTAAATTGTGCTAGTTTTCGAGTGAATCTGAAACGTGCTGTTTTTCATTCTCAATCTGAAACGTGTTCTTTTCCATCTGGAATCTGAAACATGCTCTTTTTCACTCGGAATCTGAAACGTGCTCTTTTCCACCCGGAATCTGAAATGTGCTCTTTTCCACCCGGAATTTGAAACGTGCTCTTTTTCACCCGGAATCTGAAATGTGCTGTTATTTGTATATCGGGCGTCGAATATAGTAATGAAAATTACTTATTTTATCACATTTCACTTGTGAAATATTTGACTATTAACCAGCTACCAAATCTCGGCTGATTGATTTAATTGCTACGTGTGCCACACGTGTGAATACAAAGAAGAAAATCACCGTAGCGTTTATAATTCGTAGATATATGGCTAACACAACGATCTTATTTCTCTTTAATTATACATAACACATATGTCTAGCTCAAGTTCATACAGTATTTAAACTGAAATAAACTCGGCTATTTTGTAACTTATACATGGTTGAGAATGAACGCGTCTATCTCACAAACGCACATGTTAATGTCTCCAACTTGTTTAAACCCAGATTAACGGCCCACCCGAAAGCTAATGTACTCATTCGTCAGATTTAGGACTGTCGTTAACTTGAAATGAAATTCTCTATATACCAACACGTATCTTATATATTCCCGCATCCAGACCACCCCTGATATCCATTCACCCCAAAACACACACAACATTCTCGCGAGTTTTGATCGGTTCCATAAAATCATTAAAATTATTTTTAAACTTGGTAAACAAAATTTTATTTTAGAACATCCAAAGGAAATAAAAATGAATTGATGAGTTTGTTGAATCCAAAAATTGATCATTTTCATTACTTACCATTTTCCACGAAATAAAATGATAAATTCACATGCATGTTTGTGGTGCAGAATGATATCATTCTAATAACCACTTACCACCTTATAAACAACGATATTTAATCCACTCACCTAACTCAGGTGCTAAAATATCCTGGATACGTCATTCGTTCAAGGATGATTAGAGTATTAATGATCCTAGTTCTATTTCGGGTTGTAGAAAATCGTTTCCATCAGCGTCATATATACCGTATACGCCGCGGGTTGAAAATTTTATATCTCGTATACAATACAAACGTTTTATTATATAGAGTCTTTAGTTTGATATTATAATAACCCGAGTTATAATACCTACCTACGTACGTACGTACATACATACATGATATAATAAGCTGCAATAATACCAATTAAGAAAACGTCCTATCATTATAATTATATACACCAGGGGACACGTAGGTATTATATACCTATAGCAGCGGCGAAAGTTTATAAGGCAAAGTACTATATACCTCGTTTATAATTCCCATCTCCTGACCACCCACGCTCAGTTTACGCTTATAAGTAAGTACGCTTAAATAGCAAATCTTAACTCGGCGAAGAAATTCTCATACTTTTACACATCAGACGTTTTAAAACTCGTTTTTAACCCGAGTAGATCATCAGGACTCAAAATTAATATCAGCCTCAGTCTGTTTATAGCGTTTCATGCACAGATATAAAAAAAAAAAAATTATAATTGTATAGAATTTAACGGAATGAAAATGTTTCTTCATTACTTACATAAAAAAAAAAAAAAAAAAAAAAAAAATACTCATATACTATTGAATATTGAAGAATTATTATCGATCATGATGCACTGTGCATTGACCAACAACAATACACTCAGAAAAAGGTCTTGTTGACACATCCAAAATTTGGTTATTATATGGACAATCAAATTTTTTGTTCAGTCAACCAAAAATTTCGTTGGGATAACCAAAATTTTGTTATGAAAACCAAATTTTATTGGAAGAACCAAAATTTTGGCTGTTCCAACAAAATTTTTGGTTGACTGAGCAAAAAAATGTGATTGTCCATATAATAATCAAAATTTTGGTTGTGGCAATGAGACCTTTTTCTGATTGTATAAAATAATCGGGTTAAGGTATCTAAAGGCGAATTTAAGTCCACGACTGGCTCAACAAATACAGATTTTAATCAATGTTTTTCTGATCACTTGCACAGGTCGTTTGAGATTGAGATGTCTGCACGTGACAATCACATATTGGAGCTATTGCTCCATGCCACGTTATTATATTGTGTTCTTTATATCGATCAATGATTAGACAATCAAAAATTCATTTTAGTACATCAGATAGGGTGAGTGTATACCAAACAGATTAAACAGCACAGCAGTGAATGACCAGAATCCATAAAAGATGAATTATGCGTAGATCCGAATAATCCGGACCTCAAAAACTCGAACAAGGATGAGTTTCTTCTACTTTCTTTCTTCCTAATAAATTCTCCAACAGTATCCGATTGTCCATATAATCACTGGTACAGATAACGATAGTTGGTAGACTTCATTTTATTCAGATATGAAATGAAGTTGGGCAAACATTTTCTCATTTTATCAAGTAGACCATCGCAGATGCGTTACTTCGTACAATGGATTCTATTTTTCTGATATCAGAGTCGAAATTGATGCATATACATATTTACCCACTGGGCATGATGAGGATGATGTATATTACATATTGTAAATATAGATACACGGTTTGTAATACACTCGACAATTTACACTCAGAAAAAGGTCTTGTTGACACAACCAAAATTTGGGTCATTATATGCACAATCACATTTTTTGTTCAGTCAACCAAAAATTTTGTTGGAATAGCCAAAATTTTGGTTGTCCCAACAAAATTTTGGTTACCCGAACGAAATTTTTGGTTGACTGAACAAAAAATTTGATTGACTGAACAAAAAATTTGATTGTGCATATATAATAACCAAATTTTCGTTGTGTCAACAAGACCTTTTTCTGAATGTAATGTTATTTTCAAATATCTTATCAATGATTGAACTCAAAGTTTAATCTTCAATTTCTCAAGATTGTTCAAACTGTTAATTTACCCGCGTATAGGTATCATCGCCACGTGAACAAATCGTGACTATATCTATAAGCACAAAATCGATTATATAAATTGCCATGATCCTTATCAGTAGATTTTTTTTTTTTTTTCTTCACTTACCTATAATCTGACGACATGTAGTCAAATCGCCGGATGTGAGCTTATAAATGAATAATAATAAGAGGAAAAGGAGAATGAAGAAAAATACTGAAAGGACGTAAAATTATAATAACTTGTTATTATAATTAAATCGAAGCAATTAACGGGTATGTTGACCAAGAAGTACCTATTATACCTATACACACGGTGTAATATAATGTTGTGCATGGGAAAACATCCTCCTTTATCCGAATATAAGTACTTTGCTTGTGCGCATGCAAGCAGTTTATACTTTACCTATACGTCGTTTCATCTTCAATCTTATATCTAATCCGCGGATTTAGGTATAACAGTTTCAGGACTCTGAAATTACACTGAATTCCAAGCTAAGTAATAAATTTATAAATATACCCATCACAAAAATGAGTTGAAAAAAAAAAATTCACACCTGAAATTTCGATCGATCGATACTTATATTATATCGCAGTATTGAATAATTCGAATTCTAAGAAGTTTTTCAAGACTTCCGAACCGTCAAAGTAGTGATGATAAATGATTACCCTTGAATCATAAAAACTACGACGTATTTCCGGAATTCTTCGAAGATAAAAACGATTGTGACTCTCGCATATATATATAAAGGAAGCGTTGCGGTTGCGATAATGATATAATTACGACATTGAAACGTAATAATAATTGCTCTTTTATTTATTTATTTATTTATATTCTCCAATTTATAACTATAATAATAACTCGATTCAAAGTGAAGATTTTTTTTTTTTTTTTTTTTTTTCCTATATATAACATCAGATTTTCGATCTTTAAAATTTTTTAACAAATCTTATAAAGTTATAGTTATGATAATAAATTAATTATTGATGTATAGTTTCCACTATATGTAGATGGTAAGCTTATAGCTAATCTGCAGGCCCTGCGCAGATATTTATAGATCATACGTTTCATATGCGAGGCTTCAAACAGGCTATAAGTTTATTAGTATACATATGTACATACTATACATAAACTAGTTATTTAAATCATAGTTTATACATGAAACGTAAAAAATTGACAAGTTTGTCAACACTTTTAGTTATAATTATTACCACATTTTTTTCTATTTCTATTTCATTTTCTTGTCTGTTTTTTTTTTTTTTTTTTTTTTTTTTTTATTTACCTTTGAAAATGGCTAACTAAATAACAATATCAGAAAGAAGGAAAGAAAAAATATATACATACTTACCACTGTAACAATTTTGTAGGTAGGTACTACATACATACGTATATGACGTACGTATATAAATAAATCTAAATTTGAAAAAAACGTTTGATTATATTTATTATTATTATTATTAATAATAATTCATTATTAATTATTAATCATTAATTTATGTACAAGTATTGCTTTATTATTATTATTATTGTATAAATAATTAAGGAACAAAATTGGCATCGTAGTACATAGTTTACATACATACAGATATGGCGATATCATATACTAATAAACAAATTCAAGAGGTGATAAAAACGATGAGAAAATCTCTACTTATTTCCTCGTTTTATATAAATCTTAAATTATTATTGATATTATTATTACGATTATGATTATGATTATGATTATTATTATTATTATTATTATTAGATAGACATATTTCATCACAGCCCTATTTTTAAAGAAAGAAGTAGAAGAAGAAAAAAGAAAATGTATATAGACAAGAATCAAGCTCGTTTGAAAATGTAAAATTTAAAAGGAAAAAAATGAAAAAAAAAAAAAAAAAAAGAAATACCTATACATCGTTGTAAAGAAATTCTTTGCAGTATATGTAGTACATACCTATGAGAACAGGAAATAACCCGTCAGTTCAAGAACTAAAGAAAAATAAGATAAATAAATTAACGCCGACAAGCCAAGCTATCACGTGACCGGAAAAAAGATCGTTTAAAAAAAAAAACGTGATCGCCAACATACTATAGTACCACCGATTTCATGCTAATGAGAAACCATGCTACGAACATTACGTGATTAAATCTATAATATCTACATTATTTCGTGGGAACCTATATAAATATATGTACACCGAAAAAAGAAGAAGATACAAGAAAAAAAAAAAAAAAAAAAAAAAAAAAGGGAATCAATTACTATAGTCTAATTGACCATTTGCATACAGAATTTTATGATTATATCAAAAATAATTTATTCTCGAAGAAAATAAAGAACTTGTTTCACATCTGTATAACTAGGTGATGGAAAAAAAAATTTATTTCCTATATAGTAAATTATAGGTAAACTATAACGTATGAGAATAAATTTTTTACATTTCCGGAAAGCAAGAAAGTGAAAAAAAAAAAAAAAAAAAAAAATTGTTAAAAAAAAACTTCCGAAGCGTCGAAAAGAAAATCAAAAAAAAAAAAAAAAATCAAATTCAAATATTCTTGACATCAAAAGGTTGCATTCCAAGTGAAAAAAAAAAAAAAAAAAAAAAATTTTTTTTTTGTACTAAAGACGTTGATATTGTGTTTACTCGTTGCTTATATATAGGTACCTATATAGAATATTTGGAATTCGTTTGGTACACGCCGACGCACGACGTGAGTCGGAAAAAGTCTTTGATTAAATGGATATATATCTTCTGTACCTACAGGACCTACGTATGTGTATGCAGTATTCTCAGTTTATGAGTAGCACGTGTTTTTTTTCCTCTAATAGGTACATACATATAGCGGAAGATTCACGTGCTTAAAGAAATCACGATCGTGATTCTTAACGCGTTAAGAAAACGTTTTCATGTACATATGTATTTATTGCTTATATCGTAAAACAACATCGCTCAATGTCTTAACATATATATATATATATATGCGATCCCTTATCTCGTCAAACCTTCATCCATAATAATCGATCCTTCATAAATTATTTCAATATTCACACTATACCTATATATAGGTAGGTAGGTATGTATGTATCAGATAATAAATATTTCTTCTTAAACCGAATATAATAAAAGAGAATTGCTTATCTTATCTTTATCTTGAATCATATATATCTACATTATACATGCATTTGTATTTATTTGTACCGTCAATACGGATCGATGACTTATAATCGAGCTTAATCGGACCCCCAACACGTCATGTAATACTTACACATACTTTAATCGATCGCAAAAATAAAACACTTATCACAATAGCGTTCGTCATTTTCGCTTTATATCCGATCTAGCCGCACAGATATAAAAATTCGCCGAATTTTAGTATGAGTCTGTTTCCTGTTTTTTTTTTTTTTTTTTTATCGATTTTCTGGATCGCAATTTTACCGAAAAAGTTACAAGATTTGTTTTTTCCTTTTTTTCCACGACTCAAAATTTTTGTGTGCTAAGATATATAATGAAGGAAAAAAAGAGAAGAAAATAAAGATCGCCTCGATCATTCCCTTGCCTATTATAATTTCTTTTTTTTTTCTTTTTTTTTTTTTTTTTTAAACCGGCGTTTATTCTGTCGCATGAAAAACGGTAGCATAAATCAAAAAAAAAAAAAAAAAAAAAATTTATTCTTTTATACATCGTATATATATGCGGTTTGAGTAATCGAGGTGTAAGTATAAACGCAAAGGTGAGACACCGATGCGCGGCTTGCATAAGGCAATAATTCATCCAGGTTATAAAATAAGCTGTCTAAAATAATGAGACCCTCGAGGAGAGTGAAATAAGTTGATAAAATAGTTGATTATAAATTATAACTGTGAAATTATTATTATTATTATTATTATTATTATATTCATGCCGTTTAATAAATCCATAAATAATAAAAATATATACAATATGTAAATTAGTATCTACATACATGCAATATTGTATACACGGGTCTGATATACTATTTCATGCACCTATATATATATATATATATCCGTAATATCAAACCAACGTTACATATTTCTCAGTATAACTAACATTATCCCCCCAACTTCCATTGAAACCCCTAAATTAAATTTCGCACTCTTCATATTTCAAATTCGTTCTGTAGCTACCACCGAAAATTATCCTCAGTAAGAAGTATACAGGGCGTCTTTAAATATACATATATTTATATGTATATAAGTACATACTATACTATACATATATATATATATATATATGCACGAATTTGGCACATATATTATACAATATCTGCATGGGCAAAAATTACACCGTGTTCACATTATCCTGCACTTTTTATTCGCAGGTATTAAACCTATTTACATATCGTGTTTATATGCATGTACATACATACATGCGGCCGGAGGCAGAACGCAGCTTTAACAAGTACTTTCTGTTTTTATTTTTATTTTTCTGATTTTTTGATTTTTTTTTTTTTTACCCAGTATTCAAGATTCTGAAACGAGCTGCTCCTGGTCGGTCTGTGTACCACTTTTCTACCGGGCAATTTACTCTTTAAACAACTCTCCCGTAACGTATCATGGCGTTCCTAAGGTAATTATACACACACGAGAGAACTTGTTTGCTGTGTATTATACCAAGCGAGTGATAAAGACTATCATTCTATCCCGTAGCCGGAAGGGCGAATTTTTAAAAGGGTACAAACTCATCCCATAGCCTTTGTAAAAGTACGAAAAACTGCTTGTCCCAAAATTTTTAACTCCAATTCAAACCGCAAATCGAAAAATGAAAAATCAGCGATTTCAAAAATTTTTTGTATATTTCGAAACGAAATAAAATCTCGTTGGATTATTAGACAGAAAAAATTACAGCAAATTAGTCATTTATTATTGAAGGAGGATATAAAATCCAACTTAATTTACACGAGAGCAAGAAACTGTGAATTTTTTTTTTTTTTCTTCTTTTTTTTCTACAATATATGTAAAAGATTATCGGTTTTATTACAACCCGCTTCCCGAGGCTCTAGAAGTTCTATTAACGCTATCAAACAGCTCGTTGTTGACACTAATTGAAAGTAAATTTATTTAGATTCCGTCGACTAAGTAGACACATACCTAAATGAACAAAAAAAAAAAAAAAAAAAAAAAAAAACAGAAAGAAAAGAAGAAATTTTGAACCGTATATAATCGCTATTTTATTCCCATCTAGGACAATTATGGCTGACACTTGTATGTTGTAAACTTTAGCAATTCAACAGTTTTGTAAGCCTCTATATACAACATCTAATCTATTTGTTGAATTTCTGATCGATTATTTGAAAATTTTCTCATCGCTAAAGTTCTTTAATTGATAATTTATTGAATTTATATCTAAGACTCGATGATGGTGGTGGTGGTCCCTTGAAACAACAAGACTCGAAACATTTTGGTCAAACAAGTTCTAAGATTTTGATAATACCCTGAGAATTAGCGGCAACAACAACGTTTGACATTTGTCTCCAGCAAACAGCTGAAACAAATTCATTGGTCTCCTCTTCCTTTCGTTCTTGAAGTTCCAAAACGCTCCTAGCAGCGTCAAATTTATAAGAAAATAACTGCTTAGAAAGTCCCTTGTAATAAACGTACAAGCCATTATTTTCTGAACCACAAGCAACGTAGTCGCCGTCTGTAGCCAAGCCGACAAAATTTTTCTCATTAACATGTCCTACGAAAGAACGAAGGCAATTTGGACTACTAACGTTCCACATTTTTAATTGCGAGTCCGTACTAGCCGACACAATGTTCTCACCGTTTATAAACTTGACATAAGAAACGGCCTTTCTATGTCCTTTGAAAATGCACAATGCCTCCTTCATGTTTCTAAGATCGTAATAATGAACGCAATGATCTGCTGAGCCAAATGCCAAATGGCAAGAACTTCTAGGGTTAAATTTAACGCAGCAAACGTTTGCCTTAGCTTCAAGAGAAGCCACTGAATGGTCAACGTTCAAAGACCAGAGCTTTACCCTAGCATCGTCAGACCCAGATGCTATGAGGCGAGTGTCAACGTCGTTAAAGTCGACTGACCAACACCGTTTCTCATGTTCTTGAAAGGCCTTTGTCCTCTGGCCAGTACCAGCGTCCCAAACAGTAACGGTGCCTTCGTAATCAGATGAGGCAAGAAGGCCTTTATGATAGGAGTTCCATGATATGCAAGATATCTTAGAGCTCGATACCATCTCTACACACGGGTAATGAATGTCTACAGCATCCCGAATCACTGCACCATAATCGAATACCTTTATCCTCTTTGTAACACCGGCTATTGCAAAGAAATCACTATCCTTATCGAACTCGATGCTCGAGACAATTGTCGAGCTGTTAAAAATGTCCGATGAGTAATTGAGGGTAGCTAATTGCCGGAGGGAACTGTACCGTGAAAATTTTATCAAATTTTCCCTGAACACATTCAATCCGGATGATGACGAGTTACCAGCTTCTGTTTGACGAGAAACTGCTTTATCCCGGGTACCAAAGTGCAGGTCTTTTGCTTGCGAGTCGAAATAGCACTTGACAAAATCGTCGAAGTGAGCATGCATCCGTTTTTTTCGTAACGCTAACACGGATCCAGGTGATGATTGCACGTAAAACGGTTCCCCTTCGTCGTCAGTAGTCCCAACTTCGTTTTGGTCATTATTTTTTAAGATCGTCGAAGAGTCGATCATCCCGAGTAGACTGATCATCTCTTTCTTGATCGCTGATACTTGAGCATTGTCGTTTTCGGCTGATGCATTGAGATCCTCAATCCTTGGACATTTGCTCTGAATGTCTTTTAGGATTCTCTCTACTTCAACCATGTCGCGTTTGATCAGTATCACTTCTTTCATCAGTTGATTTCTCTGCTCTTCTTTTCGCCTGAGTAAATGTTTGAGAAATTCGTGGAGCAGTTTGTTCTGTGAGGCGCATGACTCTGCCTCTAAAAGCAGTTTCTTTTGCGTGAGCACTTCGAGCATAACATTAACGTCTGATAGTGTGAGATTCGCGCTTTCAGCTGCAACGAAATCTCTTAGTCCATCATTAGCCGGTGAAAATGATGCGGTTATAATACCAGCCGAATTACTACTGGTTCCAACTTCCTCGGTGCCATTTCTCCACGCCTCGTTACGTCCTCTTCTTAACTCGGCTATTCCTCGCATCCGGGTTTTGTACTTAGCAATTAATTCGTTGAGCAAAAAATTTGGGAATATATCCTGTTGTCCCAATGCAAAGGTGCATTTTGGACAGCGGGAATTCACTTCTAAAGAACGTACTATGCAACGGTAACAAAATGTGTGACCACACCGAGTTATGTGTGCTTCGTCTATCACCTCGAAGCATATTGGGCATAGATAATCGCTACTTTTGTCTTCTAGGCTCCCACCGATTCCGTGGAGAACGTTTGATGAGTTTAAAGGCCTTTTCAATGTGACGCGATTTCCACGATTTGCCGAAAATGAGGCATCGTCGTTGCTTCGTTGGCCGCCACCTCCACTAGTCGCCATTTTTATTCTTGATTTTTTTCTTTATTTCCCCCGTTTTTTATCTGTGAAATTGAATGAAAAGTGATAAAGAAAGAAGAAAAAAAAAATAAAACAACGAGTCGGAGAAGAAAGTGTTGATGTGGTTATTTGTATAATGGATATATACGCAGGACGTGTTATGGCTGCTGCTGCTGCTGATGCTGCTTAAGTGTTTATATGCAGGAATTTAAACTATTTTAATATGCATATATATGTATACCTGTTTACCCAGATAAGATCTCGAACGTAATCAGACTTAAGTCTCGCATCTTACTCCCACGGCATACCAACATCAGTTTTTCTCGTTATTCTTTATAGAAAGATGAAATTCCTTTTTCTGAAACACCAAAATTAACAGTCTAATCAAATAACCAATCGATTATCAGATACCTTTTTATTTTAGTTAAAATTTTCTAAAAATAATAATTTTACTTGTATATATTATATAACTATGATACCCTGAAATATAAGGTGAAAAGGCGCACTTCGACGTGACGTGGTGATCAATTACATCAGATACAGCACAGCACCTGGATTTAAAAAAAAAAAAATGCTCCTGCACGATCCTGCTCCCTTCATTTACCGTATAGCTAAAATCCTGACGGTCTTCGCGCACCCCAAGATACACATATAATATACGTATATATATATATTTATACTAGGTATATTCAGGTCGACCAATAGCTGCGCAAGTTTTCTCTGGGGTAAATCGATACTGCTGGTTTTCAGGGCGAGAATCTCTGACCCCGAATAATAACGATCATAATTTATAATTCAAGGTGAAATTTTACGTCAATTATTGTAACAGTTGCCTAAAATATTTGACTTTTGATTTGAAACGGGAGGAAAAAAAAAAAAATTCAATTTCGAATTTACATACTATGAACTTATCCATTCTGACAAAATTTTCATCATCATCAAGCTACGCAATTATAACTATAATGATCGAAATAGTGTATAGAATGGGAAAAGGACGAATAATACATATGTGAAAATGTTAAATGATCTGTTTCGCCTCATTATACTTTTCACTATCCTTATACAATACGGCCATCCATCAATGGTCACGCTTCATTGAGGTGTAATTATTGTATGGTCGAGGGTCCAGAATTGTCAGTACATATAGGAAAAATCAAATCATGCCGAACCTTATAGTATTGTCAGTTTCTACTAGATGGTCTAGAAAATTTATTACCATTACTATTACTATTATTGTTATTGCTATTGTTATTTATTATACCTATATGAATGGTAAACTAAAGTATCTGTCAGCAGTTAAGTGCGTTAATGCTAAATATGTGTCACGGATAAAATATTCCAACTTTAGTTACACCTACACGGAGAAAAATTTATAGTAAATTTTCTCATACTCATATAGTAGTTGTGTCATATACTTCCAATATGACGATCGTTCCGATACATTATACTCAATGTTCCATGAATGTGAGAAAGACATTCCTATATTCATGGTGACATTAGGTATAAAGTATAGGAACAATCGTCATATTGAAAGTATATGACACAACTACTATATGAGTATGAGAAAATTTACTATAAATTTTTCTCCGTGTATGATGCTGCATATATATATATATATGTGTGTGTATATATAGGTATACGTGTATATCCCTGCGCAATGAACAAGCATGCGTAAACTACAATGCGATCGCAGCTGCTGCTATCGATCATTCCAAAGTCCAATACATAGCATCGAGATGAGCTATGAGCCTGTGTATGCATTTCCTATCCCTATCCCTTTCTCTCTTTCTCTCTCTCTTTTTCTCTTCTTCTCTTTCTTGTAAAACAAAAATGAGCTTCTTGAACGATGTAGAATTAGAGTATAAGAAAAGAATTTTAGGTATTTAGAAACATCCCTAAAATATTTGGTGGCATTTTATTTTTATTTTTTTCGTTTTTTTTTTATTTTCATATTATACAGAATGGCCCATCCCATTGCTAACAATGCCCTACCCTTTGGTGCATCAGAGCCTTTTTATTTTTGATTGTAATTTAATGCGGGATTGAATTCCCCTGCAGTGTGCCTATAAGGTATACATATGTGTATATATATACAAGAGAGCAGCGAAGACCAATTTAAATTCACTTTGGACTTGGTGAAGTAAAAAAATGAATAAAATTTAAAAAAAAAAAAACAAAAAAAAAACATTCTTGATGCACGCAAAAAAGGAGTTGGATACGTAAACTACCTAGTTGATTGCCCCGTCTGTCCATCTATCCACCTGTCCACCTGTCTAACCAAACTTGCGAAGGCTGTCATGCAGCACAGTACAGCTACGTGTGTATAGTACGACGACGTGTAAATGGAAAAGAAAAACTAAAAACTAAAAAAAAAAGAAAATAAGAAAAGAAAATTCAGTCTATCTTTACGACTTTTATCTCCCTTTTTCACTCTCTCTCTCTCTCTCTCTTTTCTTATTCTCTTTCACTTTACCACCACGGTGAGATTTTTGCTGCGCTTTAAAGTCACGCTCGTAAATTCTTTGGCTTAATGTGTGTGTGTAAAAGAACGGCACTATATAAGAAGCCAGACAATAATTTGTGAGTCAGATAGATATCGACGTATGGTTTTAGTTTGAGATATTTGTAATCAACATGTTTTTGGGGTGTTTTTATTTTTTTTTATTTTTTTTTTTAGATACTTTTATGGGGATGAGAAGAATTTGGAAGAAGAAAGAACTTCACTTTTCTTTTTTTCAAGAAGATGCAGAATCTTTCATAGAATAGTTTTATATCAATCTTTCACTGTTTCTCTATCTCTCTCTCTATCTGATGAAATAGTTTATTCTTCAAACAATATACCTAATCTCGACTTGTATTATTATCGAAATAAAAACTGTCTCATTCATTATCATCGAGTTCAATGCCGAGCCTATATAATATAATATAACGTGACCGACTTTCTTATATAAATCGGAATAAGAAAAGTTGCATTGTGTATAATAGAATCTATCGATAATGATTTTCGATCATTAATTTCAATTCAGAATGAATAAAACCTACTATAACCACTATTCTTGTATAATCGTTAAGCGATTTTATACAAATTGAATAAAAGCTACTGTATTTTATTGTCAATTGATAAAATTGGGAAGAAGTAGGTAGGTATAAAAAAAAAAGAGAAGTCGAATATAAGGAGAAGAAAAAGCCATGTATATAGTAATTTTTCTTTTTCTTCTGTGACTACGTAGGGGGGAAAAGAAAAAGACGCTGATACCTATTACTGTGACGTATTATATCACCACAGGTGTAATAAAATTAAAGTGATTCATCGTTTAAGGTAGTAATATACACTGGAAATAGGAACACGTCGTAGCTATCTCAACGACTTGATCGTGACGTAAATCGCGACGTAAATCATTATAGGCTAGACCCAAAAATTAGTCACCTTATGATCCAGACTCCGAGTACTAAGAACCAAGAAAATTATTCTTGATTCAAGATAATTTTGGGGTCCAAAAATGAAGACCGAAATTTTCTCGGATCAAATCAAAAATTTTTCTCGAACCAAGAAAATTTGGAAAATTTGGATAATTTTGGGGTCCAAAAATGAAGACCGAAATTTTCTCGGATCAAATCAAAAATTTTTCTCGAACCAAGAAAATTTGGAAAATTTTCTTGGTTCGAGAAAAATTTTTGATTTGATCCGAGAAAATTTCGGTCTTCATTTTTGGACCCCAAAATTATCTTGAATCAAGTCAACCTTTAATCTTTCTGTGTATCATTTAGGAAAGAATTTATTTTAAATATTGGTTGATAAAGAGGTTGAAAAAAAAAATTTCTAGAAATTTTTTTCGCATTTCATCCGTCGTTTTTTTTTTTTTTTTTTTTTTTTTTTTTTTTTCAATTTCACATTGTCTCAGCTTTCATTTGTATAATTAAGACGTTGATTCTGTAATACTATACCTACCTACTTATACTCGCGTTGAAACTATAAGATGATATCGTCGAAGAGTGATTTACTGCTCTGAACATTATATTGTATATATATCTTATATATATAAGCTTCATGGAAAAAGCTTTGATAAATTTATACGCACGAGGTTATTTACATTTTATTGTTTATATGTTTATAAGTTACTTATATAGGTATATATGTACTACGTGTGTATTATGTATAATCTTATATTATCTTCTCCGCGTACCTACGATATATTTTCAAAATGTTTGAAATTATATTTCAAACATCTGTTGATTGTATTTGGTTATGACTAGCCATTTCTTTTTTTTTTTTTTCGTTTATTTTCGTTTCGTATAATCTTCTTCTTCTTCTTCTTCTTTTTTTTATCTCAAACAAGAAAAATATACAGTAGCTAATCGCAACACGTTGTTTTTTTTTTTTTTTTTTTCATTTTTTACCAAAAAAGAAGAAAAAGACTGAAATGTGTGAATATCAACTCTGAGAATAGGAAGTCTGATTATTCCCCCGTTTTTATTACACAGTTTCATAAATATTATGTCATCGATTTTTTAAACAAAAATAAATAAATTGCAGTAAATTTATTAAATTGAACTACACTTCGCCCTAAATTATAATATATGATGGATGATACAAACGTTATGTGCCGAACATCTTTACATTTAATTTTGAGCATATATATATATAAGAAATCATGTATCCTACATATTATATATATAATGACAGACATTATGTTAATGAGACGTATATTTTTCTTTTTTTCCTCGCTTTTAAAATACTTGGGCATGGCACGATGCGTTAGCTGTTTCGTATCTAATCGTTGCCTTCAAACCTCCTGCATAAAAAATTCACTATACATAGGTACGTCGATGAGGCGTGGATTTAATTTAAATAATTACCATTGCTTTAGAATACGTATAGATCCCTCTTTGGGAGGAACAACCATATTATATATTTAAAATAAAATTGTCAACTCTTGGAGTATATTATTCCTCCTCAAATAGAATAAAAAAAAAAAAAAGTAAAAAATAAAAATTCACTTCTCTCGCCATAGTTTACTCAGGCAAAATAATCATAAGGGACCATAAAACCGTTTATTATAATTAGTTAATGAATGACGAGTATATATCTATATTTCCATCGTATTAATTATCACTAATTTTCATCCTCGTATTCTCAAAAGATTAAAATATAGTAACTATTTTAATTAATTATAATTCAATGAATTAATAGTTGAAACGATAGTAGTTTTAGTATGTCACTGCACTTTGGAAGAGGATAAAAATTCATAGGAATTAATATCAGGGGACAGAGGGACACCCATCAGGGTCCGACACACACGTATATATACGTATGTGTATAAATCCTGCCCCCGCATGGAGAACGATGAACTTTCACCTGGCAACACAAACCTTTGAAAAAAAAAATAAAAATAAAATAAAATAAATCGTGTATAGAATAAGTAATAATAAAAATTTCACTTTTATTTAGGACCCATGGAATGTATGAATGAATATATATGTAACATGAGATGGAATATGAAATGTAGTAATATATTCCTGTAGATCCGAAACACTGTGATGGCATAAGACAACACACTTCATCTTCGGTTTATTAATTGAATAAAATAATAAAATAAAAAAAAAAAAATGAGAAAATTATAGATGAAAGAGTTATACCGAGACACTTGTATAGGCATATATGCACTTGCATGCCGCCTTCGTTTTATCTCTCAATTAATTATTTAACTGGTTAATTTTGTCTTAAAATTAACTTCTGCACTTCTTTTTCATATCTAACGCAATGAGCAAATATCATGCTAAAGTTATACGCTTGTATAGTACCTATTATATACTACTCCTAATAATTTATTATACCTATACTCATCGTGTGCGAGTCGAAAAATATTTTCAGACCAAACTCCTCCCAGATCAGTTTCGTTGGAATATAAATTTGTATAAATTTCAATACACGCGATATATGTAGCATAAGGTAGTTGATTATTATTTTTTTTTTTTTTTTTTTTATGAATGAAAATTTACTATAACGTCGCGATATAATATGTAATGGACCGATTTAATCATATCTAGTTAATTTTTTCTCTTATAATTTTCAAGTACTTGTAACTCCATATGTAATATATTAAAGTGCACACTTCATAAATGCATCTTATCATTAGCTAGCGAATTCCAGATAAGTTATTCTAGAAACGTTTGTACGTGCGGTAGCTAAAGTATAAGAGAAGAGAAAACAAAAAGTAGGATAATGGAATAGATATTGACTGAAGAAAAAAAAAAAAAAAAAAAAAAAAAAGGGAATTTAGAAGAGAAGAAGCGAAGGAGGAAAGCCGTAGCTCATGCAGAGAGTATGGAAAACGCAATTAGCGTTCTGCAGTAATAAACGTAATAGATTTTTATCAGATTCGGGAGAAGAGTGCAGCGAGAGGGAGAGGCATATATATATACTGCATAACAGGGAGGTATATACGAAAGCGGTTCGCAGAAGTGGCAAGTGCCAATTAAGTCCTATCGGAGCTGAAGAAGAAGCCTATGGCCTCTGATTCCTCCAAGCAATTCCTCTCCAAATTTTTTACGCGGCTAGCTCAAAGCTGAAGAGACGCACCTGAAGTTCTGCATAGCGTGCAGAGAGAGAGAGAGAGAGAGAGAGAAAAAAAAAAAGTAAATGAAAAAAAAAAAATCGAAGTTTAAAATCTTCGAGGGCGCAGCTCAAAGACGAAGCTATTCTATGGAAATTGGTTATCCGTTGGCGATCGCGAGGTACTGCAATATCGGCGAGCCACAAACGATCGAAGATCGAAATCAGCAGCTCTTCATCTTCTGTAAAACTTCGATGGTCGAAAATCCGATCGGGATGCAATATATAGCGATCACACGATCGAAAAGGAGTAAAAACGATAATGAAATAGTAGGTATGCAGATATATACATAGAATCGCGGAGATCGTTATCAGGTTGTTTTTTTTTAAATATATTTTGTCTTTATGAACGTTCCTTACACCGGTGACATCCTCGTAAAAATCTAAGACCAAAATTATTCATCCTAAAATGTCAAAAGCGTAGCCGTTTTCAGGTATATAGGAGCCGTTTAAAGTAAGCCAATATACGAGGACGCAGATACGAGACTGGCTTGGCCACCGCTACTGTGGGCCTACCGGATCTCGCGACGTTTCACCCGCCACCGCGATCTCGCCGACTGACAAAACGACGATCTTGCGTCCGTTTGAGGTCGATTTTGGGATGACAGTATCTTTCTCTGCTCATATCTCGCGATTTATCAGTCTTCGGCGTATGAATCTGTTATCAAACGACAGAGCGTCTCACGCCCTTCAAGAAAAGACCGTACATCGATACTTTTCGTTGATCCAAACTAGATTTAAAGGTGTATCGAAGGATCTTGCGTCCGTTTGAGGTCGATTTTGAGATGGAAGTCTCTTTCTCGGCTCATATTTCGCGATTTATCAGTCTTCGGCGTATGAATCTGTTATCAAACGACAGAGCGTCTCACGCCCTTCAAGAAAAGACCGTACATCGATATTTTTCGTTGATCCGAACTAGATTCAAAGGTATATCGAAGGATCTCGCGTCCGTTTGAGGTCGATTTTGAGATGGAAGTCTCTTTCTCGGCTCATATTTCGCGATTTATCAGTCTTCGGCGTATGAATCTGTTATCAAACGACAGAGCGTCTCACGCCCTTCAAGAAAAGACCGTACATCGATACTTTTCGTTGATCCAAACTAGATTTAAAGGTGTATCGAAGGATCTCGCGTCCGTTTGAGGTCGATTTTGAGATGGAAGTCTCTTTCTCGGCTCATATTTCGCGATTTATCAGTCCTAGGCGTATGAATCTGTTATCAAACGACAGAGCGTCTCACGCCCTTCAAGAAAAGACCGTACATCGATACTTTTCGTTGATCCAAACTAGATTTAAAGGTGTATCGAAGGATCTCGCGTCCGTTTGAGGTCGATTTTGAGATGGAAGTCTCTTTCTCGGCTCATATTTCGCGATTTATCAGTCCTAGGCGTATGAATCTGTTATCAAACGACACAGCGTCTCACGCCCTTCAAGAAAAGACCGTACATCGATACTTTTCGTTGATCCAAACTAGATTCAAAGGTATATCGAAGGATCTTGCGTGAGTTTGAGGTCGATTTTGGGATGACAGTCTCTTTCTCGGTTCATATCTCGCGATTTATTAGTCCTAGGCGTATGAATCTGTTATCAAACGACAGAGCGTCTCACGCCGTTCAAGAAAAGACCGCACATCGATACTTTTCGTCAATTTGAGACCGAGTAAAGAGTGATCAATAAATCTTGCGTCCATTTGAGGTCAATTTTGAGACAAACTTACTTTTTGAAGCAACGAGTTTTTCTTTTTTGCCCCAAAATATAAATCGATTTTTAAATTAAATTTGGGATGGGTTGCATTTTGAATCTTGATCGCAGCATTTTCCTAAATTCGCGAATATAAATAAAGTAATTGTTTGAAAAATGATATAATTTATAGTTAAAACCGGAATTACTCGCACATATCCAAAGTCCCGACCTCACCACGTTCTTTCCGGCTCTTTATATTTTAATCTTCACAGCGCATTGTGAGCTGATGCATTAGTGCATATAGTATAGGTATATATACAGTATATATATAAAGCCGATATTTTCAGCAAGATAAAACCGCAAGTGAGTGCAGTAAATTTTAAAGCCCGACGTCGTGCCATGCGAGGTAAAATAATATTCCCTTTGGTTTTATACGTAGCGAAAACAATGGATGATTACATGTGCGAAAAAAAAAAGGACGTCCTTGGGGGCTTAGTATATTATAATATACGACATTTTATATCGCTACAACGATCTGTGCTTATGGTAATTTCGACAATTCGCGTATATAAAAAGTGAAGAATTTGAAGTCAAAATTTTTCGTCTTTTTATCTCAACTTCGAAGTCTTTTATTTGTATTTGTTGTATTTTCATTTTTTTTTTTTTTTTTCTTTATTTATTTTTAAGAGACGCGAATGACACAGAGAAATAAGAATCTCCTATGGGGCTTTAATCCGTTTGAAAAATCTGAAATTATAACCCATTGTAAATCGCGCATTGTGCAGACTCAGCGTTAGCTACAAGCTAAAGTAAGAAGTAAGATAAAAAAAAAAAAAAAAAAAAAAAAAAAAAAAAAAAAAAACTGCATATATCTTGCGATTTAGTATACGTAGGCGTTTAATCCGCGTGCAGTGTGAGTATTCTTTACCTCTCGATCTCCCTACGCGAATACGTACCGCGGGTTTAATCGCATAACTACGATCGCCGCTGGACATCGTAAGGGTATGACGTAGCTGAATTTTCGAATCAGTTGTAAAGATCGATGGATATAAGATACGGATCATCATCATTTATTTTAATTATACCCATATATGCGTAATCGGAATTTATTGTACTATTTTCATTGTGTATGAAATTAAAAAATCATTAAGAATAAATTCCTCATTTTATTGATTATATAAAAATTAATTAGAAATAATCTGATTTATGAGGAGAAATAATTGGAAGAAATAATTATTTCAACGAAATGAAATAGAAAATTTCAAGATTTTTCACGTTTCATTTCGGAGTATAAAAGCTGGATCTTCGAATGATCTAAACAATCAACTGAAGACGTTCACACTTCAGTCGTAAGTCAATCTTTCGCGGTCCAGTTGGTTTCGGCTAAACAATTCACCGTCCAGACTTGTGTATCCGTTATAATAATAATAATAATAAATATAGCTGCGAAGAAGTGACTAAATTCGTTTAGAATTTATATAGACTGCTGCATGATGCACAAGGGTTTAAAAATTTTGCGACTATAGAACACAAAATTATGTACATTTCACTTGTTCGCAGGCAATTAGCAAGATTTTCGTTTCGTTTTCTAATAACTGCAGTTAGAATAATTTCTTCACTAAAAGTGATCGTAAAGAGCGATAAAATTGATTTACGGTTAAACCCACGCGTACTACCTACTTTGTTTAATACGCAGATTGAAGGATCGAGTGCATAGATATAGAAGATAGGTAGATAGATAAAATGAAAAGAAAAGAAAAGAAAAGATAAAATTTTATTTCGAACTTGTTTTACGACTTTATGGGTAATAAGAATTATTGCTGCCTTTTTAACCCGTGCAACGCATCAGCGTTTAGGTAGCAATATCCGAGAAGAGCTATACAATAAAGACTGAGAAAAGAAGAAAAAAAAAAGAAAAAAAAAAAAAAAAAAGAGGGAGAGAGAGAAGAAGAGGAACACAAAAATCTGACGACAGGATGGTCCGGGCCGCCAAAGGAGTCGATGAAAAAAATTCCCTGAGAATTGAAATGGTGTTAAACCCGCAGGAGTTTCGGACCTCGACTAAAGCCACATAGTAGTATATATAGGTATATACACCTAGTAATATATATTGGGTAATTTTTTTTTTTTTTTTTTTTTTTTTTCAAGGGATGGAGAACCCCGGGACTGTGACCATTGTATCTTTTGTGGTAATATCCAGGACCAAATGGTCTATTGGGTTTTACTCCTATATATACCTAGTGCCTTATATACCTACTGCTGTAGTTCGTCGTTTCTGCTAAGCAATATGGGTGTATATATATATATATCGGAGAGGGACGATGCGGAAAATTTGTCTACCTTTTTAAAAATAATTTATTAAACGACCGACTCGTGGTAGACTCTTATAATAGATGAGAATGTAGAAAAAAAAAAAAAAAAAAAATATGACACCTTCATCTGAAGGATAATTTTAATATTTATCGAAATTTTGTGGTTCAGGATTTCTGTTTTTTTTTTTTTTTTTTTTTTTTCAATGATTTTATATTAATAGATTAGAATAAACGTATATCCTTATTATAGTATTCAACGCAAAAGAATAATCAGCGAAATTAATTTTTTTTTTTTTTCCGCAATTTTACCCGCTTCTTTGTAAATCTAAAAATAAATGACATTATATTTTTTCATCATTTATATTATAAGTCCCCGCAAATATTCCGCGGGTTTCTTTTTCTTGAGTCATATAATAATTATATCCAGATATAGATATATATATATAATTTCAAAATGTTGCTAGGAATAAGAAATTCGAGAAATATAATCAGGAAAAAAAAATTGAGAACACTCATTCTGACGATCGGTTCTTATTAGTAGTACTACAGTATGGGAAAACCCCATGAAATTTCTAAACGGGTTAATAAATTATTGTCTGCAGTATTATATAAATATGCAGGCTTGATATACATATAAGTTGGGAATTTATAGAAACAAATTAGCTAATTTATGCTTCGTAATCAAGATAAAATAATTATTTTATTTCATCCGCGAAATTGACATCCTAACACTTATAATACTAATAATAATAACGAAATTTCAGTTTTCGGAGCTACTATATATATATACTAAATAAATTTTTGAAAATTTAAAAATGAGACAATTTTCGATGAGCAGCGAATTGTTTATTCAGCGAATATTATTCATTTCATTGCTTGATTTAAATGTCCAAATTGAATATATATATATATATATATAGTTCAGACTTGGTATTTAATACCAATTCAGAAAAAAAAAAAAAATATTATATACACAATTATTTGATTTTATATTTTTTTTTTTTTGCAGATCAATTATAATTGATAGGAAATCTATTTTTTCCCGAATTTGAAAATCTTTATAGTATATTATATATTTTACGTGAAATAATTACTGAAAATGATATGAAAAGGGGAAAAAAAAAAAAAAATAAGCAAAATGCAATATATTACAACAACCATTATCGCATGTATTATAAATTTATAAATATCTGGATTAATTATTATATATCATTCTATCATATTTCAGTTTATATACAAAAGGTAAATTTTTTTTCTTTATCAATGTATATAATAATATGTACTATATATAAATCAGTCATATGTGTATAAAGACGAAGAGATGTATCATGTATGGTAGATAAATGTATATAGGAAAGAGATAGTCGTATACGTTAAACGTGACGTTATAATAAAAAAAGAAAAGAGTTAGTAAAAATCGTACCTATATGTATAATGCATGTTGCGTCACTAATGCCATAAGGTCGTAAACGCCAAAAAATTATTTTTTTTTGCGGATATGCCCAAATGATGTTATATAGCATGAAAAAGATTTTGCCACCAAAAACACGAATTTTTTTTTTTTTTTTTTTTTTTGGCGCTTACGACCTTATGGCATTAGTGACGCGATGTGTATAATACATCGCGTCACTAATGCCATAAGGTCGTAAGCGCCAAAAAAAAAAATTTCGTGTTTTTGGTGGCAAAATCTTTTTCATGCAATGTAACATCATTTGGGCATATCCGCAATAAAAATAATTTTTTGGCGTTTACGACCTTATGGCATTAGTGACGCGACATATCGTGCGTGTTAGTGTTGATGTTGATATATATGTTTGTATATGATGCGCGCGAGTGAGTGAGATATAAAGAGTGGGAGAAAGATGAGCGTGAGCGTAACGCAGAGTCGAAGGCTGGTTTTGTGTCAGAATCGCGCGCGCGCGCGCACAGCTGTATTCAGTCGAACGTGAGCAACGTTCGGAGTAAGAAGTTGTTCGGTCTAGGTCCGCGCGTATACCAACGACTGTATTAATATAATCACTCAGAATTTATACAGTTGGAATTAAGCCGGTGAACGTCAATATCATTTCTGTGATTTATTGATCTCTGAATAAGTCGATCAACGAAAGACCGGTTTTCTTCTCGGTCTACATATTAAATTATACGATTATTATATATTATATATAATTATTTTTTTATTTTTGCGAATAATAAATCGATAAAAAAAAAAAAAAAATGGATCGCGATTCTATACAAATTCTTACAAAGATAATCATCGATTTTCTCTGCCTTTTTCTCGGTGAGTATTATACCATCACTAATCATAATAATCAATATAATAATTAAATTTGAAAAAAAGAAAAAAATTCTGTAAAAAAATTTTCAACAATCGTTTATTGTAATTATATTTTATGAAAAAAAAAAAAAAAAAAAATTGAGCCAATGATGATGATGATGATAATATATAAACAGATTTAAAGAAAACTCACTGATCACAAGCGTGGGCAGCTGTCACTTTGACATTACTACATCGCTCCGTGTTGATTATATTAAATACGAAACAGCGCGAATAGAAATCGAGTGAACCAAAATTAAAGATAAGACAAGACACAGTGAATATTTCGTCACTGATGAGAATGAAAAAAAAAAAAAAAAAAAAAAAAAAAAAAAAAAAATACAATTATTTACTTATTTGCTTTATAGTTTATCGTATAGATTTAAATTATTATAAGTATATACGCGCGAACTAATATATATATACGCGATTATACTACTATAAGATCAGCGCCATTCAATTCACCTGCAAGTCTAACGTGCGGCACGTTTACTCGATAAAGTGTCGCGCGGAAGAGGAGATACAGACGTTCATACAGCGAGCCCAGATAGCCGCGCGCAACTGTGTTACGTAGTATACTATACATACGAGTATAGGTAAACCGCGCACGCGAAGTATTCGTGAATAATACGTAGTATAGGTAAGTATTTGTATATATATCGTATATAAATTTTTTTTTTTTATGATGCGATCGCATCATTAATGATATCAAAAAAAAAAAAAAAATCTGAATCAATTTATTTTATATATCGCGTCACTAATGCCATATATAAGGTCGTAACCACGAAAAAAAAAAAAAAAAAAAAAAAATTTTTTTGTCTTTTTGGTGGCAAAATCTTTTTCATGCGATATAACATCGTTTGGGCATATCCGCAAAAAAAAAAAATATATATATATATATACGATATATATGGATACGAATATCTATTTACTATACGTAATTCACGAATACATCGTGTGCGCGATATATTATGTTATATTAGCAAATTATTATTTAAATTATTATAAAATAGCTTAGTTAGAAATTTAGTTTAACGTTGAATGAATGCATAATGTGCAGAGAATAGAACAGATCTATTTAAATCGCTGATAGTATGTGTATATAGAGGTAATATACAGCACAGCTACAGCATGAGTGAGATCAGATCCTTGCAGAATATTCCTATAATGGGAGATATAGAGGCATATATACATACATACTATATTATCACGTCAAAGAGAGTTTATAACCGAAACATAATTCTATATATATATATATATATATATATATATATATATATATATATATATATATATTATACTATAGATCGTAAATATTTACCTTTTAAAATTTCAGTAGTGCATATATATGGTATATTTGTGTTATACATATATTTTGACTAGTTTAGCTATATATATACTATACCTACTAGAATTTTTATTTATGAAAAAATTTATTGGGCTATTTATAACACTAAATTATTATCGAAAATTCCCAAAAAAAAAAAAAAAAAAAAACCTTAATTAAACGAGAGTCTCGTATACTCGTTGTGTTTTTTTCCCCCCGACTCGTTTCTATATAATAATATTATGTCTTGTACAGAATTTTTGGAACTTTTCTAATCTTATACTTATATAATATTAGACAGTAAATATAATACATTACAGGTATATCTTTCTTATAATTATATAGTAAATTAAAACGTAGAGAACATTTTTGTATCGAACTATTTTTTTTTTTTTTTTTTTTTTTTTTTTTTTTTTTTTTTTTTTTTTTCTTCAACTTATGAAAAATCGACAAGAGAAATAGAAATTCTTCCACACAAGTATATAAACTAGTGTGTATATAATATCGATAATATTATAATGATAGTATTTGCATTTTTGCAATTAGTACTTTTTTTTTTTTTTTTTTTTCATGGACACCTAACGTGTTGTATAATATAATTTAACAATATTGTTCAAAACGATGTGAATTGAATTAGTTATATATCTAACCAGAAGAGTAAATAGTTAGCTGCAGTAGTATATAGATATATAGTATTTGTACAATAATACTGCAGCTGTTGTCTGTAATTTTTTTTTTTTTTTTTTTTTTTCCATACTTTTTCCGAGGACCAATTTTTATTTTTTTTTTTCTTTCTCTCTTTTTTTTTCTCCTAGAAAGGCCTACTTTCATAATCTCTAGTTATAAATATATCTAATCACTAAATTGCGGTTTTCCCGGATTCTCCCCCCCCCCCCCCCCCCCCCCCCCCATATTATAGTTTTTCGATTTTCTTTCTGAAATGATAAATCGTAATGTACGTAATTCCATTCTACTATATTAATTCAAATTGTTTGACAAACTCGCACGTACCCTAACTGACCAACTAACTAACTAACTAACTAACTAACTTAACTATCCTATACCAGCCTACGTAAAAATATAAAGAGAATAATAATAATATAATAATAATATAATAATAATAATTACAGTCTAGGACGTATTGCCTACGTATATAAAGTCGGTTTACCGCACAAACCTATATATATATGTACTGCTATGGGACCCCTTATTCGGAATAGACTATATAGATATGTATACGATATTTGATACGAAAATACACACACATGTATACCATATTATATATATAGTAACGCAGTTTGCGGAGGGCAAAACCTCTATCGTATTATAATAATTCAAGAATCTGATCGTCACGATATAATCTACGTGCGACAAACTCAGATTTTTCTGTTTTTTTTTTTTTTTTTTTCCTTTCTAAATGAAACACTAAACAGTACACCCGCATATTTTATTTTACCAACAAAGTTTAATATTTCAACCAGCTCTCGGGATTATAATTTGATATTTCCTGTAGCTTTACGTTTTCTTTTACTCTTTTTTTTTTTTTTTTAGATAATTTCTGAAGTACTTAGAAATATACTAACAATTTTGACTTTCTTCAGTTCCATATTTAATTATTATTATTATTATTATTATTGTTATATGATATTATATACACGAATTATGAAATTATTAATTATTAATTATTAATGAAAAAATTGTAGAGGTCGACGTACCTACGGTACGTAGAAGACAAGAATATTAATCGTAAAGTAACGATGTAGATGTACAGTATAGTAGTACATATATATAAATAATTATATAGGAAGAATATAATAAGACAAAGCAGTTATTATGTGACTTAGTATTTGTACATAAACTTCGCATCAGTTTAACTAATATACACCTCTTTCTGTCTCGTTTTGTTATAGATAAGGTCTTGATTCAGACCCCTTATCCCTCTAATTAAAATATAGGTAGTACAGCTAATGATTTCCAAGTCGCGGAAAAGATTTGACATGCAGAGATTCCTTATCGAAATTTAAAAATAAAAAAGTTCCTTATCAAAAAAATTCGAGGGACCAGTCGTTCCTGAGTTATTGAAATTTTGTAACGTGACGTGCTCGCAGTCTCGTATAGCAATCCTGTAAAATTCATAGTGCCCGCGTCGTATGTATGAACTTTGCCTGAAATTTCGGTTTAAGGCTCAATCCCTAGTCGCCCCACCTCCTTTTGGTAGAAATGTATCACATTTCGATTATTATCCGAGCCCAGGCATCAAAAACTCAAAAAAGGCCAACTTAGCGCAAATTCTATTTCAATTCCGAACACATACGTCGAAACAAATGTTCGTTTCGTACGAAAATAGAGTCTACAGATGGTTTTTACATTGTTCGCCGAAGAAATCGAATTCGAATAATTTTTTAACAATGTAAAAATCATTTGTAGACTCTATTTTCGCACGAAACTAACATTTTTTTGGACGTATGTGTTCGGAATTGAATTTGAATTTGCTCAGTGTTGGCCTTTTTTGCGATTTGGACGCCTGGGCTCAGATAATAATCGAAATGTGACACATTTCGACCAAAAGGAGGTGGGCGACTAGGGATGGGCCTTAAGAATAAATTGCCAATTTGCCAATGCAGCGTGCGAAAAACTTTGAAATGTTGTAATTTTTTTTTTTTTTTTTGTAATAAAAAGGTGCGTAATATATATATAATTATATATATACTCTGGAAAATTCTATAGACATTCGGGCTAGAGAACGTAATACAAAGTTTTGTTCTGTTCTCCTAGGACTAGGTACATATAACACATATAAGTACACACATGCGACACACATGAATATCTAGCTCGGTACTTGTCAGATACTTTAAGATTACATTATACAGTCGACAATAGACTGTATTATTATGCAACTTACAAAGTTGGGCATTGTGTAACGTTAAGAGTATAATATGGATCGCATATATAAAGTCTTATCGTCATTTAACGTAATAGTGTATACCATGCATGCATGCTCATGCATGTATGTACCTACTACTACCTAGAGCACTTTTGTACGTGTTTTCTAATACATGTATGTACATTGTACATATATACATTTTTCATCAAACTTGGAAACTAGAATGAATAGAAATAGAAATATATAACAATACTAGTACATTACGCAATGAATGCGAAAAATAATATTATTTTTACTATAACACCGTGTGCAAAATTCGATTTTTCATACTAATTACGCATGCACCGCATTTTGCGCATAGGAACTTCATTTTTTGCACGCAAACTAGTGCGCAAGATCGAATTTTGCACACGGCGTTGGAAAAAATGACTAAATAAATAAATAAATGAGAAGGAGAAGGAAATTAAATGATGTAAAAGATCGAGACCACGTTGTATAGGGGAAAACCATGAGGAAAGCTTAATGATGTGTGCGGAGGTCGAAGGCCTCAGAAAAACTGTATAGCATATATAACTACGTGTCTCGAATTTAGGCATTTGACCTATTTATCTTACCCCATACTACTACTACTACTACTATACTAGCCCCAGATATCCTCTTATAGAGTATATATCGTAATGGTTACTCATAGTCACGGTGGGGTGCTGTGCGAATGGTCCATAAAAGTGTCAAACTGAACCCTCTCTAACAATCTCACAATAAAATCCTCTTATATCGATTATATATCTATAGATATACCTATATACGATTAGATGCAACAAATATTGTAGGTAGTTCAACTTTCGTTTTCATAATCTATACTAGAAAAATATAGCAATAAAATTTGCCACTCTTCAACATTCGTCAAGATAATTTCTATGTATATAATGAAAATAGTCTGAATAAGAATCGATGCTACTAAAAATCTATAAAATTTGATAAAAATTGTCTGAAAAAAAAAAAAAAAAAAAAAAAATTGATCAACTTATATTTAAAAATCGATAAATAATGGTATTAATTTTGGTTTTTTAAACTTCAAGAGTGTGAAAAAAAAAAAAAAATAGCCCATTATAGAAACTATCGAATTGATTGGAGAAGTGATGCTTTAGTTTTTATTTCTATAACGATTGAAAAAATGAAAGAAAAAAAAAAAACCTGACAAAAATGTATATATGTGCGGTTGATTTTTTTTATTTATGAGAGATTGTATAGTATATTCACGTATATGCCACCTAATATATATATACCTATACCGACTGGTTATCAGCGATAAAGATCTAAAATATGTACTTAGAAATGTCAACGTAACCAGAGCAACGTACAAGTGCTACCAATTAAACTGTAGACAAGAAAGAGAGTAAAGTAAGTAGGTTCCTTGTTTCGTTTTACTATATATATATATATATATGCAGTCGAACAGCAGCAGCAGCTAGTCTATATTATCCCAAAGAATTAATAGACCATTTCATTCCTCTGAATGTCTTTAAACTTCAAAGCAAACGTCACTTATGATAAGGGTGAAAGAAGCGGGAAAGTACATATCCCATATACGACTCTCTTAATTCATTAAAATAATCAGCCTATAAAATTATAGGAACCGTTGTACTGCACTAGGAATAAAACTTTTTAATGTTTAATAAAAAAAAAAAAAGCCGGGCAATCTTAGAAAAAAATTTCAAATTTTGACGATATATAAAAAAAAAAAAAAGAATGAAATTTGGGAATCAATCTATGACTCACGTCTGTTTCCGTATATCATAATTATATATACGTATATTGTCGCGATCGATGTGGGAGTAAAGAGCCGGAAATTCGCTGCCATGCAGGTAGGAGGCGAGTATCGAATTGTAAATTACGTATAAAAAACCATATTGACGTCACAGGGAAAGTCGCGATTACTAATCTGGTATTTCGTATATTATATTAAATCCCGACGTCACTGTACATTCATACACCTGACGTCACTATACGTCAAGTCAATTAAAGCATAGGTCAACATTATATAGGTGTATAGTTACCTTGACTATAATAACTGCATGACACCTACCAGCTGGTCTTTAAATTTTAAACAGTTATTTCGTTTATTTTTTCTCGTTTATATATATATATACGTATATATACGAAATATAGTAAATATAGTCAAAATTATAGACAGGCATACCGAACTGACACGTTTTGTCTGCCACCATGCATCCTGGTAGTCGTCGTCACGCAGTCTGATGATATGAATCACACACACACACTCTCTCTCTCTCTATTTCTCTTTCTCTCTTTCTCTGCTAATTTTATACTATTCTATATATAGTACTATGTCCATGCATCTCACCTACCTACGTATATAAGTGCATCAAAAGTTACTGCTGCACTTTGAGTGAAAGTCGAGTTTCCTTGAAAATTAGAAACTCTATATTATATACAAAAAATATTATAGGTATGTATATAAGGTATAAGAAGAAAGCTGGGCAAGGTGGGACCTATACCTATAAATTGAAAATTGATAAAATGCGAAAACAAGAAGAAAAAAAAAAAAAAAAATTGAACCGTGGTATGAAATAATGAGTTTGGGGGATTTTCATTAGAATTTTTTTTTAGCGATTCTTGAGGAAGTCCGCGTGGACGTAGGTACTTAAATTGCTACAGACAGACAGGCGCGCAGAGGCAAAGGCGGATGCCTTTATTATCTCGGAGGCAGAACTAACTTCATCGGTTAATAAATCACTGACGTGAGTTTTAAAAATGGTAAAAAGAAAAATTTGAAAAAAAAAAAAAAAAAAAAAAAAAAAAAGTGCAAAGAAAAAAAAGTCGAGAAATTTAAAAAAAGAATAAAAAAAAATGGATAGTGGATATGTTGGAGTCTTATGGTGGGTTTATATACTTCGCGGTAGTGTACACATATATACCTACCTAACCCGTAGCATAAAAAATTATAGCCTATGCTATATATATAGCTATATATCTGAGAAGAGAAGAGACGAGATGAGAGGCTTTTGCACGAAAGAATACGTAATATAAAGTAACGAAACGAGAGAAAAAAAAAAAAGAAAAAAAGAGAGAAGCACATAAGTAAGAACCGACCGAATCTTCGCGCACTGGCAAATTAGATAAATTCTACTACCATACACTGATACACTGAGTATGGTTATCTGTGGTCAGTTTATTTCATTTTCTAACTATACTCGACGCGATTGGTTTTACATATATCCATCTACCCATTAAAGTACTTAACACGCTGCACCACGTTCACGCGATTCAGATACATGCTAGGATACAATACGACTGATGAGAAATGTCAGTGGCGTACTAACATAGGTATTTATTTACGTACATAGTGGGTAATCGTACAACAATTTGAAAAAAAAAATAAAATAAAAAATTGAAAAAAATTCCTACACCTCGTCTGTAACATCGTTTAGCTTAATTTATTCAACGTTTTAACAAACTTGAACTTTTGTAACTTGTAACGCATCCATAATGCAAAAAACCGGTCGTATAAATCGCAGATTTAATTAATTTTGTCGATTGTTATTTTTATTTTTATTTTTTTTTTCTTTCTTTCCTTCTCTTTCTTTGCTCTCTCTATATGAACGGAATGAAAAAAGACTATATTTAAAAAAAAAAAATTGGGGAAAGTTTATGTCCATACGTTAATCGGTGCGGTGGTCACGACCCTGAAAAATTGTACTACTGCAAATCGGTCAATGAATGCAAATTCATGAAAGCAATATATAGTCATATATATAGGATGAATAAATTCTTCTTATTCATTATACTATATAAACGGTTTTGAATGTAGACGTACAATTTAAGCTCTAAGGTCGTTTGAACGCACTAAATTATCAAACGAATAATCTTCACACTTAAATATATCAACTGGTTCAATCGCAGTATAAAACCAACTGGTATAGTATATTGTGTACCAAGGGCGTAAAGTGGGCTTTTTTAGACCGAGTGTGGAGTTTGCAGTACGAGTCAGAGGCGAGGTAGCACGAGTCGAAGACGAGTGCGTCGGCGAGCCGAAGACGAGTACTGCAACCACACAAGGTCAAAAAGCCCACTTAGCCCTGGTGCACACCATATTTTTTGTAACAGCACGATTTTCGCGTTTTTTCATCATTGTTGATAATTTTCATGAAAATATTGAAAAATAATTTAGCGGGCGTTTTTAGTTTTTATTTGCCCGCTTATGCTCGAGTAGCGGGCGTTTTCACTTTTTATTTGCCCGCTACTCGAGCATAAGCGGGCAAATAAAAACCAAAAACGCCCGCTGCTCGGTTTAGCGGGCAAATAAAAACTGAAAACGCCCGCTGCTCGATTTAGCGGGCAAATAAAAACTAAAAACGCCCGCTGCTCGTTTTAGCGGGCAAATAAAAACTGAAAACGCCCGCTCGTCTGAAAACCGTCACTTTAGGCCCGCTTAATGGGTAAAAAAAACGCAAAAATCGTGCATGTGTTACAAAAAAGAATTTTCAGCAACAGACGACACGATATTATAATATACATACACGGAAAGAAAGGTTAACTTGATTCAAGACAATTTTGCGGTCCAAAAATGAAGACCGAAATTTTCTCGGATCAAATCAAAATTTTTCTCGAACCAAGAAAAATTGGTTCCGAAAGTCCAAAATTCCGAAAGTCTAAAATTCCGAAAGATCGAATGTGTTCTTAACATGTCGACTAAACGATGTGCGACGGCTTGATGTTCAAGTTTCGGATTTTTGGCCTTTCGGATCATTGAGCTTTCGGAGTCTTGACCTTTCGGGTCTTTAGCTTTCGGAATTTTTTAAATCGGTTACATACACTGTTAAAAATTTCTAAGTGGAACTTCCTACATTTTGTAGGAAGTTGCGATGCATATACATGGTAGTAAATTTACAAGACATTTCCTTAAAATTAATTTACAAATACTTCAAATTTACTAAAAAATTTAGCGAATTCAAATAAAATTTTGTGTTTCTCCTATGAAAGTTCAGTAAAATCAAGAAATTTATCTGTAAATTCACTTTACTACACCACATTTGTAATTTTACAACCTTTTGTGTTGTAAATGTATTGGTAAATTTACAATAATTTTTAACAGTGTAGACTTTCGGTGAAATACCCTTTCTGAAGCCTGTGAGTTCGTTGCACTAAAATTCGAAAATTTGACCGTTCGGAGCTTTGAAAATTCGGAAGTTCGAACCGGCCCCCTTTCTGTGTAATACCTACATAAATATAATAATATGATGTTTAAACGATTAAATGATTAAAAAAAATTTGTCTGAATTTATGATCTTTGACATATATTAGTACATTGACATAGGTATATGTATACAGAGACGAAGAGAAAAGTTTATTTATCATTATTATCAATTAATAAATTGTTTCTCCCTTTTTTTTTTTTTTTTTTTTTTTTTTTTTTTCTTCGAAAGAGAGAAAGAGGATAAACGAACATTTCAATCGGATGAAAGAGTGCGTTTTAATCAAGCTTCGTGCTTTTATTCCTTTCAAGATTACTACTCATATAATATATATCTATATACTATATATACGGAGTTAATTAAATTAACTGCCCGTCCAATTTATTATATGCGCATATATATATATGCTGACTAGCTTTAGCTCACGGTTATACCTAGGTGTACATATATATATATATATATATATATATATATATATATAGGTATATGTATAGGTATTCTGACGTCTACTTAAAACTGACACAACTTTTCGTATATATATTCGTTTATTTTCATTCATTTCTTTTATATACACACACACACACACACACACACACACACATACCTCAATGGATAAAAATTGTCTCAAGATCCATAAACTCATGTGAAACGATTTTTCATCAATATCCATTTTTTTTTTTTTTTTTTTTTTTTTTTTTTATAAATATAGATAGAAGGATAGAAGGAATTGATTCTATTCTATTTTTAACCGAGAAAGTAATAAAAATAGAGATTCTATGAATTCTGAAACATATAATTATCGATCTGCATTCAACCCTGCGTGAACAAGGTTCGGAATTTTTAATATTTCATCGTCTATCCACGTATTTATATATATAAAAAATTCATAGAAAAACTGAAGTTCTATAGTCTGCATACTAACTAACGTATCTTCGATCATACGTCTTCATCGAGTATCTATAATGGAAAAAAAAAAAACCTTATAGACATTTCGTATAGTTCCTGAAAATTTATCGAATTTTTTCGTTTCTCCATATACACGGACGACTATCCTATAAACGCTAGAATACAGACACGGAATAATGTTGGCATAGCTATTTAAAACAACTAGAAATATACTACACTGAGCTCCGTTTCCTTCCAGTACAGTAGTCGTAAACTCTTTATTTCAAAGAACGACTCGTAAGACAGAGCTACTGCTGCTGCAGGTATACTAAACTATAACTATATAGAACAAAATATAACGGTTTATACTACTACTAATATACTTTCAAACGGTTAGGTACTACTAGATGGAAACCGATAGAAAACAGGGTCTAATTCTCCCTTCTGTACGTCTTATTCTTTATTTTCATTTTTTTCCTTTTCTCTTATATACCTATTCATATTCAAAATTTGTACTTCAGTTCCTATTATATGCCATGCCACTTGCCTGCAGGCTAGTACCTATATTGATCATCAGTGTCGTGTGTCGCCATAATTAACATCATAATAGTAATCCAACCAGCTTCTGTATGTTAATTTAAAAACGATGCTGTTTTTTCGCCTTGTGTAGGTAAGGTACCTACTAGTTCATATACTGCGCCATAATATCTTCTTCGAAGTTGATAAGAAGATTAAAAAAATAAAATAAGAGGAATGACATTCGGTTGGCAATGACATTTTATTTTCTTTCTCTCTCTCTCTCTCTCTCTCTCTCTTTCAATGTCACTAGGTCGTCATTTTTCTTGTTCATTTTATAGTATTCTGCATTTTGTATTTCGGAATCATGATTCAACACTGATTAAGTATTCAAAAATTTTTGCCGATGATTCGCGTCTAATTTTTTTTTTTTTTTTTTTTTAATATAATTAATTTAATACGCGGAGAGTCAGACGCAAAAAGGGTACTACTCGGGATGTTAAGAAGATGTGAGAAAGAAGGGTTAGAGAATCCGGCGGTTAACTGGTAATAAAAATAAAAGCTTCGTTGCGGTATTCGGTGGTAAAAAAAAAAAAAGTAAAAAAAAAAAAAACGAGAATTTTACATATACAACTTCCGGCGCGAAACGATTTAGACGCTTTCGAAAGATTCTATATTTAAATTTGCAGTCACGGAGTCTGCTGCATGCAGTTTACCGTTAAAATAAACCGGTGAAAGTTGCGTATATACTTGCACGAAGTCACGTATTTATATATATTTATATTGTACAAGCAGAATTCGAAGAGTAGTAAACTACCTCATTGGCTTCTTGATGAGAAACCCTTTTTTCATCCTGTATAACTATAGACATGGTATTATAGATCTTCGATTATATCGACGACGACGAAGAAAGACATTTCTTTTCAGGCATATCGACACACAGAAAAAAAAACAGTGCTGTCGAATTTACTCTGGAACAGTAAATATAGGGACAGCATTTTTTTTTTTTTTTTTTTTGCAGTAGAAATGATCACAATTCTAGTATTGGGTACATCAGAGCAAGTGACCTTAAATGTCTACATGAGTGAATGTTACCACAATTTATTGTGATAATTTCTACTGCAAATAATGATGTCCTTATATTTACTGCTCCAGAGTAAATTCGACAGCATTGTTTTTTCCGTACACTGTTTTCCACATCTGATGTAGGTACCTAATAGAAAAATGTCCAAAAACAAGAATCGATTTTTTGGAATATTTGAAACGCACGTCTATACACGTCGCTGCAGCTATACGGGATCTAATACTGAAAAAAGTGATAAAGTCGAACAGATTGAGAGGAGAAAGAGTTCAAACTATAAAACGTGGTTTTTGTAGCTGTCGCATGAATTTGACGTTTTTTCTCATACAATTTTATCATCTGACTTTTTCTAACTGTATACCCACTTCTTCTACTACTATACTACTTCTTCTTCTTCTTCTTCTGGCGAGTTAAAGAATCGGGGCTGTACATGTTTCAAGGTGCAGGCTATTACGTACAAAGTGGCCGATAAACTATACCAGACATTTCACATCGACTCATAACGTTTCTTCGATGGTAAAGAAAAGAAGTCTTGAAACTTACGAGCTTTTTGCTCAACTTTCAATGTTTTATCCATTAGCAAGAAAAATAAATGAAAAATTGAAAAATTCTATGCAAATCTGATGAATATGCATCACTGCACATATATATTCGTGTGAGACATTTTACGCCCTGCATCGGGGTAATCGATGCCGCTGCATATATATAACACTTGTGGTGTGTATGTAATGTACTATGGGGAGGAGGTGTGAACTCCCATGGTGATTTTCGTTGTTAAACCCCGTGTAACATCATATACCGGAAACGGATGGTATGCTATATATGCTCGTTGCTGTCGAGGGAAAATAAAAAATAAAAATAAAAAGAGATTGAATGATTTGATGGCACGTGCAGCAACAGCACAGCGCAGTCTGTTGCATTTGTGTTATAATTCTGTAGTTTCCTCGTAGTATATAGTTTCGTGTAGCCAGTTGAAGGTTTGTGGTTAGTGGAAGCTGATCAAAAATAACTTTTTCTCGAATAGGAACGCGAGTAGTTTCCTATTTCTTTAGGTCTATAGAGACGATCCTGCGTACTAGCTGCACTAGCAGCAGCAGCATGGTGGTACCATAAACATCATAAAATTCGAACTAGGATATGCGTTCTGAAGGTGGAGAGTGACAAACTGTTATATGCCGTGTAATACGAATCCACACCTTCTTATTATCACATCGTTAAGCCGTGTGATACCAATTCGGGAAAATTGAAACCCTTGTTTTCTTTCTAAAAGTTAATAATAAATAATGAAGACCGTGAAGATTTCAATTTCGAACAGTGATTAAATAAGATAAATCACTTGCCTGCGCTCTATATTAGGTACCTACCCTATGCGATTGAGATTTTTTATTTTTTTTTTTTTTTTTTACTTGTTTTCACAGAACCACGGGATCGTCACGACCTTTTTGATGTTTTATATAAATGCCAATTAGCCCGATACAAGGGATTCTGAGAGCGCTCATTAATCCGGAGTATCTTTTTTCTTCACATTTTTTACAGTCGGAATTGGGGTTCTGATGTTCTATATTTACGGAGAACCATTCAAACGGGGATTCTTCTGTGATGATGAGTCCTTGAAATATCCTTATTCCGAATCGACTGTCACCAGTCCAATGCTATACGTCACAGGCCTATTTCTTCCAATATGTGTGGTAAGTTAAATAATCTTAAAAATGTATTATTTAAATTAAACGATGTGGAATAATATATATGATAGGCTGCAGTGATGTTAAATTTCGGCAAATCTTTATGATGGAAAGTGATATAAAAATCGTTCCGGGAATCGATAAGATCGAACACACCGTGACCACATCCGTGGAGACCGACTGCAGTCTACAAGCAATCATTCATCCCTGGGGTTATTTCAGTCCCTTCTAAGACAGGAAAGACGCGTCTACAGGGTCCACAAACTTTTTATTTCGTACATACATGTATACGTATATGTATAGCTCATAACCCACGCACGTGTACTTATTTACTCCATTACACGGCAACATTTCAAGGCTCTAAACGTCGTGTCCACTTGTCAGTGCACATCTTTCTCACTTTTAATTGACTGTAAATTTGTCGAATAACTTTCGAACGAGTGCACCGATTTCAGAAAAATTTGGGGTATAGACATCTTGAATGACTTGTAGATCCGGTATTGAATTTGAAAGAAATCGGTCGAGGGGTTCGGGAATTAGAAAGCAGAAAAGATTTTTGGAACAAGTGTTAATATCTTTGGAACCGTTGGATAGATTTCACTCAAATTTACTATAGAATCGCGTTTTTCTATTAGCAGTATATTAGCTTGCAAAATTTTCACGGTCTAGGTTCCTGAATTGTATTTTCAAAAAGAAAAGAACTTTAAACGTCCAATTTCTGATTATACCGCCGACACTTTCCAGCTTATTAGTTCTTATCTTGGAAGGTCGTCACCGCTTCCTCGTCGATCAACTGCTAGCGTTTCTGTCCGTGTAATTAGCCTTCCCCCGAATCCATATTATCTTCAGGGAAAAGAAAATGACCAATCAACTCTGCTACGTGATGATTGAGTGAAATGATAATATGGAGTGGCTGATATATGTTGTATAGAACCAGGAATTTGTTGCACATAATATATTTGTTGTATTATTTATTACCTCCCATAGAAGAAGGAAAACAAAATGGGTTTTCTATAATTGTCGACGTCTATAACAATCGGGAATATATAATATACCTAGTAGTGTGTTATATATTGGGTAGATTTCTAATTGCGGCTAGTTACTAGCTTTGAAGATATAGTCGAGAGTAGTAGAATTCGGGGCTCTATAATATGAGTTATGAATAGGTACTATATAGTAATATAACCCTGCAGAGAAGGGAAGTATGGTCCATATATTTCAATACATCTGACATACGTATAGCATTCTTGCTTTCTCTTTCTCAAGCCCTTAATAATTTACTTGATTTATCCTATATACTAACTGCGATGACCCCCATTGTTGTAAATCTTATATAATATATAATATATATCTATGCTGTTTAATCCATCAAACTAGAATTATTTAACCCTTTCGAGTTGATCTTATATCGAGTAACTCCTCCTCGATGGAGACAATTATAAATATGAGAATTTGGACCGAAAATTCAACTCTTATAAATTTAGTTATATGGACCCCTAAAGGTCTGGTTCTGGGAACTTGAACTCTTTGAGAGGCGCCTTTTAGTATAGAGAGGCATCGATACTTCGTTGGTAATATGTGTGTGTATCATAAGTCCTTATATCATAGTCCAAAAGATACCGCCCACAAACCGGCTTCTTTTAGTTATACTGTCCAGCAGTAATATCTAGTCAGTTTTTTGTCAATCGTATATACTATATATATAATACGAGATAGCCATATATAGAGAAGATTTATATACTACGTATATAAAGTTTGAATACACGTACTGCGTATATTATAAATCGAAAACCATAGTGTAGTGACATCCGATGAGGAATCGTAAGCGATTTTTCAATTCTTTTAAACTCCATTTCATCATAAATTTTTTGTTCTGCATTTTTTTAAAATCACTATTCGAAAAGTTGATTTAGGAATCGAAGCATGATGTAGGATCCAAGTAGGTATTAGTTCATCTTCCTTACTTCCTTGTACACATAATATGTATACATAGGTAACACACGGAGCCTCGCTCTTCCTTTCTGTTGGGATTTTGTGTGAGTCCGTTATATACCTGCACCTGATATGTTGGCTTATATAAAGGATTTTTCTTTCCTTTTTCTTTTCTCCTCCTCCTTCTTTTTATTATTATACACACAGAAGCTGGTAGTGAGACAAGATTGAACGAACTCCATTCCTATTTGAGAAAGCATTTTATCCCAACTGCACCTGTCCATTTTGGTCACGGTGCTGCAGTGTGTGCAGTGCAGTGTTACGGTTCTTCAGTATTTCTATTTCGTCTTTTTTCTACAGGATTATTCCAGGTTTTGGATTCTTCTTCTTTTTTGAAGATTAATTTTATTATTATAATAAAAAAAAAAGCGTTCGAAGTAAATTTTTTTACTCTCCTATGCTTAGAAAATCGTGTCTAGAGATTTTCTACTGCACATACAGTGCAGAGATATATATATATATATATTATATTCTTGTTCAAATAACATCTACAAGACTGTTCTCCCTTGAGGTATGTCCTTCTGCCTTTACTGCACAGGTATACCAAAGCACGTGAATCAAGATAATCTAATTGTTTGTCTGTCTGTCTGAGAAAAGGGTTTAGGGACGAAAAAAATGTCCCTTTTTTCCTCTTTTCGACTTAGGTAGGCATATGTATATAGGTATATGCGAGATTAGTAGACGGTAAGAAATGCGTTTAGAAACAGTATATATAAAGGTGCCTAAGATCGGTCAGATTAAGCTGTTCCTGCACTTCAAGTCAGGCCAAAATTGTGTTACGAGAATGAAAAAAGGACGTGATAAAAAAAATATAAAAAAAATTTTAGTCGACAACAATGTGATAAACTTTTTCTCTACAAAAAAAAAAAAAAAAAAAAAAAAAAAACGAAATGAATCTTTTTTTTTTTTATTTTTTTTTATTGCGGATAGAAGCGCGTGTGTCCTTTATCCCTATCGTATATACTTTACATGCGGGATAGGTAGTAATTCAGCATGTAACCACGCACGCAGCTGTTTAAGTATCTCTCTTGAGTCTTAACATACACCATATAGAACTGAGGGATAGTATATATAGTGTGGATATAATTTAGAGTGATGAGAGCACGCGTCTTCTTCTTCCTCTTTCGCGCTTATTCGGTCTTTATAATCTATATGTAAATTTTCAAAGAATTGTTAATCGCAACGAATCAACGAACTATGCGGCTGCACTTGTATGTATATCATATTCGACTATATATATTTTCGATAAGAGAATTGAGATTGAGATGAGAGCTTCTATTATTTTTGCAGTATACATATACTTATAATATTATATACATATATTAAATTATATATCATCGGGATTTATCTCGCTGATGATAATTATATTTCTAATTAAAAAAAAAAAAAAAAAAAAAAACAGAAAAAATAAACAAAACAGTTCCGCGGCGATGATAAACTCACTCTCAGTAATCCCCATTCAAAAAAATGACGTTGAAGTTGATTCGGGAAAAATCGAGGAGACGAAATAATCAAACGACATAATTATTCTTCTCTTTTTTTTTTTTTTTTTTACTTTTTTACTTCACCTATATAAAGAAGGAGGCTTAGGGCAGCCGGAATTTTGGTATTAAGAGGCATTGAATTAGGATTTTCTTAAAACCCTTTGTAACTTATTTCATCGGTCCTAAAGGAGAGAAAAAAAAAAAAAAAAAAAAAAAGGCGAGAGGGCAGATGCTAATCCTCGTGAAATGAAGAGGCGCTATACACGCTGCGGTGACGAAAGATGAGAAAAATGCGTTACTGTTACCTTTTTTTTTTTTTTTTTTTTTTTTTTCTTTTCTTTTCTCATCCATATTTATTACTCTCAGGATGAATCAGATGAAAGAAATTTTCGAAAACTATGATAATACAGGAAACATTCGGTCACTCAAATGACGAGGTGTTTCGTTTTTGAACGATAAAAGAAATTTTATTGAACAAAAATAAAAAATAAAAAAAGAGCCAAGATCACAAATTTATTTCCAATTTTTTTGTATTTTTTATTGTTTTTTTTTTTTTTTTTTTTTTTTTTTTAATTTTTTTACGCATCGTTAAGGATTCCTTTTAGGCCAAGTAAACTTTCGTATCGCAAACGAGCGATAGATATCGTAGAGCAAACATCAATTGGCAAAATAGCGATTAGATAGGTATACTGCAAACACATACCCGCATATGTAGAAAATACCGTCCGAAGGAATGTCACACTGTTATCGTTAAATCTTTATATTTCTATTTGCTTTTTTCCTTTTTCCTTTTTTTCCTTTTTTTTTTTTTTTTCTTTTTATGTATTATAGGTATTCGGCAGTAAAATTTGAAATCCATGTATATGGTATTCGTATATGGTGAAAAAAAACAGCAATCGAAGATTATTGCCGATCATATATATATAATTCTTAGAGATAAAGCGAGACGTAGGTATAAAATTAATAAAACAAAAATACATATTTCCTTTTTTTTTTTTTCTGTTACACACAGATGATACTCGGCGAATTTACTCAGGCTAAAAAACAACGAGGACAATCTGCGAGGGTATTTTTGGGATACACGATTCCACCATGGATATGGACGGCGTATTACCACGTAAGACTTACTCCTAGATTAGCTGAGGAAAAAAAAAAAAACTGTTCAGTTTATGAAGATTTCCGTGAATCCATTAAGCAAATTTTCACTTTCCAAATTCCCCAACTATGTTTTTCAAGCCCATGTTTTTCTTATATAGCTTTTGAAAAACAAATTTCGTAATTCTTCTAAAAATATGTATATGTAGGTATTCAACATTTTTAATCTACTTTAAATTTCAGATCGGAATATTCGGCTTCGGAGCTGCCAGCACGGCACTAATTACAGACGTAGCAAAATACAGCATCGGTCGTTTGAGGCCACATTTTTTAACCATCTGTAACACTTCCGTTTGCTCTGTTGAATCGAATTTACATACTTACATTACAGATATTCAATGCAATTCTACATACAGTAACAGGGTACTTAGGGAAGGCAGGTCAGTACAATAATTTTAATTAAATAATTTCAAGATGGTTATATGCCGTGCTTAAATATAAGAAAAAAAGGTTTACTTGAGCCAAGAAAATTATTTCTTGATTCAAGATAATTTTGCGGTCCAAAAATGAAGACCGAAATTTTGATATGATCCGAGAAAATTTCGGTCTTCATTTTTGGACCGTAAAATTGTCTTGAATCAAGTTACCCTTTCTTTCTGTGTATAATAGCTACAAATAACTGAATTTTGTTTTCTTCAAATTTGAATGTGAATTTCGACAATTTTTCATCGATTTCGAATAGATCGTTTTCGTGGTAATCGTAGACTTAGGAATTATTGCTGACCGAGTTTGAAAACGGGAAATTCAAAGGCTGGCCCATATGGTCATCCCAAAACCGCTTGTTTTTTTTTTTTTTTTTATTCAATTATCGTATTTAGATAAATATTAGATCGCGAATTCCATACTATATCGCGAGTCTAATTCTGGGATTCGATTGCAGCTTACTGCGAATAAATTATAACATCAGCGTCGAGAATATTGATACAGGGAAAAATCGATTCGGCTGGTTTAGGCGATAAGTCTTGAACACTTCTATTTATGGATTCATTTGAGGAAACGGTGATAACTAAAATCTTTAGTACAGTGATTTCATTCATTCACAATCCGATGTTTCAATTCCCGATTAAATGCTGTAGTTCTAAGTATATCTTAGTTACGAGCATACAACAGCCGAAAATCGTGAAACAAAAATCCGAAAGATGAAATCAATTTTCTTCCTTTTTTCTTTTTCCGATTTGAACTTGTTGTGGTTTTTAGAGATTCAAGAATTCAAAAATTCGAAAAATTCGAAAAAAAAAAAAAAAAAATCAGGATTATATAATAATAAACGAACATTCGCATATTTTACACCATATTTTTAAATTGTGTTTTTTTTTTTTTTTTTTTTTTGTTTCAGACTATCCTTTCCATCTGGTCACTCGTCATTTTCAGCATACACGATGCTTTACCTGATAGTAAGTTTTGCCCAGAAGAGAGAGAAAGAGAGAGAGAAAAAAAAAATGGTTCAAAACTATTTGAAACTAAATTTAAACGAAAATTTTAACTAATACTCGTCCCTGTATTCACCTGTTTACAGTTATACCTCCAATTAAGAATACAGTGGAAGAACACCAAGCTTTTAAAACACATAGTACAATTAATTTGCTTCATTATGGCCTGGTTCACCGCCTTGTCTAGAGTATCAGACTACAAACATCACTGGAGTGATGTCCTAGCAGGATCAACGCTTGGAGTGACCATGGCGCTCGTCGTGGTAAGTTTTTCTTCTTTTTTTTCTTAATTTTTAAATTTCAAAACAGAGAGAGAGAGAGAAAGAAATGATGAAAAAAGGAAAACCAAATCCTATATGAATTTATATAATTTTTTTTAAACATCTTAATTCTTATAGGATATGATGATTTGTTTCAGGCAAATTTCGTAGCTGGTTTTTTCAAGGCGGAAAAGCCAAGTAAGGAGGGTGCTGCGAATCGTGAAACAGAATACGAGACCGAAGGTACTCAGGTGAATAATGGCACGGCCAATCGAATCTGTTAATTATATCAGTCTCGATCATCTATTTTCACGGATCAATTATCAAATAGATATTCTATATATCAAGTTAGTTTCACAAACTTTTAACAACGTATATAATATCGATAATATTCTTCATCACATCTATACTATATAATATAGTATAAATAATTAAAGAATAAATTTTATCCGTCTCTAAGATTTATTATTCTTACTATTTTTCTCCTTCATGTTGTTCTTCTTCTTCTTCTTCTTCTTCTTCTTCTTTACTCAACTTTTTGAACATATATAATAATATATAATATATATTGAGTATATTAACAATAATTATTCATCTTTCTTTCAATGTTTTATCCTCATATTTTATATCTTAAATATATTAAATAAAAATCAATTGGCTGCGGCATATATCATATATATTATAAAAATGATAACATAAAAATAGTAAATCGAAGGAACACTCTACGATGATAATTATACAATTATCAATTTTTATTAATTAATATATATTATATATCTGTATTAATTAGATTGTGAAACTAGCTGTAGCATCATTGCGTTAAAAGTAGATTTATATTTATTATTATTATTATTATTATTATTATTATCATTATTATTATTATTATTATTATCATCATTCTTGAATTCTATTTTCTCATTTACAAACTACATAATATAATAACTTAATATACTATAAATACTATAGAAACTCTAAAATCGTTTGAATTTTGAAAAAAGAACAGAGTATTATTAATCAAGTCTATAAATAAACGTTAATTTTTTTATATATATATATATATATATATAGAATATCTATATACATACTAACAATAAGCAATATTTTCACCTTTGGGACCAAAAAAAAATCTCAATTTTTCTGGAAATTATTATTATTATTTTTTCAAATGCACAATTAAATTATTCATATATTAATAGATGGAAAAATCTTACCTATGAATATTATTGTGCCTATGAAATATTGCTTATTGTAGTGATAGATATAGAAAGAAGAAGTAAAGAAAAAAAAAAAAAAACAAGAAACGAAGAACAAAAAACGAAACAAGATACTTTTAGCAAATGACAATTATATCGATATAAAAAATGTCCTATTACGCTGATTGTATACGAAAAGGTGCAAGACATTGACTATTTGCTTCAAGGTTGCTTATTTTCATCATTTGCTTTTGCCTTATATGTATGTTGCAATGATATAATTATCCCGTTAGATATATATATTATATTATAATACATACATACAATCAGATGCTAAAATCTAAGTACAAAGAATACAATATAACTCCGTAGCTTATCAAAATCTAATTGGTCTTTATTTTTTATTTTTTATTTATTTTTTTTTCTTAGACAATTTTATTAAGATAGTAGATGTGTAGGTACGGAGTTAATCGATTAAATTCTCCGATCAATATTCTTATGATAAATTTTGATTCTTAAAATTGATTTGTTAGTTTAAACCGTACAGACGATGGAGTTACTTTTGTATATTATTACTGTTTTTAGTTAGTGGCGTAGTTAGAATGTGTAAGGTAACACTGATGGCGATTTTCACTTCATTTTATCCAAAGATCATTTATCATAGTTCAACTTTGAAATAAAAGTCTTCGAACTATCAAGGAACTACTGAATTTCACGTTAATTAACAGAACCGGGTTTTTACAGGTCAATTGAACTTGGAGGAATTTATTAATGAATAAATTAATGGAAACTGTGGCGAAGTTCGAATGGATTTTTGCAGAGACGTACGCGACAGAGTCTTTTCCCATTTGACTATCGTAAAACCATCGATAACTCTGCGTTAACGTATGGTTAAAAACTCTTCGATGTTTATTTATGTACAACATCAAAAAAGTGTTACGTGTGAAATTCACTTTACTTCATGTCCGGTAAATCTTCTTCAATTCTTGTTGAAATACAAAAAAATAAAAAACTGTTTCTATTTTCATTCGACGATTCAAATTGTGCAAAAAAAAAAAAAAAAAAACACAAAGAAACTCGACGCCTGAGCTTAAAGGTTCTAAAATATCGCCAATGTCACCTTTGCTTATAGTTACGCCACTGCGCTGTTCCTATGTACACAAATGTGTACAGACACACACGTTGTATATTTATCCCTAAAGATTCATGAGTCAGAAATGAAAAAGCAAAGAAAAAGAATGATAAAAAACAAAAAAAGGTATTTACTATTTAGCCACTGATTTATAATCGATGAGAACAAATATCAGGATTATTGAAATACCTATAAACCTTGATGTGCTGGTTTAGAATTTGGTCAAGAAACATTAATTAGATTAGATTAGCTTTAGATTAAGCCTGTGACAAAGGTGCGTAGCTACCTACAGATTGTATGTAAACACATACCTACGGCTTAAAATGACTTTTTAATATCCATAATGATATATAATGTATGTTTGTGGAATTAATGAATGGAGCTTCCGGAATTACTTAACTTAGTTAATTCATACCTAAAAGAATACAACGTTATTTTATAATGGTATATAATGTTAGAAAAAAAAAAAAGAAAACTCTAAGAAGCGTTTTAATGAAACGCTGAAGTTTTGGCTAAGCTCTCTAATTTCTGTGTAAACTTTTAGTAAAAAAAAAAAAAAAAAAAAAAAAAAAACTTAATAATTTATCACAGTTATCTATATGTCCAGTAATTGTTTACAACTTGAATAGAGTTAATTTATGGCTTTGACAATCTGGATAATCGCCTAATATGATGATATTGAATACTTAGTGGAAATGAAAAAAAATCAAAAGAAAAAAAAAAAAAAAAAAGAAAAAAGAGAAAGAAGCATGAATGTAGAGAGTTTGATTTTTATAATATATTATTATATTGTTACGATAGTTTGATATTTATATTTATTAGTAGATATATTACAACAATATGATGATTCGCCAGTAAATTTTGGTTAATATTAAACAAAGATATAAATATATATATATATATATTTAACCAGCTGGTATGTACTACGTTCGTTAGGAATAATTATTTATTTTATAAAATGATGTACTATTGTAGAAGAGAATGAAAAAAAAAAAACATAAAATTTATACATATATCTATTATGTATATTATATACATATACACACACACATATATATATATATATATATATACTATATATATACATACATACTATACATACATTGAAAGTACCTATCCAACTACGCTCAATTATTCTTCTTATTATTATACCCTCGTAGTTATCTTTAAAAATATATTTTGAAAACTTTGCCAGTAGTTTGATTGGTAAGAAAAATTTTCCCTCGCATGTTTTTAATATTTCACTAATATATATATATAATATATATAATAAACATAAACTCTGTCCTTGGACAACGAGGATAACTGAATAATTAATTCTGGTGATGGTTTTTATTATGAATTTATTTCATAATATTTAACGCAAAGTTTTTTGTCGTACTAATATGTAATAACGTCTTGTGAGCTAATGTTCAAAACATCCCTCATTTGCCAATTCTTGTGTCAGTTGCGTCACATTTATTGTAATTTCAATGAATTTAATTATCTAAATTATTAATTATCTAGACAGAATTAAAACAGTAATTTGAAAATTAGAGCATGTATCATGTAGCTGATGAAAGTAAAGAAATTATGACAAAAAAAAAAAAAATCAAAAAATCTTTACTAAAACTTGCTAGACACCCTGTTCAACCCTACCCGTAGTTAACGGATCTAATTTGAAAAAAAAAAAAAAAAAAAAAAAAAAAAAAACTTTAATATGCTTACTTAGATAATGAAAGTTTGGAACAACAATGTCTCTCTGAATATATATATTATATAGTTTGAGGAACCTAACGAGCCCTCTAATTAGATACCACCAACTGTTTTGTCCACGTTCTTTAACTATCTGTGTAAATTTAGAGTCTGAGAATTTGATTATACCAAATTAACTGTGAAATAGTTTGCTGGTGGAGGTTTTTCAAAACATCAATTTATCCAATTGAACTGTAAACTACTGTAAATCTTTGGTAATTTTGTTCTGTCGATCTGTAGACTCTATTTCTTGGCCGTGAATAATTAACGTCTTATTTACTATACTTAGGGGCTTTTTACTGCTACATACTTGAAAGAACAGAACACATTAAAATTAAATACGATGTAGCTTATGGATTTAAACTCAGATACCGCGAACAATGATATCGAAGAGAGAATTGTGTGACTATTGCTTTTTGTTTTTGGGCTTTGTTTCACGTTTTAGGACAGAATTTTGTAAAAACTACAAGTGTTCGGTTGCTTTATAAGTTAGAATGAAAAAAAAGTTTGATGCTAATAGATGAGATAAAGATTAAAGTACCTATAAGAAGCGTGAAAAATAACGAATTTTGCAATCGGCTATATAATACTATTTTAAAATAGACACGGGTCGAACTAGATCTTAAAAAAAATTAAAACCAATACTTTCTCATCTCTGAATAATATTTAATCCATCCTCTAGTAAAAAATGAAAGAACGAATATCAGACCCATGTCTAGTTTAATTAGTTATAACTAATCAATTGCTCAATTTAACTTTCAGAATGAATCAAGTCCATTGAGAAATTGTTCGACAAGATACGACGCCGTTCCTGTGGACTTATGAGGTATATCACGCGATTATTAGTATCATTATATCTACTAACTTAATAACTAAAATCAAATAACCATCATGTCAGTATTTAAAATATCCAACTGTTTTTACAATAAAATAAAATTGTCGATCTCAAAAGCAATTTTTTTACCATCAAATCACTTTTTTTTTTAGGTTAGGTTAGATTATTTAACATCTTTAAATAGATGCTTAGAAAAAATAAAAAAAAATTGATAACTCATTTTATGGGTGCGATTAATAATAATCGAAGTAATAAATACACCTAATACATAATATAATAATATAATAGCGGTATAGAAAAAAAATTAGAATTGACGTTAATCTTCTTACCTTCATAACCTCAAAATTTGTCTATCTATTACACGTGTTGGATATCAGATCCCTCGATTTTTCGGTTATACACTTTATTATACGCTTTAAGTATTACGCCTTCATTTCTTCACTCACTTATATTCATTTAATTTGTTTATTCACTTGCAAACAACGATTTATATACATACATACATACATACATATTATTAATTATGAACTGTGTGTGTGTGAGTGACACTTGAAGTGACTTGAAGTTGCAACCTTCCGGCAACATAACCGCGCGAGGCGGCACAATGATGAGATGAAATTTTTTTTCAATCAAATTTCTGATAATAATACAAATAGTAAACAACGAATCAGACACTAATTTGTTTATCAACAAACACCGCATTAAAATTGTTAATTGTCATGCGCACGATACGATATATACGTTAATATTACAGTAAATATCAGTATATCGGTGTCAAATACGTATTATACAGAATTCAACACCACGCGCACCATTAACGCGCAGCTACGGTGCATTATGGGATCTCATGACGTCACTAATCAACCGGCGGGATATTTTGAATAATTATATTATTTCGTATACTTACTATTGTGAGAATAATATCAAATATTTAATGAAAATTACTTATCTGACGTTAATTGTTAGGCGATAGAAATATTTATGGAAGAAATACGTATATATTATATGAAGAATAATTTTTATTTGATTTTAATATTTAATTGATAGAGAGAGAGAGAGAGAGAGAGAGAGAGAGACATTCAAGCCTCAATTAATATCGGGGACACAGAAAGCATTGGAATAAATGAATTTTTTTTTTTTTTAGAATTTCTGAATAAAGATATTATATATTGTATGTTAGTTTAGCGATACGATAATTATTTATAACATTTGAAGAATTTTTAGTCATTTAAAATACGTAAATAATATTTATCGGTTTATTTATTTCAGAGAAAGATATAATGTTGAAATTCGAGCATTATCACTCACACCACTCGTAATAGTCTAGCGATGAAAATATTCCAATTTATTGATTCGCTGTTAAGCTTTATCTTTAAATAATTAATGAATAATGGTAAATGAACGATTATTAAGTATAATAACGATGAATTTACCTACCTAATATCACCTATAAATACTGAGATATGAAGATTTGAAATTGGATAGGAATAATTGATTTTGTCCAAGTGAAAAGTAATAGAAAGAAAGAGAAGAAAAAAAAAAAAAAAAACCAGGAAAAGAATAAAATAGAAAAAAGAAATAAATATTTAACTACAAGGTTCTTCAAATTCTAAATATATAGAAACAAACGATCGGAACGTATTGAGTAGCCAATTTATTAAACACTGCTATGCTGTTTTTTAATCCCTTGAGTTATTTAGCCGGTTATTTCGTATCACAGTTATTTTCAAAATTCTTAATTTATAATTTAATATATATTGAAAATTATTGTTAATCTTACATAATGGTGCATACACAGACATCACGGGGGACATTGAATCTCGAAATTCTGTTTTCTTTCTTTCTTTCACTCGATTTCACCGTCATCTCTTACATCAGCATTCTAAAATTAATATTATGCGCTTCTTTACTTGATTAGATTAAGACTTGAATAAATTATGTGATGAATCGTAAGGAAAAGTTTTCAACTCGTTGAATAAAAATTCTAAAAAAAAAAAATAAAAAAATAAAAAATAAAACGTATAGACATATTCATGAATATATTCGCAAAAGAAAATTCTATTTTGCAATATTGTTAGAAAATAAATACAACATCAATTAGGCGAAATTAATGATAATTTGAAATAATAAACTCGAAAAAAAATCAAGCTATTAGATATATTACAATTCTGTAAATCACCGGAATAAAACCGCCCGAACTTACAGAAGAGAAAATCAAAAATTTGAAAATCATTTTAAAATTCTTAAATTTGAATTATTAGATTAGATTCGAAATGACAATGATTATTATTCGCAATTCAAATATACAATATTGAATGAATCTATAAGCTCAAGTAATTTTGCACATATACACATACATACATACATATCATGATAATATAATCTAACATGCTTGAGTTGAACAAAAAAAAAAAAAAAAAATAAAATAAAATAAAATAAAATAAAATAAAATTAAAAAAAAGAAAAGATAATTGAATATTTCAAGTACCATTTTGTTTATTCATAAATAGAGAAAAAATATAAGAAAAAAAAAATAAAAATAATAATAAAATAATCACAAAGAACAACTAATCATTATTTTAATTCAAGGGATCAGCGTGCATCAAAACCTGTAGAAAATAAAGAGGAATAAAATTAGTTAATCACATTGTTAATTCGTATACATAATAATATCATGCACGTAGGATATGAGAATGAAAACTAATTATACGAATGAATATGATAGCGTAACATATCTGTTTAAATAAAACTCATTATTTGAACGGATAAATGTGTCAAAAAAAAAAAAATTATTTTATTGTTCCTAATTTATAGAAAAATTCATTTATTCATTGTAAATGCTCAATCAAACTACCTTGGTAAGCTGCACATGTCACATGTCGCTAAATCAGCAGGATTAATAAAAGTGCAATGACGACATGTCCACAGTGGCTGATCTGGTATTGGATCCGAAGCCACGCCACTACCAACTCCTGTACCTACACCAACGGTAGATACCGAAGATCCAGGACTGTTGCTGAAAGCTATTCCCCGTGATGTGTGCGGTACTGTTGCCGCCGTTGCTGATATCAACTGTTCTACAGTTGCCCAGTGTTCGGAATGCGCCCATTCCAATGCCTGATCTCGATTTCCTGAACGAATTGCTGATAGGAGCGGAGCCATGTGGTCCTGAAAATATTACATTCAAATATTATGATGTATACACGAAACATAAATTTTCTTAGAACATAATTACAATCTAACATAATCATTAGATGAATTTAGGTCTTAAATTACTGTGAACTTACTAGTATAGATTAAAATTGATCGCATTTAAATGTTTCTAATACTAAATATAAAGATCTCCCTCTAGTTTATCTAATATTATCGATATTTGAACAAAACTCGGTGAAATATAAACAGCAAATAAGCTTACAAATTTTTTAGAATAACTAATTAGTAGAATTGATAGAAATTTTCAAATATCGTTATAGAAATGAAGGCTTATAGTTAAATTCAAGCCTTTCTTAGAACTTATAAGACTCTGTACGTATCCCAATTCACAGAAATGGAATCTTGGTATTTTGGAGATCTGAAGATTATATAGTAGCGGTTCCAGCCATCACGCTACCTTCATTGGAAGCATGTCCATCGTTGCTATAAATAGAAGTAGATGGAAGTCGGATATTGCCTCAAAAAATTGATCAGGTGTATACTGCTGCATGTATGTGCATAGGGAACTGAATTCCTGAACCTGACCGTCGACTAGTCTGAAACGATATTAATTTACAAAGTAAGAAATTGATAATTATGATTGTAATTAATTAGAGTGTAAAAATAATTTCATGTTATTTTAAAAATAAAAAACTCAACTGTTGGAATAACTAAAAAAAAAAAAATGTTAATTTAGTATCAAATGGTTTTAATATTTGATCCGTTGTGTTATAATAAACTTAGAAACACATGAAATAATATTTTTTTTTTTTTTTTTATACCTATTCTCAACTGGAAATGGAGTAACGTCATCGTTCACATGGAAAGTGAATTGTGGTGTGAGCGGTGTCGAGGCTGGTACATCGACCAGTAAATATTCAACAGGCAAAGGTCTGGCTAGTCTAGATACTTCGTTTCCATAAGTGTCCTTTTCCTGAAATTGATAAAAATGGATTAAAAAAAAGTTTATTGATCTGTGATGTTGCATCCATTCTCGACTTTTTTCATAGAATTTTAATATTTCGTAGCGATAATTTGGCGCAAAAAACTTCAATCCATTTAAATTCGTTCACGAATCTTCGAATTTTCGTTTAAATAATATTTCAAAAATCCTGTTGCGCTGAATATAGGATTTGAAAATTCGCGCCAAAACCATAATCGAATACTCGTATCGGATTGGCTATTGAAACAACGACAAATATTACGTCATATCAATATAGCCAATGAGCGAATGGAATTCGATTATAATCGCGCGATAATTTTCGCTGCTTTCGCTATAATGTGAAACATAATATTTAAATGTAGAGAATTTATTTCCAACAATAAAATACAGGGATTTTATCAATTCGAATAAAATCATTATGAATAAGACGACGAACACACATAACCTATATCGTAATTCTCTGATTCTCCGTTAGGCGGTGTTAGAATAAAATCATGACCTCCTAGTAGCTCGAGCATCGTATAGGTCTGCTCTAAGAAATACGCGGATTCAAAAATATGTTATAATAAAACTGACGAAAGATCTTTATATGTAATTCGAAACAATAGAGTAGCTAAATTCGATGATTACAATTAGATCGAACGATTCATAAACGTTCTATACTAATAAAAATAAGATTAAGAAAAAAAAAAATAAAAAAAAAAAAAAGAAGCACCATCTAAATTACCATCCAAGCGATTGATTTTTTTCGTCAAGTTTTTTCTCATCCGTACAATCTGAGCCACCAAGTAGTACCTATAGTAGGCCCTGCGTAAATCTAGGAGGCTTTGAAAATGAAGAGAGAGAGAGAGCCACAGAAGAGAGGCGCGCGACGAACGGCGGGAGGGAAGTAAAAAGAAGGGGTATATGAGGTGAGGTGAGGGGAAAGTCGGGGGGGTGTTCGAAGACGGGAGGGACGTAGAGCAACAGATCGTAGCGCGCGCTGTGGTGTGTGTCGGTCGGTCGGTCGGTCGGTCCCTCGCGCCGCCATGCTAGTGGTTAGTTTAGTGAATCAAACATCATGATGTGGCAAAACGTTTGCAGCACAAGTTAAGATTAATAATAAATAAATATAAGCCGTGTTTAACCGGCTATCAATAGTTATGTTACTTATAATAACGTTCGATAAACGTAAATATAACCGTGTATAGTACAAAACGCAATAAGCGATTAACTTTAGTTATAGTAGGACCCCCGCGCGCGACATTCAATTAATCTCGATGTAAATTATAAATATATAATAAATTTATTTAGTATAGCGTGTACGATATAATATTATAACGCGTTACGTATAATTCGTTATTTTTTTATTTTTACTTTATTTTTAAACTTTTGTTTTTCGATTATTATTATTATTATTATTATTATTATATGTATAAAACATACATAGATATATATTCCACTAGCTTATTATAGTAAGTCAACGATACGGCAGGCACATCATCCTCGTAGCCTCGTTATAAACAAACACACGGTACGATTCTTCTATATGCTCTTTATTATCATCATCATCATCATTCTATCATATCATTTCATTTCATACATCATATCATATCATATTATTTTTACTATTTCTTTTTTCATATTCTCTACCTGATGCAGCTAGTAGATATTTCCGTTTCCTAACAATTGGATTTTCTTTTTTTTTTTTTTTTTTTTTTTTTTTCGCCAATCAACTCCATATATGCGCGTTAACAATAATTGTTTTAACCATTATTTGTTACATACTCCGAAACAACGTGATATGTATATATCGTAATCGATACCTATTTCGCAAAACCTAATCTCTATATAACCGATGCGTATATAACCTATCAAACATATCCTAAATTCTATCTTCTCTCTTAACTAACACGGTATGTATTCTCATCCTCGTTAGGATTGTGTGGTCGGTCGCGCGTTTACGGAGTATGGAATCTGAGTGTACTCAATACGTGTCCTACTGGCTCCTCCTACCAACCCACCCCCCTTAGTTTTGGCGGGATTTCATGCGCATGCGCGTTACATTACATTATGTCACTTTTTCAAATCTGATAATAAGACAACAATATTTCGAAAATTTATCAAAAATGAAAAAAAAAATAAAAACAATCAAAAGATACATTCGACTGAATTATTTCGTTGTTGAAAGAGAAAAAAAAAAAAAAAAATCTCATTTTAATTTTTAATTTTTTTTTTTTTTTTTTTTTTTTTTTTTTTTTTTTTTTCGAAATTCATTTTGCTAAAAAAATCTTTAAAACTTTAAAGGGATACGCAATATGCTTATTTTTTTGAAAAAAAAAAAAAAACCTATCTAGATGCTGGATCCGAGCGTGTTAACAGACCTAGAGGAGCTGACGTTGTGTAGTTATTGTAAACAGAAATTTAACGACGCCGAACAATGCCCAAAGTACCTAGACTGCAAGCATCATTTCTGTTTACGATGTATAGAACACAATCTTCTCAAAGGTAGAGAATTATTTTGCGCTCACTGTTGGAAACGTACAGAACTTGGAGAGCAGGGACCTGATGCTTTGCCTACACATTCACCTCTGCTAGCTCTTGCCAACAATTTTTCACACCTTAAAATCAACTCTAATAATATAACAAACAAACCAAACGACAAGGAGAGAAAGGTATAATATTTTCATTATAAATAAATGGATATTATTCAATTATACGCTATAATATATGTAAGGATGAGAGAGAGAGAGAGAGAGAGAGAGAAAAAGAGAGAAAGAGAGTAAGCGAGCGAGAAGCCTTATTGTAAAAGAATGCTTGATTAATCGGATCATTATGTAATGTCATAGATTTTGTTTTGCACTGAACTTGACAAACAGTTTTAGCTCCTAATATCCATCGATAGAGAGAGAGAAAAAAAAAAAAACACACGAATATCTGTGATCTTATAGGAAATGATAATAATTATTTAATTACGTTATTTTATTTACAGAGCGAAAATTGCCACACGCACGGTATGCCGTTGGCTTTATGGTGCGCTACTTGCTGTTCGGCTTTATGCCGAGCTTGTGCTTCGCCGCAGGAACATCCTGGGCACCAAATTAAATCACATACAGATGCCAAAGATCAACTTATATCGGACGTAAGTATTGAGAAAAGGAAAATTGCCTGCGATTAATAGAATTCAGATTTTTTTTTTTTTTTTTTACAGAGAGAGAGAAAAGTTGATGATATTATTATTATTTCTAGCCCTTCTGATATTGAGAGAAAGAATTCATGCCTTTTTTTCCTATTTTTTTTTTTTTTTTTTTTTTCATTATATTTTGAGATTTTTCCAAGATTTCTATGAAAGGAATTTAGCGTTATAGAATATAGAATAAATTAAGCTTAAATGAACAGGTACAACACGAATTGGTAGCGATTAGAAAACTGTCTACGGAGATACAGAGACTGGTAATGCAGCAGCGAGAATTTTTGATAAAAGTATTGGAGGCTTGCGTAACTTTGAAGACAAGGGTTGAAACCGATCTACAAAACGGTTGGAGTTATTTCCCTGAGATAACAGATGCCCGAGAAACGCTTGGCGAGGCAAAAGCAAGTTTACAAATGATCGAAAATCCCGGTGATATATATAATCTGCACACGCAATTGATATTAAAAAAGCAAAGGCTGCAATCAAAGTACCAAGAAGCAACTGTACAATGTCAGCTAGACGATCTAATCGGCAATTCAGGAGTAGTCTTTGATTTTACATTGCTAAAACAGGCTTTGGCTAGCATAAACATGGGCGAACCTGTTGTTCCGCAACCTCAAGGTGGTAGCGCCAGGCTCCATGGGCACTTGGCAGCCTCCCAAAACCCGATATTATTCCTAGCCAATTATTGCATGTCTCAACTTTACTCGAGGCACATGGCTAACAAACAACACGTTCAAAACGGTTCCATCGATTTCCATCCCAACATGATGCCACCGCCGGCTGCTCCCCCGCTTCACATTCATCAAGGCCCTCCGCCACCGCCTCAATTATTAATACCCACCGGATCTCCGTCCATAAAACAACCGCCACCTGCACCGCCGAATGTAATGTTACATCCCCAACAACAACCAGCATTTATCACAGAAGTTGGACCAAGCAGCGGCGCCCTAGTCGCTATTCACTCTCCGCCACAACCCCCGCCGACATTAAGGGGTCCACCGAACCCGTATCCTCTTTACTATTTCAATATCGATGTTAACGGTACACCGCAAGGTCGTATTGTTATAGAAGTTAGGCCTGACGCGGCGCCAAAAATGGCTAAAAACTTCAGCGTGTTAGCGACGGGTGAAATAGGCGTGGGGTATAAAGGATGTACGATATTTCAATGCTGGGAAGGAGAATCGGTTATAACCGGAGATTTTGAGCTTAACAACGGACGGGGAGGTAGAAGCATATTCGAAGACGGTTTCTTCATGCCTGATGATACAAAATTTCCGGCTGTAAGAGGCGCCGTTGGTATGAGAAGAACGCAAAAACGCCATGACAATTTGGGAATGGTTGGTTCCCAGTTCAGAATTATATTACAAGAGATGCGAGGTTTCACTGGGATATTTGGTCACGTTGTAGAAGGGCTAGATTTGGTGGAAAAGATTTCGACGTACGGTGATCAGACTGGTAAACCGACGAAAACCATTCTGATAACAAAATCTGGTAAACTGTAAGATACCTAGATACTTTGGTGATAGAAGAAAAGACGAAGAAGAAAAAGAAAAAAAAAAGTAGATTAGCGGCAAAAAAATTGAAGGGTAAAAAACCCTAAATGGTGTATCGTTGTAAAAGAAATGTTTGTCGTAAAAGTTGCACCGTAAAAGGGTGCTCTGTATGTGTAAGTCACAACTTAATTAACTATTATAAAATACCATAGAATCTAAAGATGTTGAATCTATTTTTAAAACTTTGACGCATAAATGAATCCATATTTTGCTATTGATTGGGATTTAAACAAGGTTCTATATTGTCTACGACGGATCGATACATACATACATAATACATACATACAAACATACATACGTACCTCAAAATTGATCGTAATATCAATAAAACTAGCTAGCTATATATTATTATGAATATAATATGGTATATTTCTTTTAGAGAAGAGGTTCGTCATTTATTTTTGGCTATCGAAATATTGTCTAGATTATTATATAATTGAATATGTCCGCTAAATAATAATCGTTGGTAGATATTTTTAAAGCGGACATAATTAATTCCTTAAGTTTTACGATTAGTAATTATTAATAGGAACTATAGATGGAATCTATGTAATTAATCGGATATAATAAGACACGACGATATATTTTTAGATGGTAAATAGTTTTTGGGCTGATAAACGGGTGATGAGTCCGTTATTTATAATGGTCAAATGAATGAATATTGTACAGAGTTTGTACGGAAAACCTATCCCAAGCGATTAGAAAAAAAAAAAAATGGGACCTTATCTCGATCAAATGATTATTGTGTATCATGAAAATGAACAGAGTACACCGGTCGATGTGTATCTATGTATAATATGGTAGATACCCTTTTAGATAAGTATTAGTTTTAGGATTAGTTTCAAAGATAGTCGTCCCGCCTCAGCCTCGTTCCGTGTTAAAATTAGTAAGCCGTCGTAAACGAAAAACAAAATTAAAAAAAAAAAAATAAAAAACATTGTATTGAAAACTAGATCTCAATATATACAATATATATACAAGAAGGGCCTAACTATAATATAGTTTATAGAATATTAAACGTCTGACGTAAATGAATGTTTTTTTTTTTTTTTTTTTTTTTTCGAAATCGAACGAAAATTGAAATGAAAAAAGATTTAAAAAACAAAAAAAAAATCTAAGCGAATATATATTTAAAAAAAAAAAAACAAAAAAAAAAAAAAAAAAAATAGAAAAAAAAAACGAATCATTCCTTGATGCTGTATATCGAATACTGTAAGAATATGTAATATGTTATTATAATCGTGTAAATCCCGTCGTTATGTATTATATATATATTATTATGAATATTACTAAATCTGCTCGTCCTCGTTGTCGTCGCAAATGCCTTTTTCGAAAACCTCAATTGATGTTAAACTTGAAAGTTTTAACTCTTGTTAATTAGCTAATAATGAGTATAAACACGTCTACCAATGCATTTATGTACCATGAAATAGATTATGTATTGTTAAAAAAAAATTATATCGATTAGAAAAAGGTGGCCACATCGAATATTATTAATTACCATTTTTTGATTATTGCTCTTTAGTTGCATCAAAGATATATATATATATATATATAAATATATAAAATAAATTAATTAATAAAAAAAATTTATCACCGAGGCTCGATGTGCCTAAACACTGAGTTCAGCGAAATAAAGTGGCCAACCTATATATAAATAGATCATATATATTATATATATTATATATATTATATAAATATAAATATATAAATATTTTTATGAATGTGACGAGGCATTACTGCATAGCTTATACTACAAATTAATATCGAATACCGTCGATCTATCCTTGCCCTAAGTGATTATACTTTTTTAAGTTATTCATTGTAATTTTTTTTTTCTTTTTTGTTAAATCATATATATATATTATGCATGAGTTAAGTCGTTATTTTGCCAACTATAGAATAACAGAGGGTACTACATCTCGTTTGTTACTTCAATAAGATTATGATTGTAGTAACTATAATGAAGGAACCAAACCGTTGAAGATTTTAATATAATTGTATATGTACGAGGTAAACGATCGTTACCTAAATCGATGTACTTTTAATGAACTATTTTTTAGTTATAAACTGTCTGTTACCCATTCAATCAGTGTATGTACTTGATTCGATCCAATCTCTATATATTTAATTAAATTATCGTCAAATCGTCAAATATAAGTTCGTCGATACTGTTAAGATAATAGATCCGCTTCCATAAAATTTTCAAGCCAATTTAAAAAATATTCAATGTAAATAGATAAAGAAGAAAAAAAATATATAATATTCTGTTGTTGAATGAAAAGAAGTAAAAATTTTATCGATATAGAGAAATTATTGGAGAATATTAAATAGACGGTCTAGTATATCACAGAAACTGTAATTACCTAATTTGTAATAGCAAAAAAGATTGATCGTTCAAGAAAGAAGAAAAAAATTTATCGTACGATTGATAAATTTGTCAAATTTCTCTGATATCCGAAAATTCAAAGGCTGTTCAAAAACGTAGTTGGAAACTTTACAGGGTGGTGTATGATTGGCGAATTAAGTTTGCAACGAATTAGTAGAAATTTACGATTCGCAGTAGTCGAGTAATTATTCAAGTAGTCTTCGAAATTCAATATAATAATACTATATTGTCATCGTTAACGACAACAGATATACAATTAAATATATATAGTATATATAACTAAATGTGAATGTATAAAACAAAAAAAAATATATATATATACATATATTATTATATATCTATCGAAGAAATTTGATACACCCGAACAAACTGTGTAAACTCTTTGAAAAAAAAAAAAAACAATTATAATCAAAAGATCTGGTGGTCTTTTTCAAAGCTATACCGTCTACTTCAAACAGAAATATATATATATAGTAAATTAATAGCTGTAAAAGAATCTGATAATTGTGAAACATGTGCATCATACATACAATATGTGTACGAACAAACAAGAAAAGAAAAAGAAAAGAAAAAAAAAAAAAAAAACTTCGAAAAATAAACTAAATACGTAACGAAAATGTTTGTATGTACATAATACATTTTCAACATCTCCTAGAGTTTGAATTTTTTAAAATTCTGGAAAAGTTTTGAGTATGATAAACTATCCTCAGAAGTCCTTAGCATGTTTTTCTTTAGTTATATAGTAATATATTTTATTGTCGGTAGCTAAAAGCTGCCTCACTTTTTTTATTCCACCTTACTAAACAGCGTAATTAATTAATTAAATAATTAGAAAAATTGTGGTCACTTACTTTGTAGTAGACATCGGGAACGTACTGCTTGTCTGTAGATTCAATAACGTATCCAAGTTCCGGCGCATCTTTTGTAGGAACTAAACAGCCGTCTCGTACCAAAGCCATACACTGATTAGAGACCTCGTATCCTTCCATATGGACTTGATTTTTGTCGTCACCTGTAATGAAAGATTTAAAAAATGATATTAGACAAGGTATAAAGTTCGATTATTTACACTGAAAGTTAGATTTGATTATTCTCCTGTATAAATTTGCATCGCATTATATTCATAGGCGAGTATAAATATTTCGTCTTATTATATTAACTAAAATGTAATTCATGAAATTTATATACCTGTGACGCAGACCGTTACGAATTTTGACCCGAAGTAACCACTAGGTGAAAAACGACAAGGATTTGGATGCTGGTTTTGGAAGTATCCAGCCATTATACATTCTTGGGCAGATAAAAAGTGGCTTTCTATATTCCTCACATGTTTTACCTGGAATAAAATTCACACACATATGTAGTAAATTATTAAATAATAGGTAATATTAAAAAGCCACTAATTTACTACAACAAGCTATCGCTTCATTGATCGTAGTAAATTTCTTGCAGCCTTTACCCAATATAATATATAGTTAAACGTAGATACCTACCGTTCCTTTCTTAACATCGTCAGCAATAAGATCTGTAAATATCCATCCGACTCTTTGAAGTCCAAGAATACGGGCCAATTCCTCAACCAGTTCTTGTCTTGGATCTGCTAGCAGAGATACCGTGTCTCTTGTCGTTTCCTGAAAGATAATTACACCCCAATTTGAGATTAAAGTATCTGGTAAAGCTGATAAAACTGTTAATAAAATTTCATTCATATTTGGTTCAAATAACTTACTTGGGGAGGTTCGTAGATAGCTGCGACTATAGCTCTGACCCCTAGAGGTACATCAGAGTTTATTTCATATCTTCCATAAAGGTAACCGACACGCTGATGCCCGGTGCTACGCCAATAGTTTAAGAAACGTTCGACCAGACTTGCGTTCTCAAACATAACGTTATCTACGTGACGATACTGTTGACGATTCAATGTTATAGCGTTGGGCTGACATTTACTGCATATTCCACGAGGCCATGGCGGATGATCTTTGCACCCTGTCTTTATGCGACAACTTATATCCTCCAACTGAAGAAATTTACCTCTGTAAAATTAAATCAATATAACTCTTTAGTTGAATCGAAAAACAGAGAAATCTAGTCTTTTTAACTAAATTTGAAAGTAGTGACGTCGCTATACCTATCCACACCAGCGGTAAGTTTTCTGAGATAAGAGTGGAATGATAAATGCTTGATGTTTTGTTCCTTGAGATATGCTTCGTCGAATGGTTCGAGTGGTGAGCAGTGAACGCAACAGCCATTAGCACCGTGTCTGCATCTAAATTCAATCAAATATTCATTATTGTTCTGTGTAAATTCTGGTATTATACAATCAAAATGATTGAAAACTAAGTTCTTTTACGTCATACTTACAACTTTTCATCGCGTTTCTGTTGTATCTTTCCATCCAGTTTCCATAGCTGTTGATCCACCTCATCTTCAGTTATATTGGCCAAAGGACGAGACGAGCTTAGCGCAGTAGATGGTTGAGATACTCTGCTGGTGCTTGGCGCCATATCAGTTACAACCGGTTCTCCTGTGTAAAAATTATTCGATAATCATATTTAAGCTGTGAATTATAAAGCGGAAGGAAACCAATATTCTTATATTTTGATCAACGTTTATTAGATATCAATACCCGACGGTGTGTTGACGGAGGCACTACTGGTCGACGGTCCATCCTGTGGCCATAATACAGTGCCATTTAGAGGCACAAGATATACCATATCTCCATGCGAGAGTCCGGTTCCAAGTACAGTCTTGCTTCTAGACGAAATGAGCTCATCCTTATTATTTTTCAATTTATAAAGACCAAATCCAAAACTGTTTAATTCAAAGGCGTCGTGTACCTAGAACCCAGACAATTTTTTTAATAAAAAAATAAATGAAATGTAAAAATGTATTATAAAGGTTGATTGAACAAAAAAAATGATATCTGCTGGTTCTTTCCTTGAGTTTTTTTTTTTTGGCTCCGTTATGGTTCCTAAAAATTCTGCAAATCATTCTCAAAATTCAAATATACCGAGTCATTCCTTTGTTCTGATTCTAAATTTACTATATATTTGAAAATAAAAAATAAAAAATACGTAAACATAGATGTAGCGTGAATTCTTTATCAACCTTTGACTCATGCTGATCAAAAATACACCAACTAACAAACCTTTTCGAAGAGTTCGCGGACGGTATCTGTGGGATTGACTTCTATGCGTTTAGTACCTTCGGGTGATTGGACCCGCAGAGTCTGAAAGTACGATGTGATTTGCTGAATAAAACTATGATAAATGATCGCAGTTTTGTTCATTAAAAATAAAGAATATTATTATTTTCGTACCATAACCTAAAAATTCTAAAAAAAAAAAAAAAACAACAACAATTTTGAAACTTTCCGTTGTGTTATTAATTTTTCTGTTTTGTTCATGTTTATTTCCATTTTTTTTTTTTACACCTAGTATAGCTTAAATAGACGAATTTTGTGAAAAAAAAAAAAAAATAATAAAATATGTACGATTGTCGACGCTGTTAAAATGCGATACACACACACACGCGTTCTATTATATCGTTTACGAAGAGATAACCGCGAGTGAATAAGTATAGGGATAAAAATCTGACTAGTAATAAGATAACATTTTGTCATTTATTTTATAAAATTTAAATATATATGAGATTAATAAACTTACGATTAATTTTGATTTTGACATTTCGCCGGTATTACCATCCAGTATATCAGCTGTTCAAACCCTCTTTCAGACTCAAGCGGCTGGATAAAAGTTTTACCTTTTGCCTGTGTTAAACAAAACCTCAAAACTCGATCAAAGTCCCTAGTCAGCTGTGAAAAACTGCCGAGTCAACTTCTGTTCATAACCTATTTATCAAGAACGGTTATTTATTTAGATGGTAAGTATAATAATTTTCGATGGTTTAATTATTATTATTATTATTTTTCTTTCTTTCTTTATTTCTTCTTCTTTTTATTTACTTTATATTATTATTGTTAAGATAAGTTTTTGATATTATAACCTTTTATTATATGTATACATCAAACCCACGGGATAAATGTAAATGTTATAATTTTTTTTTTTTTTTTTTTAACTTTTTATTATTACACTTAGATATTTTGACACAGTTGAAAATTTTTTATTGAATTATATAGCAGAAAAAAAATTTTCTTTTTTTTTCTTTCTTTCTTTCTTTCTTTCTTTCTTTCTTTCTTTCTAACCACCTCAAGTCAACGACTCGACTAGACTCTATTCTCGTCGTCAAGGAGCCCACTCTGACACTCTACTACCTAACCGTACGTCGCGTTTGAGCTCAATAAAAAGATACCCCAGCTGCGGTCTACGGCTACTACTACTTTGTTCTCACTTTTCAGTTTTTTTCCTATACACTTTCTCAATTACGAGATTATCGAGTTCTACGTTCCTTTTTTTTTTTTTTTTTTTTTTTTTTTTTTTTATTCTTCAATCTCAAGGTGTCTGAAAATTTTAATTATCTCTTTTTTATCGTATTATATTTTATAATAATACTATAATTATCTTCTTCATTGACTTATTATTATTATTATTATATTTTCGACACAAAATGATTGTCCGTTCTTTTTTTTTTTTTTTTTTTCTTTCTTTTTTTTATTTTTTTTTATTACAGGTTTCCACGTGTAATGATATACCCATCTATGTATGCATACGTATACGTTTTCGTTAATACTATTTATATGTATGGGTGTGAGTTTTGATATGTAGTAACATACGCATCCGTGTTTAGGTAGGTAATACATAATTAGAATCTCGAGATCTTTCTATTACAGTTTATTGTTAGTCGAGTCATATATACGACGTGTCAGTAGGATAGCGACAAAAGTTTGCTATTACTTGTTATTTTATACGTTTTTTAATAATAATAATAATAATAATAATAATAGAAATATTATTTTCTAAAATTTAAAAACCTATTTTCTTTATTTTTTTTTTTTTTTTTTATTAAAATTAAACAGTAATAATCATACCGTATTTAAATATTATTAACATTGAAATATAGTACTACTCGTCGTCAGAAATTTTTTTATCAAGTGTACTAGTGATTGTTATACACTTGTTGTACACTCCGTAAGTCTAAAACATAATATTATCTAATCTTTATGTAATACTCCGCCAGTCATTATACATATTATTATTATAATATACAACAATAATTATCACAAGTGCAGAATTCACGCATCATGTACTACATCATATTATCGTCATGATTTTTTACCATATTACACTAAATAAGAATCCTACATATTTCATTTCAGTCCTACATAATAATATATTCGATCATATCGATCAAACTAGAGTCTAGACTCTAGTCTAATGCATTATAGTTTATATGCATAAGTATCTATTCTTTTCGAGCGTTTTATGGGGTCTAGTATAATACATATAGGTATATTTATTCAAAGCTAGATAAAGGCCAACGCTCGATGAGTGTATACATGGCACTCAACATTGATGTGTCATTACGCCTACACGCCGGCAACCCGCCAATCTTTTGTACCAACGGATTGCAGTCGCTCAGGCGTTTATATGCAGTATTGCTATTATAGCTCGATTACTTTACGTAAATAATCTTTTAGGAGTAGAATTTTATTCAGATCAGATTTATCAACCGAAAAATGTTATTTGAATATTCTTTCGCTTTGTATTTATTTCTTAATTAATATATATCGATGCCTTTATTTCTCACGATTAGAAACTTTGATAAAATCAATCAAAGGTTTCGATTCTATGACTTTGCAGATTTCTGTTAAATTTCACTAAAGTTTCATCATCGTAGTACTACATACAACAAGAATACGATTTTATTTGATAAAAACATAATGACTTTTTATCGAATATTCTTTTATCGAATTATTCTTTTTAAAATTTAAAGAATTTCATACTCTAATTTCGATTCGAGAAGGAATTTCGATTACCTATATATTTTACAAATTTTCTCTGGAATGAATGGAGGCTCGCCTATTTATCTGGATTACCTCTAGATATGGGATAAAACTTGTTTAATAATTGAAGAAAGAAAAAAAAAAAAAAAAAAGACCTACACCACCCCTAAATGACATTTCATCTGTATTTCTTTCTTCCAAGAATAACAACTCGCTGTCAAGGTCGCCCTAAATTTCAAATTTCAACTTCAACTCTAAAGAATCTCAGAGCATTAGAATAGTGCCAAGTGGGTATCGCAGGTCTATATACCTATACCTGTACCTACTATACAATCTATACAGTATAGAGTGTAGAGAAGTTCAGTGGAATAAGAATTTGTCGATGATCTCCGTCATCGTATAGTTGTATACCTACATACTACCTGGTTGTGCTGCAGGGGGTCGCCCCCCCCCCTGCCATCGACCACAACGAATATACTAGTCAGTGTTAAAACTAAGGATCTATTATTAGGGAGAAACGTAGGTAGAGGGAATCGGAGCGGTGGGTCTGCCCCAAGAATATCGTGGGTTGGCAAGCAGGTGGAACTGTCGAGTTCGAGTCAAACCCACCGTCCTTCCTCCTTCAGCTTAGCTTAGCTTGGCTTGGCTTGGCTCTGCACGTTGTTATTTCTCTGGAAAGATGGTATTTGTTGGGTGCTACCGGTGGAGTGTGGTTGCCTTACAAACTGTTCCTCCCCAGGCTACTCAGCTACGGCAACAGGTCTTCTTACCAATTTTTAAATCCTCATCAAGAATCAACGAATCGTTGTCTTACAATTTAAAGAAAACAAAATCAACGTGCAACGTCCCTACGTCAAATAGATTCACATTCGTTAACACGGTGCAACTTATTTCATCAATAAAGAAATTCATTTCACTGCAATTATAGACGTTTTATCTTCGAGTGATAATCATTACACAGACCACTCTTCATCATAGTCATCATAGTCGTCTTCTTCTTCTTCTGCTTCTTCTATTTCTTCTTCCATTTGAATCTTCATTATATTTGTGATTATCCGCGTGCAGATCTTACCCAAAGATCAAACTTCACACATTCATTGGAATCTACTTACTGCCAAAGGTAGGATGGCTTGATGCGAGTTATGAGTGATAATCGATGTGTCTACCGTACAAACTTTAGGGTAGAAATGAATTTTTTGATTTTAAAAAAAAATCTGCAGATTTTATACTGGCTGATGTATTATACCGCTTGTGTGATAAATTGACGTGTTTACAACTAACAAATCTTGAGTTTTATTTTCGAGAAAGTCTACGATCGTAAATTTTCACGAATTTACGAGTGGTTGATTTTTTTTTCTGGTTGTAGTTTTTTTATTTTTTTTTTATTTTTTTTTTTTTTTTTACTATCGTTGAATTCTCCAAGTCCAGGAAACTGAGGAATTGACATATTTATACGGATGAATGTATATATGAGAACATTGTACATTTTTGAATGAAGAATATTTTAGTTGCAACAAAAATGTATGATTCCATTTAAAAAAAACTGGTCCATCCTCCACAGCATCACCAATTATGATGCTGGACAAAAAACAAAAAAATCTTCATGTGTCCCCCTCTGAACCGGACAACTTTTGTAGGAGACATTTTCCAATTAAAACGTTAGGTCGGCTGAAAACGTAATGCATACTTTAAAATGGGACACCCTGTATACACGAATATCGAACTTGTGCCATTTTACAATCTTTGTTACTTATAGATATGTTTATTTGAAACGCAAATCCCTTTTCAACAATATTTTGAAAATATCACATCATAGAGTTTGGCAAATTTCCACATTTCAATTTCATCTCTGCAGAATTTCAAATTTATACACTAATTTTTGGTATAGTACTTTGATACAGATAAATAATTCATCGTTTGATTTTACCGTTTAAAAATACCATACAAAACAAAGAGAAATCAAAAATCGTACAATCCTTTTCTCAAAAAACCAGTTTCTTTGCACAGTATTCAATATTCCCACTCGTTTCCATATACATACAGAGAAAAAATTTCACTAGGTATCCTCAATTTTTTTTTTAGAGATTTTCACTATTCCAGTAAAAACCAAAATAAAATTGGGAATTGAACGCAACGTAACAGTTTTGAAAGAAAAAAAAACAAGAAAGAAAGAATTTTGAAAAACACAAAACACAATACTACATATATAATGCGATGTATTATTATTTACTCTAAACGCAGTATATAAAGACTATAGCTCGTAGTTGTCAGTTTCGGTTCGCGCGCACGTGGGTCGTGGTTAAATTATAGTTACAAACAATCTTGGCATTCGGTTGTATTTGTACACACACATACATATACCTACTATAAGGCTAAACTCATCTGTGATTTTACAAAGCTCCTTTATCCTCTTCTGGCACCATGAGCGATGCATGCATGCATGCACATGCATTAATAAATTCACCCAGTTCTCACGGAAGAGTTGGATCCAAAACACGCCGATTAATGGGACACGTAAATCCTCTGCAAGCACTTGTCCTCATCAGTGGTGCAGTTGAACATTTTCAAGATCTCTGCACCAATCTTATATATATATATATATATATATATATATATATGCTATTAGGTGTATTTATTATACCAATTTTCGCAAACAGATCAGTATATTAACGAAATTCATGCCAAATGGTTTTAGATCGAACAGTTTTTGTTGTTGTTTTTTAATCATTTTGAAGGTCACTGCAGTTTTCGAACACAAGAATACTGTCGTCTCGATAACTATATAAATCTTGATATCAAAACAAGGAATCTCCATTATTTTCTTTCTTTTCTTTTTTTCTTTCAATTATTTAGACCGTGGAGATAGATGTAGAAAAACATAATATCTAGAAATAGTATATTATCGTCAAGGTAGGTAGGTACTGATGTTTGACGTTTAAATAAAATTGAAAAGAAAATAAAAATCATATTATTAGTTTGACGGTACATAGACCTACTGATCTTGGCCCATATTTTTTTTTGACCTAGAAACAAAAAAAAAAAAAAAAAAAAAAAAGGATAAAAAGAAACTTCTAAAAGTAAAAAAAAAAAAACAACCAATTAACAAACTTGGACGACGATCAATGAGATTTATTCTGACCCTAAGTAACTATATACATGCAGTTAAGAAAAAAAAAAAAGTAAATTGAATCGTGCAGATATCCAGGTATACAAAAAAAAAAAAAAAAAAAAAACTCAGCCATATCTGATGATCATCAGATTTGATTGTTATTCAAAAACATCCGGAAACACCATAATAATTAGCCTCGATAACATTTTTCTTGTTTTTTTTTTTTTTTTTTTTTGTCACTTCCATGAAGTTTTGTATAAAACGTTATGATTCATCAATCCATGATCTATGAATGAACGAAATATGTAGTACATTGTCGATATTGAAGGTTTATTTTCAAAATTACTTCTTCTTTTACAGTACATATAGGTATGCTTCGAAATTTGAAACCATATATGCAGACTATTTAGGTATAGAGTCTAACATAGCCCTACTGAAAATTTCCAGATGGTGGATTTCCAGCAAATTTCATAGGAATTTCGAACGACCAGATAAATCCATCTGAAAATTTTCAGTAGGGGCTATAGGACTAAATAAAAATGCAAATTATTTATATAACCAAATATATTTCAGGCTGACAATATGGAGGAGTCTGAAGACGTTGGTACAACAGTTGAACTTTACATCTATGATTTAACAAACGGCATGGCTTCGATGATGGCGCAAATGATGATAGGTAAGAAATTCGAAAAAAAAAAAAATAAAAAAAAAAAAGATGTACACCTCTTTTTCGTACATGATATAAAAAATTGCATAACTGACTTGACTATATGCGGCTACCTCTGACCATGCGAATTATATATTCTTTAAATAACTATATAATATACCCTAATGTTAACAAATCTGTGCAGAAAATCTCTTATTCGTTTGAAAATACCTGCCAAATTTGTTGATAATTTTAGATTCCTTCTGCATAAGTATATAATTATATTATACATACGACAAATGAATTTTATAAATAAATTTTACTCTCCGAATCGCAATAATAGGCCAGAGCATGATGCCATATATGCAAATAGTACATTAATTATTCTCTATGCCATATATATTTTTTTTTTTTTTTTTTTCCAAAAAACAAAAACAAAAACAAAATAAACAAATTCTTCGACATAATTTCTACCGGATTAAATAATACACATACTTGATATTTTTGAAAAAACCTCAATTTTGATAATTATCATATAAAGAATGAAATTAGAAGAAAAAAAAAAAAAAGAAATTGGGTTATTTCCTGATTTATTCCTGGCCGCTGAATTCCTTCACGGACGATGACTTATATTTCTATTCCGTTGGAATTCCTCGCGGTGCTGCTGAACTGCACTATGCAATATGTATGCGCGTTATACCTTTATACGCGCTACGCTAATTTTAATCTACAAACGCGGTTGCGTATATATACTGCTGTTGCTGGTGCTGCTGGTGCTGCTGCTGCTGCTGCAGGTCTGCAGGTTTGCATCAGGTCGCGTAAAGATTTCTGGCAACGCTGAACGCGGTTTGACCCCTATCTTAATTTTCCACTAAAACTATATGGAAGGAGTAAGTAGTAACAGCAGCAGCAGCACCAGAAGCAACAGCATCAGCATCAGCATCAGCATCAGGCATCTTCTTAGTTATATTTATATCTCTTCGTACTGCGACTGGGGATTGAACAGGTTGGATGGGTCACAGACCTCGCGTCCTACTGCCCGATGAAGAAGCTGCATTTATCTGTAACTTTACCCCAGCTCGATGTGTGCGCGATATAGTTAAATACATAGACATATGCATATATCCCTCTATATATGCACGGACATTATATTATTTTCACCCATTTATCTGCCTGCCGCCTCTTTACTCGCGTTTAACTTCGCTGCATATATTACGCAACCATATTATACATTTCCCGCATCTACTATACCTAGTATATAGATCGCGCGACGTTATACAACGAGAAATAATCCGAGACTTTATTCGCCGTGTTGAGGAATTCCGATTTTTTTTTTTTTTTTTTTTTTTTTTTTTTCAAATAAATATTTACGTCCAGAGTATATATATATAACTTTATAACAAGAATATATATATATATATATATTCTTGTTATAAAGTTACACAAAATTGAATATAGACAAGGAAAAAAAAAAAAAATTTTTTTTTGATTCTTTATACAAAATTTGCTGATTTTAAAAATAAACTCTCTCAACCGTGAAAATTTTTCGTGCAATGTCGAGGCTCCACACGTGTTTTTCCTAGTTTCAGTATAATTTTCATGAAAATCATGCCAATTCTTATAATAAATTATACTCGCTAGAGAACAGATTTATAACAGCCGCACTCACTCACTAGCTCGAAACGTCATCGGTGCTCGCGGTGAATGTTAAGATTCTGAATTTTTTTTTTTTTTTTTCTTTTTTTTTTCTTTTTTTTTTCTTTTTTTGCATGGCACAATAATAAGCCAATTATTTTTCTCTAAATTTACGCATCGATTATTTTATTGTTGAACATTTTATTAAACATTTGATTTTATTTTAATAAACTATAATAATGATGCACCGCACAGTGTGTATGTATTCAATTTTGGTCAAAAAGCATAAATCATTAATCATATCAAAGATCAATTTCAGAGTTAATTTCGACCCTCACATACTAATCGTTTCATACAAAACAGCTTCTTTTTTTTTTTTTTCTTCAAATATTTCTGTATTTTTATCCCATAAACTTAATCCTTATCTATAATTATTATTATTATTCAACGACGAATTAGGGGATGAATATAATATGTAACATCGATTCATGTGAGAAGAATAAAAATTTCTAGAATCGTTAATGAGCGATCAAAAAAAAAAAAAAAAAAACGTTTAATAACAATCAAATTCTTTGATGAGATTTATGTAGTATACATTTTTTTTTTTTTTTTCTCTCAATGAAATTCCTGATAAACCTTATGAGCTACTTAATATCGTCAATTTTAAGCAATAAATAAACCAACCCAGTTATAGCGATGGGTCTAATGCGTATAAGTGGGAGCCACCCACGCCACATATTTAACATATACGTATATACAAATATATATATGTATATACATAGTATTAATACTGACGTAAAAATGAAGCGGGAATAGCTCTTTTGTTTAACATACTCGTTCAGAAAAAAAACAGTTTCTCTCTAGACTCGCAAAGAACGCGAACGGGATTCCTATATTAGTATAGACCCCCAAATAATTTCTTTCTTATATAATATGTCCCTATAAGGTCGTAAGCGTCAAAAAATTATTTTTTTTGCGGATATGCCCAAACAATGTTATATAGCACGAAAAAGATTTTGCCACCAAAAACACGTAATTTTTTTTTTTTTTTTTTTTGCGCTTACGACCTTATGGCACGCGATGTATTATACATAAAATAGAATCTAAAAAAAAAAAAAAAACTTTATAATAAATTTCCCTATAATTTAATATTCAACAGGAAGAAATCTCGACGGTATTTGGCACACTGCTGTAGTCGCCTACGGTCGCGAGTACTTCTTCGGACCTTCAGGTATCCAGAGCGTACGTCCGGTAAGAATAAAAAGATTAATATCTCTTTCTAGCTATATAATATATATTTCGTTGTACAAAAATATAAATTCTAATCTTTGATATATTATCTTCGTTGATTAATTAATAATTATTTAAGAACTTAATAAATAATATATAGAATTGAATATCGAATTCGCGGATTTAATTTTTGCGGTCCAAAAATGAAGACCGAAATTTTTGATTTGATACGAGAAAATTTCGGTCTTCATTTTTAGACCGCAAAATTATTTTCCAACTCAACTTTTCCAAATTTTCTTGTTTCGAGAAAATTTTTGATTTTTCAAAATTTTTCACAATTTTTCCAAATTTCCAAATTTCCAAATTTTCTTGGTTCGAGAAAATTTTTGATTTGATCCGAGAAAATTTTGGTCTTCATTTTTGAATCGAAAAATTATCTTGAATTAATTCAACCTTTCTTTCTGTGTGTATATTCGATTTTTGAAATCTAGCGAAATTTCGATCTCTCCGCGCGTATAGCTGCTGCAGAGTATAAAATCGCAAGTATATATCAAATCGTTGGAAAATTCTGTTGGATATATATATATATATAATAGCGTCGAGGTACGTCATGGTCTTAAAGACTGTGCGTGTAGAAGTCCACCGCACCGATCCCGGTTCCCGGCTATACGATACTAGCGTTATAACCGGGACTAAATTTGGTCCGAGGACAACTAAAAATATCCTATGATCCGTAGGGGCTACTCTCTCGCGGTTCTCTTCTCTTCTCTTCTCTTCTCTTCTCTTCTCTCGCTACTCAACTCTCTTAAGTTACGTTAGCTCTTTCCCCCGAGACCGATAGACGCGCACCCCAATACCGCAACTTTCCTGCCGCTCTCGCTCTAGCTCTTGCATTAACGTTTAGTACCCTACGTATCGCGTTAAATACTATCCCGCGGTCTTTATTCGCGTTTGAAACCTGCAATCACCGCGCCGGTAAGTCTGCCCTAATCCCAATACGCGCTAGTTCTTTGCTGCAAGCTTATAAAGCTTCGTATGCTTGAAGTAAAGAACTAACGCGTACTGCGATTAGATATACCTACCTACCTACTACGTCTCTTCGTATTCGTATTCGTTTTATTCTTCTTAGTTTTCTATTCCCTGACCTGCCCCTGCGTCGTCAACTTCTTCTTCTTCTTCTTCTTCTTACTCGAGCTACTAGACCTCCTATTAATTACTGCGGGGGTATATATTCGTTACGTCATTGCGCTCTAACAACGGGAAACGTGTGTGAAGTGTATAGGACTTATGCATTATATCTATACTACGTGCGCTGATACGAAGTGCGGTCGCGAATTATTGTGCGCGCTTGTATAGGATTTTCGTTTTATCATTATTATCATCATCGTTATTATTATTATTATTATTATTATTATTATTATTATTATTATTATTATTATTATTATTATTATTATTATTATTATTATTATTTTTTATTACCTGCAAGTATACAGAAATAATACATTTTCATGTTATTATAAACTTCTATTATGTTTAAATTCGCATGAATATATAGATCGATCCGTATTTTATATAAAACTTACACACATAGTATATATATTTATATAAAAATTTGTATATATTTTTCGCGTTATATGAAAAATTAGAAAAGAATTCATCTCTTTATTTATTCATTATTACGTAATAATAGATTTTGTTTAGTCTACAATATTCAGATTTCAAATTATTCGAAAATTATTATCTTTCCCGCCGCGCAAATTATACCGTTTTAAATTTTTTTTTTTTTCTTCTTCTTCTTCTTCTTCTTTATTTTTATATTAAACAAAAGTGTCTAATACTGCGTGATTTAATACCAAAATTCAAATAACGAAGAATAAAAAAAAAAAAAAAAAAAAAAAAAAACGAAATAGTCTTAAATTAAAACGTAAACTCCAGTCTTTAGTATTATCGCATATATAATTATCAATCGATCGAAGGATCTAATATATAGAGCTATAATTCAAAATTCTATAAACCACACCTGCGAATTATATTATAATTATTATATTACTTGCGCGATAGTTTATATTTCTAAAAAAATTTTATTGTAGGTAATTTACATCTGGCAAACGCGTAACAGATTGTTAGTCACATATCCCACTCATCTAATTTTAGTCATCTTATTCACTGTATCATCATATATATAATAGTATATTTATATGTGTATAGCATATCTTTTTCTTGCCTCTATCTTGGTATAGTACCAAGTATTCATACATTTTCTTTTTTTTTTTTTTTTGCTTTTTCCAAACTCTAAATATTTAAATAAAAATGAAACGTACTTATGAATATAGTAATATATAAAAAAAAAAAAAAAAAATTTCAAATAATTTTAAGAAAGTTATTTAGCAAACGAAAATACTCATTTCATTATCATTTCGTCAGGGTGGAACTGAACTCCGCGAACCACTGAAGGTCGAGAAAGTTGGAGATACTTATCTACCTTATTCTGTCTTCCTTGAGTATATAAGCGGTCTTGGAACTTCAAAATTTGCGTAAGTTATAAATCTAATCAAACATAAAAAAAAAAAAAAAATGAACGAGGTAGAATTGCTTATACACTTCTTTTACAAAAAAAAAAAAAAAAAAAAAAAAAAAAATATACAGGGTGAGTTTTTTCTAGTATCGTATGAGGGAGGGGCTTATCATTGCAGATGCTCCGCCCCTTTCTATTCATACTTTTTAAAATCATCAGTTTTGACGTGAAAATGAAAATGAAAGTGGGATAATAATAAATACGAATAGAAAGGGGCGGAGCGTTTGCGATGATAAGCCCCTCCCACATGCGATAACACGAGAAATTCACCCTGTATAATTAATTTTATACTATAATATAGACTAGATACACAATTTTATTATATTTATATATTTATTCAGGCGCAGGCATTTATTATTATATTTATACCAGGCGAAATTCACCCTGTATAATTAATTTTATACTATAATATAGACTACATACACAATTTTATTATATTTATATATTTATTCAGGCCTGGCACTTACGACCTTTTCAAACACAACTGTAACTGTTTTTCGGACGAAGTGAGCAACTTTTTAGTCGGCAAAGGTATACCAAAGTACATTCTTGATTTACCGGAAGAAATACTTGGAACGTAAGTTGCAAAAATGATGTTTTAATTTAATATACAATTTTTACATTACTCAGATATTTTTTTTCTTTTCTTTTTTTTTTTTCAAGAAACTATACAGTTTCTTTAAATAAAAAAAACAGATTTTTCAACGTTACAATTATTCTGTGTAGTATTTTTCATTTTTTTTCTGTCTTTTTCTCTTCATTCAAAATTCTATTCTTTGATTGATAATAAAAATTCTCTCATTTTTTTTTTTTTTTTTTAGTCCTATAGGTCAAGCTTTACGACCTCTGATAGACACATTGAGCAACGGAGCCAGCGCAGGATTTTCTAGCGGTCAAAGATTTGTCGAGCCTAGAATTCAACGCGGAGAATCACCAGAGTATCAACGTTTGAATTCAGCTATCGAGGAAGCCAGGTCTCGTTATTTTTACTCAAGAAAATAGCTTTAAATGCTTATTTCTTATTGTTTGTGTGGTGTGGGGCTTAATTGTTAATCATAAGTCGCTGATGCTTATCTTCGTTGATATAAATTAACAATCTTTGCACAGCTTTAGGCATTGGAGACCTTAATCTTAGTCAAAATATTATGCATAATGGGATCTTTAATCGCCAAAAAAAAAAAACTTCCATCAGTTGAGTTCCGAGTATTAATATTGTCAAAAAATTAGATTGATTAGATAAGGAGATATTTAATTAACGTAGAATTTGAAAATTCGAATCATGTGAATTCACTCGAATTATGATTCGACTAATAATAAAGTTTCCGGTGATCTCAATCACCTTAAATGCTTCTTTAACCGATATAATATGCTTCTCGGCTTTGAGCTTTCTTGACGTTCCTGTATAGTTATACTAGAGCTAATTGCTAAGGCCTGTGGCCTAATTTAAAATAGATACCCACATCTATTCTGAAATAAATATTATAAATACGTTAAGTTGGCTCGCTTTATTTTTACAACCTTTCTCCTAATATAAATATAGATCGAAGCTACTGCAGCCTTGTTAAAAATTTATAACACCTTTTCATTTATTTTTTTTTTTAGAGAGATTTGATTATAGTTTTGTTTTCAGACTTACAAACGACAACAGCGTCGTTGTTATTATTATTATTATTTTTTTTCTGGATATAAAATCCCTGTATGTTCAGCTTTTCTCAAAAGTCGATATTAACTTTAAGTTTCATTTTTATTTGTAGATTGAATTCAATAGCATTGGAAGAAAGGCGTAACGTAATAAACGAAAAATTAGCAAAGAAAGAACGAAAGAAAAAGAAGAAGAAGAAGGAAAAGAAAGATAAGAGCAGCAGCGGTAGTGGAAGTAATAGCACAGAACCGAGTAGCTATACTGCAGCGATGGCAGAAAGTGAGAGTATGTCCCCGACAATACACTGAATACACTTATTAAATAACTGCGATTTCAGATGAAAAGACAACTGATATTTATTCTCAAATCTTTATGGCGAATATTTTTATTCAAAATCCATTAGTCAAATTTGCTCAAGTCATTACGCATATAATTCATTGCCGTACGATCATTATTACATCCTGATTGTTTTATCATCTGCAAATATACAGCTACTAACTAAATTTCATATCAGTCTCCCATCAGAACAAAACATCTACACTATATTCTTTCTTTGTGTGAAAATGAAATCCTTTTCAGACTGTTACAAACAGTAATAAAAATCTGAATTCAAAGATAAGCGATTAAAATAATGAAAACATTGTCATATTCAGCGACTCTATCTATGAAATATGTAATAGGTATTAAAAAAATATGTTTATATATTATCTATCGTACGTCATCAAGAGTTGTTGATTAAATAATAGTTTAAATACTACGTCTTTCAGGTGTAATTAGTGAAATACCATCCCCAAATGGCGACGCTGGTGCAGAAATGTTACCGTCAGACAGAGTTATGCAAATGGAAGCAGAGGAGAGACGTGAAATAGAAGAAAAGAAACGCCAACGTGATCCCCCCGTAGTTTTCAAAGACACTGTTGATGCGAGAGTTGATTTTGACGCCCTCGTTGGTCTTGTTGATGGAAAACTAAACGAAGATGAACAAAAGAGCTTAGAGGAACTTCACCAGTATGTCCTTGAAGACGAAGGATCCTGGGCCCTGGGAGATAACTTCCTTAATTTCATAGGTTCGCATATCATTTTGTTGAAGAATTCAATCAAGAAGCTTCGTCAATCTCCTCGCGATTATCATCCAACTATTTTTTTTTTTTCTTGATAAACAGGACGTTTACTCTACGACAAATCTCTGGACGCTACGGTCAGAGTACGGCTTCTAAACGTGCTCGCAGTCGCAGCTTTAAAGGACGATGTTATTCTACTTTTGCACCAAGATCGCAGAGAACACATTCTCATGAATTACGCCTTTGACATTGACCGTCATTCGCACGAAGAACAACTTTCTCTAGCATTATTTGTGAGCATAGGTTTCCAACGATATAATAGATCAATACGATGTTGTATTACTTTATTATAAACCAACGTTATATTCCAGATGGCAAATATGTTTGAGAATCTAAGCAGTTCAGAATGGCTTTTGTACATTTCTGAATGGCCGCACCAAAACCAAAACATCAGCAACATTAGAGTAACAACTAAAGTAGCTGTACACTCGCTTCTCTCAGATAATCAAGAATTGCAAGAACGAGGGGCAGCTATAATTCACAACCTTGCTTGCAAGGAGGTAAAAACTGTGGTCTGTATCCTATCCAGCTTATTAATTAACTACTTAACTATTCAACTAACACTTACAGCTCTCTCTACTATGCGGTGAAAATCACTTTGAACGCATCAAGCGAATTCAAACTTTACGTTTACCGTTGCTTTTCTCTCTTTGCATGTGCCGCTTGGTAATAATTCCCTGAATCTTAGTCTCGGTGGACCACGGCTATCTCATTTTTATTTTTCATATTTTCTATGAAAGCCATCTGCGTTATGATATAAAAATAAATTCCACAAAAATTGAGCTTCTTGGAAAATATTTAAAAGATTTACCAATAAGACCTCGAAGATTATCTTGCCTATCTGATTCTATAGCTTGGTTTTCAGTGTGGTTTATTCAGTCGATTGTCACTAAATACAATATTATCGTACTTTATTCTAAGATATAGTTGTACAGCTTTTAGAAGATCGGCGTATCTAGGATCTGTAATCTGTATATACATACATAGGATAAAATGTAGAATCTAATCATCAAATCAATGTTCTAAGATTTGTAACTAACATTTTTATCATACTTGATATGAAAATTGTCTGAAATCTAAGGAAAACGCAGAAGTTTCCTTTCAGCGTAAAATGACCTTGTCTGTTGAATACATACAACGATCGTAGTTATACGTAAAAGATATTACTGAATAGAAGTGCTGCCTTACTTTCAGCTTACTTTGGCTTGTTATTTGTCTAAACTGATAAGCTATTATTAAATTAAAACTGCTTCTGGGTATAGAATTTGTTTGGAAAAAAAAAAAAAAAATTCATTCAAGTTAACTGGCATGCTTGCTGTATGAATTTAAAACGCTTGGGTATCAGAAATCATTGTCAAATACCTACATGTACAGCAATATAGATAGATAACAGTAAATTATTTTCACTAAAGATCAGCAGTTTAATGTTATATCGCAAAAATATCAAAATTAAATGAACAGATATACTCCTCCAGGGATTGGATTATATTTTTTTCAGAAAATGAACAAAAGCAAAAATCTTCGACGACTTTTACCAAAAGGCAGCATTTCTAAGGTACCTTTTAATGTCCCTTTTATTTCAGTTACGTACAATAGGTAGAAAAATAAGTTTCTTTATTAAGGCTTGCCAGTGTCGTTACCTCCCTCGCTGATTCACAGGCTCCAATATTCCCGATGAATTAATACATATCCCCTCCCATCATTTAAAATTCCATTTTTATCAAACACAAAGTACAGATGCTACAAGAAACACTCCGAATTCATAAATTTCGAGAAAATTGCTCTTCTCACATCTGATTTTGACCTAATCAGGTGTTCGATGACGTTGCGGTGGAACTGACTATGGCCCTCCTGCAGTACTTCAACAGTAATCCAGCCGAGGAGCAGCTATACCGTTGTATGAAAGCGCTCGCTCGTTTCACGCAAATAAGTGGTCAAGAAGTTCCGCAATTGATCCAAATGATTGGCCCTGAGCCAAATACCTTCCGTGGAATATCCCAGAGGGTAGACGAGCTGGTTGACCAGGTGAACAAGAAGTTGCGTTAGACTTATCGTCGATTAATTTAACTAGAATGATATGATATAAAGTTATAAATCTATTATAGGAATAAATTTGTCATGAAGTTTATCAAACTATAATTATCCTATTGTAAATTAGTTAGAAGAATTTTTTTTAGTCAACGCTGAAAATATGATCGTATACGAGCACGACCGACGACGAAAAGTTATACGTATTTATTATCAATATATATTGAATTGTGCGTGATAAAACAATATGTTTTATTATATCGTGTTAATGGATTTTTATAGAAAGAAAATATATATAACATACAGTAGTAACTACGTTAGAATTTGAATACGAGTGATTATTTTTTTTTTTTTTTTACTTCGTAACGTGTATAGTTCTAACACATGAATATTTAATTAAGTTACAAATAATGTTTATCACTAGAAATATCAAACGAGAAAACGTAATAACGTAATAACGTAGGTAAATGATAAGATAAAGATTTTCTTCAATTAAATTACGAATTTAAATTTAGGGGTATCGCACACCGCTAGTGAATTATATAATATATTTATTGAATTCGTAGCGAGACGAAATTAAATCTATCAAATATTTACCCAAATGCATTTTACTTAGGCGGTATTTCATATTTTTTAAATCATTTCTATACTTATTATAAATAATAATACAATCGAGTTTTGTCAAGTGATGTACAAAGTAAAAAGTGCAATAAACTGTTTTAATTACATACATACTCCGCTTTCTCATCTTTTATAATATCCTATACTATATATATATTTCATAATATTTATGCCACTGTTCAAAATCAGAAATTATTACACAGAATAATCTTTCTCTTTGCAATTTATCAAAGGAATTAATCTATAACTTGTAATTCGAAGTATCGAAAGGCTTCCTTTCATACTACTTTTGTTACAATTGTTACCACAATCCAATTCCACATATCACATACTGAAACGTAATTGAAGTATAGCTACTATGTAACTAATTCCATATCATAGTTCTTGCGAAAAGATTGTTTTCACTAAAATACATAGACTTCTTTTTTGTTGACGTATTCCATAAAAGTGATGAGAACTAAGGTATGAAATATGGATTCTTGTTTCACAACGGGTATACAATACAAATTTACATAGTTTCTACTGTTTGATATTGACTTAAGGTACGCAGATAAGAATATATCGATGCTCTTCCACCTCGGGAATAATACAACTGGTTCATATCACTCATTGTGTCATATGACGGCGTGTACAGTTGTTGGAAAAGTTGTGATACATCTTATCTCGAACATCAATAGAGATGTCCAATTGTGAGTCTGAAAATTCTACAATATATATAATATATACGCCTTGCGTTATTCCTAATCTCGACGTTTCAATTCACTGAACTAGTATCGATAAAGGGATCTCAGTCGATCACGATTGAAGACGAAGAAGATGAGATAAAAATGAGTTCAAGCTGTGTGAACGGAGTCGGCAAATACATTCCCATATTAACATGGTTTCCAAAATACACGCGGATGGATGCAGTAGCGGATATGATCGCAGGAGTGACGCTAGGGCTCACAATTATTCCTCAAAGTATAGCGTACGCTGCGCTTGCTGGACTAACAGCTCAGGTATACTTTAAACAGTTCAATCGCAAAGTAGAATTCAATTCTCATTCTATTGCAATTTTTTTATTGAAAATCGCTCTGATTCGCAGTATGGACTCTATTCTGCTTTCGGAGGCAGTCTGATTTACATCTTCTTCGGGACAATCAAAGAAGTCTCTATCGGTCCTACTTCCCTTATGGCACTCTTAACTATGGAGTTCACCAGGGGTATGCCGTTAGAGTTTGTAGTACTTCTCAGTTTCCTATCGGGATGCGTAGAGCTGACTATGGGCTTACTTAACTTGGGTTTGTTATTTGTATGCTATAGACCTACAGTGAACTCGATAATTAAGGAACTAAATATTGATCCTCGATATCTCATTTCGATAGGATTCTTGGTGGATTTCATTTCTATGCCAGTTACTTCAGGATTCACTTCAGCTTCATCAGTTATCATTATTATTGGCCAGTTACAAGGACTACTTGGTCTCCATTATAACTCTAAATCCAATATCGATAGCATTGTTAAGGTTTTCCAGCACATTGGAGACATTAGAATTGGCGATACAGTCATTGGTGTTTCAAGTATCATATTTTTGCTGTTATTCAAGGTATGAAAACAAATAACGCTGACTTTTTACCTATCGCAATGAAATACTTGCATATTTTATGATTCCACGCAGAGAATAATAGATCGAATACTTCAACAATGGACAATTTATATTACAGCAACTGAGTAGTGTTAACGTTTGCTGTAAACTGAGTGATGGGAATAAGAAAACGGTGAAAACATCATTATGGCTTCTCTCTCTAAGTAGAAACGCTTTGACAATCTTAATCACGAGTCTCATAGCGGCTATGATGTTAACAACTGGAGAATTACCATTCACTCTCTCTGGTAAAGTCATTGGATATTCTAAGTTTATACGTCTGTAAAATTTCAGCAGATATTACTGTGCAGCACTTGGAATAATTTATCATTATACTATTAGGATCGTCATTATCATTATAAATTCGACGATTACAGGTAAAGTGGCTTCAGGACTTCCATCGTTTACCCTGCCACCATTCAGCACAGAAGCTGGCAATAAAACGTACACATTCATCGACATGTGTTCACATTTTGGATTCGGGATCATCGTGATTCCACTAGTTGGAATTCTTGCTAACGTTTCAATCGCCAAAGCATTTTGTAAGTAGTCTTGAATCGGCAGAAGATAAGAAATGATTATAAAGGATCTAATATTATTCCCTGTTGTATTTATTATTACACGATTCTTTAAGCAAGCGGCAAAGCCGTAGATGCCTCTCAAGAAATGCGCGCTTTGGGCTTGTGTAATATATTTGGTGGATTTGTTCATGCAATGCCCACGTGCGGTGCATTCACTCGTAGTGCAGTCAGCAATGCAAGTGGAGTGCGATCACCTATGTCCGGCATTTACTCGGGTAGGTTTTCCCATAATAGTTTCAAACTAAGAATTAAGAGATTTGATCAAGCCGATGAAGCCGCTTTATCATTCTTATTATCACAGGGATCATGACGTTACTCGCACTGAGCTTTCTTACACCCTACTTCTCTTACATTCCACGAGCATCCCTAGCTGCCGTACTTATAACGGCTGTGATATTTATGATGGACTGGAATATCATTGTGGTACTATGGAAAGGAAGCAGTGAGTTACACTACTAGTATGGCCGAGTAAACAATGTACTGTATTTTAATACAATTCATGTTCATTTATATAGGAAAAGGCATGGTAGCAGCGGTTGGCACTTTCATGGCATGTATTTTCTCGATTGAAATTGGACTGATATTTGGAATAATGTTAAACGTATGTTACCTAGTGCATGCATGGGCGAGGCCAAGTATTGATGTGAATAAATGCAGGGTATGTAAGCTATTGTTAATTTGTTCTCTTTTTGTTAGAGAATCATGTCTTATTCCAAAACGTTCCTATTGGGAATATCTCAAAATACTTATGAAAAGGACTCATTCATCATTAATGGAAACTTGTGTTTTTTACAGACTACTGACGGCGACGAGTATATTCTAGTAAAGCCAGATATTGGATTGTACTATCCGGCGATTCACTTCTTACGGGAAAAGGTCCTTGAGGCAGCAATTCATACGGGAAAGAATAAGATACCGATAGTTCTAGACTGTGAGAGTATCAAGGGTATTGATTACACGGCTACGAAGGTGAGAGAGATAATTTGCATTGCACAAATTTGATACCCATTGTCGAGTGATTTGAAATTTTAGGGAATTGAAGCAATGATAGATGATTTCAAGCACAAAGAACAGCGGCTACTACTCCTTCACTTACAACCTAAGGTATTGATGAAAATTGAAATGCTTGGAGGTATTAAAGCGCTGAACCATGTGGAGAATGAAGAGGACATCAACGCTAGTCTTTTTGGTGCGAATAATAGATAAATATAAAAGGGTATAATGAAATATAGGCGGTATATCCTTAACTTGAGAATCAAACTGATTTATATTTCAGGTGAAGCAATTGAATTGACTAGAAGTGCTACTGTGCCAATACTGAAGCAATTAGAAGATGTGAAGACCGAAGATGATATTTCAGAATCTAGCAAGACTCAAAACGAGCCAAAAAGTGAAACTAAAAAAGATCAAGAAAGAGAGTCTTTATTAACGGAATACAAAGCAGTGATAAAGGAGTTTGAAACGGTTGAAAAAACACGCTCCGAGTCATGAGATGGTATCAGAACACCAGGAAATCTTAACATATCTAAAATCATCACGATATGAAGCCGATATTATAAGCTTATGTAAGTTTCAACATTGAAATGAAACGATAAAACGAGTTTTGAGCTTCGAAGAATTGCTAAGTCTTTGAAAATAGGTATATAGGTACCTATGTATAGATAAAAGTATAAGTATAAGATTTGATAAAATTGAGTGTTTATCATAAATCTTCTGTGTGCGTAAGAATATGTTAATTAAAATAATATACGACTTGTAATAAATTCTCTAAGTATATATAAGCGAAGTTATGAATAGAAAGAAAAAACTCTATGTTCATCTTTTATCCACAGTCTCTATCATGTGTAAGTGTATATAATATATGTTTATACACTTAATATTCAAACGCCAATGATAAGGGCAATGAACATTGAAAAAAACATCAGAATATAGACCTTCGCAGCTTATAATATGCTATAATATATGACGATCATAATACGTAATCTCAAGGATGTTAGTATTACAAATCTACTTTATGTTAGAATACTGTGAATTTCATTAAGAACATTCATACTCATCAATCATTGTAAGTATAGGTAATGTATGTATCGGAATTGAATTATTAGAGTCATCAATAAAGCTAGATATTGATGTATCGTATATTATTATCTTTGTATCGTATGATTATCCCTCAGATTTAAATATAGCATTAAGTTCATAGAATTTTTTTAGGTCATACAATATGTTATCGCTACAATTAGGCTGAAAATCTGGAATGAGAGTGATAATTTATGTGATAAGAATGAACGTATTGTCGAAATCTGCGTTACCGACCGAGCTGAAAGATATTATACCTAGAAAGAGTGAATGAGAGAGAGAGAGAGAGAGAGAGAGAGAGAGAAAGAAGGTGGACCTTGCGCCTTTCGCGTAACACGCAATTGTGTACTAAAATGTATAAAATTTTGAAAATGAATAAATATAAAACGAAATGTTAATTATATATTGAGTTTGAACGTGTGAGACAAATTGTTGATGATAAATTATGATTAGCCTATTAAATAAAAGAAAAAAATAATCATTATAACGTAGATGTTTAAAATCGAAAAATCTATCGAACGTATATAAGAGTAGGAGAGGTTTTGTATAGGATTAGGGTACTAGGTGTAGGAATTATGGAACGAAAACAGTAGTAGTATAGTAGCGTGTAACACGGGCGTAATCAACATGGTGGCAAATAAAATAAACTTGGTGAATAAAGGCGTAATAACTATCGTAAATATGTAATAATAATAGAAAACGGTTTGATAAAATGTTTAATATATATATATTGAAATTTTTTAACAACAAAGTATACGAACACACCGTTTTATATCAGTGATTATTATATTTGAAAAAAATAAATAAAAATAAAAATAATGTCGGATTGTGGTGAAAAACGAAACGGTGATGATAATGGTCAGCAGCACAGCAGACACCAGCAACACCAAGAGGATGTTGACTGGGAATTACCAATAGCTTTTAACGAACCTAGACACACTGCTACCATAGAAGGTGTCAATTGTATAACACAGACATGGCGAATGAAAGAACGGGTAAGGGTTTATTTATATTTATATATACAATATATTTTCTCAATCGATATTATTCCACACGTACCATGTGACTTTTGTCATTATACAATTATTTCTATAATATATATATATATATGTATTATTAGATGAAAACTGTCAGCGTCGCGCTCGTTTTATGTCTAAATGTCGGCGTCGATCCACCAGATATTGTCAAAACTCAACCATGCGCTCGACTCGAATGTTGGATAGGTAATGTAATTATAAATACTTATATACTTCATCACTTATTTACATCGCAAATTATCAATGCCATCAATTATGTAACAATTAATAGGTTATGTTGTGTTTTTTTTTACATCGTGTAACCTTGCCTTACTACTAATTTCAACCACTACTCGGTCGGTAATGTAGATTTTTTTATTTTCATACCAAAAATTGACAAATATTTATTATATTATTCAATTTTTAAACAAGACTTGGCAATATTTCAGCTAAATTTTACTTCATTTATTTATTTATTTTGTTTCTTTTTTCAATAATTATCCTCATTTCGTTAGATCCTTTATCAATGAGCCCACAAAAGGCGCTAGAAATGATTGGGAAGAATCTACAAATACAATACGAACGATGGCAACCTCGTGCGAGGTACAAACAAAGTCTAGATCCAACCGTTGAAGAAGTAAAGAAACTCTGTACTTCGTTGCGTCGTAACGCCAAAGAAGAACGAGTACTTTTTCATTATAACGGACACGGAGTTCCTAAACCTACTAGTAACGGGGAAATATGGGTTTTCAATAGGGTCAGTATATCAAAATATCTATTCATTATATTATAATATAACGATAAACCTCGATTAAAACCAGAACTAGTCTCTCCATGTGATTAAACTTTCCATCGTTACTCTTATTTTACAGACTTATACGCAGTACATTCCTCTATCTGTTTATGATTTGCAAACATGGATGGGAGCGCCTTCTATTTATGTTTACGACTGTTCCAATGCTGGAATTATCGTAGATTCTTTTCAGCAGTTCGCTGATCAACACGAACGTGAATATGAGGTATAATTGGCTTAAATATTGAATATACTCTGCGCTATGGATGCAATTATATATTAGATGCTGAAATCTGGTTGGAAATTCACAAACTTTAGTCTAGTGATCAAATTTAGATGAAAAATTATTTTTGTGAGCTTTTTTCTTTTCTCTCAGATGGAAAAACAGACGGTACAACCAAACAGGACGGCTGGTGTAGCGAGCGTTGCTGCTCCATCTTACAAGAATTGTATACAATTAGCCGCGTGCGCAGCTAGTCAAATTCTTCCAATGAATCCTGACCTACCTGCTGATATATTTACATCATGTCTCACAACTCCTATTACAATTGCGTTACGCTGGTGAGCTTTATCGGCTATAAAACTGAACGATTTTTCGTCTCTGATGAGCCTGGGAAATGATTTTAAAATAATTTGTATTCTCCACAGGTTCGTAATGCAGAATACATCAAAATTAGTGCCTAAGGTGTCCCTAGACCTGATCGACAAGTAGGTTTGATACAAATACTGTTTTAAATCCACGAAAATATACTTGTTGTTGCTTTTAGTTCATCTATTATCAATTTTATACTCAATTCTGATGATTTTTAATACGATACAGGATACCAGGACAATTAACAGATCGCAGGACGATGTTAGGTGAACTAAATTGGATTTTTACAGCCATAACTGACACTATAGCTTGGAATACCTTACCTAGAGGTAAACAACAGTTGAACTAAGTATTGGATTATGATATCTGGTATCAATCAAATTCGTTAATTCATCAAACTTATTAATATAATATTTCTGTTTCAGATCTCTTCCAAAGATTATTTAGACAAGACTTACTAGTAGCTAGTTTATTTAGAAACTTTTTATTGGCAGAAAGGATTCTCAGATCTTACGACTGTACTCCTGTTTCTTTTCCTAAACTTCCACCAACTTATCAAGTTAGTAGTTTAACTTTAAAAGAAACAAAATCAATTCTTCGATAGCAAAATTCTGTTTACTAATATTCAATTCTATTTTCGTTTAGCACCCGATGTGGCAGGCTTGGGATTTGGCCCTAGATCTCTGCTTAGCTCAACTACCGGCTGTATTAGAATCTGAGATCCTATTCGTCCACTCTCCATTCTTTGAAGAGCAACTAACAGCCTTTCAAGTCTGGCTTACGTTGGGTTCAAAGTCTCGAAATCCTCCCGAACAGCTCCCGATAGTTCTACAAGTATTGCTGAGCCAAGTCCACAGGCTAAGAGCATTAGAATTACTCGGAAGATTTCTAGACCTTGGTCCATGGGCTGTAAACCTGGCTTTAAGCGTAGGAATTTTTCCCTACGTTTTAAAACTCTTGCAAAGTAACGCAAGGGAGTTGAGACCGTTGCTAGTATTTATTTGGGCTAAAATTCTCGCCGTTGATAGCGTAAGTTCAATAATTACTTCGTCAACATATCTACAAAAATTCTACAATACAGTTTTCTGTTTTCTATACGAAGATTACTATTTTACAGACTTGTCAAGCCGACTTGGTCCGAGATCATGGGCACAAATACTTCCTCTCTGTTCTCCAAGATCTTTCCATACCGGTAATAATTATCTAATTGATTTCATAATCTAACATGTTTTCAATTTACAGTTTCTCATTTAAATCACAATTATTTTTCTCCAGAGCAAACACCGGACATTGGCAGCCTTCGTATTGGCTAGTATCGTCAACAACTATCCAGCGGGTCAAGAAGCAGCGTTAAAAGGGAGTTTGGTATCAATTTGTCTAGAACAATTAGGCGACTCAAATCCTCTGCTACGTCAATGGCTCTGCTTATGTCTTGCCAGATTATGGCACAATTATGACAAAGCAAAGTGGTGCGGAGTAAGAGATATCGCGCCTGAAAAACTCTACACTCTCTTACAAGACCCAGTCCCTGAGGTATATCATCAATCTTTCACTTTCACTTTTACTTTTACCTTTACCTTTCTTTAATATCATTCTTATTATTCATTACCCATTATTCTACAGGTCAGAGCTGCAGCTGTGTATGCTTTAGGCACATTTATAAACAGCGTGACTAAAAGAAGCGAGCATGCGAACAACATCGATCAAATAATTGCCATGACGCTTATAAACACCGTTAGCCACGACATGAGTCCACTTGTGCGGAAGGTACATTGGTTGAGTTTTAGCGTTATTTTTAATTAAGTAAAAAACATTTTTTCATACTACGATTCCCTCTTTTTTATTCTTATTCAGGAGTTAGTCGTCGCTTTGCAATGGATGGTCTTGCACTTTGAAAATTCTTTTGTAACTCTGGCAGTAGCTGAAGAAAATAGTAGGCGAGACCCGGTCGTCGAGACATTGTCGCCTTTTACAGGTATGAGGAGGATCGGTTCAAGAGATAGATTAAAGATGCTTTCGCCAAATAATACTCACGGCATGGATACTACAGACTTTAGCCAAGATCGGATTAAAAGAGTATCGTCCTCTTCTTCTATCAGTAGTCTAGGTAACGTAATTCTGTCTCGTTGAAGTCCATCGCTGTATCATTCATTAATTAATTCATTTATTGCCTAAGAATCTAATTCCTGATAATATTTTTCTCACCCCATTTGGATCAATCAACATCAGGAAACAACTGGGAATTTGTAAGAAAACCATGCGAATCAATTGGTAATAATTTACATGCCTTTTCACATGCCATTTAATAAATTTAATCATAGCGTAGCTGGTAGCTTAGCAATAGAAAAATTTCAAAGACTGAAAACTGTTATTTTGTGATATGCTGAGGAGAATATTTGGTAATATCTTTGTAGAATTTTAGCCACTCTCATGCCTAATATCGTTTTATTGATACATCGAAGCTATCTTAACGATCGTTGAATCATACGCAGGTCATACATCGCTTGGAAATCTTCCAAGCTTGTCTTACGGAAGTGTGTACATGAAGCTGTGGCACGGTCTCTGCAGTTTGGACAGCGATCCGCATCCATCGGTTGCTTCAATGTCCCAAAAAGTTACAAATCACATTCGTAATCAGGTAAAACCATTATTCAATGCCAATTTCCCTGTGTCTGAGATCATCGAGAAGATTGAAATACAATAAGAGCACTAAATTGCAGCCTAATTCCAAAGTATCTTGAAAATTTCAGGTGAAAGAGTCTTCGGCACCGAAGGAAGTAACGGAAACAAAAATATCCTCTTCTCTTCCACCATCGCCGTCTGGTCGGACGAGCTACTTAAGGTCAGTGAGAATTCTTCCCTGACTATATCAAAACTGTTTTATATTTTAAATTGAAATTTTTCCTTGTTCACAGTAAGGGAGAATCTCTCCCTACCGTAAACACGCCCACAGATATCCTGCGCCCTCCTCCGAGACTGTTACCGCCTGCAAATAGAGGAGGAAGAATACCTGTGCCAAAGACTGTGAGTGCAGTGAAAATCGTCGTAGGTATCAATGATAACAAATCGCTAAATTGTATGAGTTTAAAATTGTTTAGATAACAGAAGAGGCTGACGAAGTTCTCGTCAGGAATCCGCTGATAACATCCTTGTTCGTTGAATGGAGTTGCGCACAATTTGCTCAACCAGTCAGCTTAGAGAATGACGCTGAATCTACAAACGACGTTGAAAGTAGAGCTCATTACGAAAGACAGTGGAGGTATAAGGAAGCGGTTTTCTATACCCGAAATTTTTACGATATTACTTTGGCTTCAGATTCTTCTCTTAACACTTACGACGTTCAATTTCTTATTGTCAGATATCTAAGAAACAAGAAGCAGAGGAGAGACGCCAAAGATGAACAGGTCAAAGTCTCACGTGGGAGATTGGAATCCCAGGTCTTTCACACGCGTAGTCCTCAGGCTCCTGATGTTGTTGCATTCCATCCGTTCGACACACATCTCGCTGTTGCAGTTAAAGATAGTTTTGGGTATACTGAGAACGAATATTTACAGGAAACTAATTAGCGAATGGATTAATTATTCCAGATCTCAGTATACTTTATAATTTTATGCCTCTACGTTGAACGCAGAGATTAATACAGTTAATTGCTTTCTAGAATATGGGATTGGCACACCGGGACAAGACTAACATACTGCGCTAGCCGAGGGAGTAAAATGTCCCGCATTACTGCGTTAGATTTCATAAATTTCCATGACGTTGCACTTTTGATGACTGGGTCAGACGACGGCTCTGTAAGAATATGGAAAAACTACTGTAATATGTTGGGCCGAGATCCTACGCTACTCACAGCCTGGCAAGCTTTGGCCGATGTACAACCAGCTGCGAAGAGTCCCAATGGTAAAAACTGATTTCAGTTCACTCTTTGCTATATTGTTTATATTTGGAGTGAAAACTTGCTACCAAAATCACTTTATTCATAGTTTTCAACATTTGAATTGTACTAGATTAAAAATGGGTGAAAAATTAGCTTAAAAATTCGATTCGAGTGTTCAAAATGATTTGAAATAGCTCAATTTTCCTTATTACACAAAAATTCAGAGGAGTACGAAAATAATTTAGTCGTAGTATTATAAGTAGACGGTTGCTCCGTTTGAGCAGTACACATTCCAGCTACAGCGGGACTTGTAACTAGCTGGGAACAGCGATCGTTGACGTTAGCAGTTACCGGCGATGTGAGAATCGTCAGGCTTTGGGACGCCGCAACCGAATTAAAGAAACAAGACATACCAACTGGGGCAGACTTCTGCGCTACTTGTTTAGATACCGACGATTCCGGTGAGTATTAGGAATCTATTCCTCCGTCTTCGTTTATCAAAGTCAGTATCAAAGTCTGATACATTTCATCTTCAATAAAGGTGCCTTGATGGCTTTGGGATGTGGCGATGGATCTGTGCGTCTCTTTGATCGAAGGCTTCCGCCTCATGAGGCGAGGGTAATGACCTGGAGAGAACATACAGCGTGGGTTCTTGGTGCTTATTTCAGGGGCACCACAGGAGGTGTTCCAAGTCTTATAACAGGCTCGCTGTCCGGAGATATCAGATTCTTTGATCTGAGGAAGAACTCCTCGGTATACCACATCCAAACTGATCAAGGAATGACCGCTATGGCTGTTCACAATATTGCTGATATTTTTACATGGTCAGTTGCATTAGTATATGATAAGGAGATACAACAGTTCAAAAGAACACAAAAATATTGAATAAATTATTCCAACTCTTGAATATTTCTTATGTGTTTCAGCGGATCGATGAATCAATGTATCAGCGTGTATAACATGTCTGGTCATAACTTAAACACAATAAAGTTCCACGAAGGTTTTATGGGTCCACGTATCGGCTCAGTTAACTGTCTGAGCTTTCATCCTTATAGAGTAGTACTGGCAGCGGGTTGTATGGACAGTTACGTATCAGTCTATGCCTCCGAGCCTCGTAGATGACTGTCGGAGATGGAGCTTGTATAGGGATACATCCAGCAGGCTAGAGGAATACTTCATCACACCCCATCCCTATTTACATTTGAGTAAGGCTGTGGTATTGTGTAAATATATATGATAGCAACCGCTCAGGGGTTCCTGACTATTAGTTTGTAAATACCTAATCTATTAATGATTTGCTTTTCTCCGATTAGATTAGATTAGATTATAAAGTCAGATTTAAATATAATATCAGCGAGTCAAGCATGTGTTTTCCTAAATTTTATTCTTTCTTTAATTACTACGATCGAGTCATTTTATTTTCACCAATTGACCTGCAATAGATATTCAAGAGTTGTATCATTCGTTTGAGACGCTTTAACAATATAATTATTCAGAGTAATATTTAATGCTATGTTTATAGTTTGTATCATTTTGGAGAATATAAATTTTCGCTTATCATATCAGACGGATTAATTGATAAAAATTTGAAATGCTATAAGGGTAAAGAAGCTTGTAATTTATAAACTTTTGAGAAAAAATTATTTTACAACGTCTCGCCAAGATTATTAAAACTTCATTCCTATTAAATGAGCTTACATAAATCTTGTAAGCGAGCAGCTGAGTCGATTAGTTAAGCAAGTTATCTCGATGAAAGTTATTCCTCATTGAAAAGCAAGCTTTATCTAGTTTGTTAAATATTCTTAATGTAATGAATTTATTTACAACGCATTAATATTCGGGAGATAAAAAAAAAAAAAAACAGGCAGCTATATATTTTTACTTCAATTATTATAGCAAAAGTTTTTTTTTTTTTTTTTTTTTTTCAAAATAGAATATTATACTACTAAATTACATCGACTATGTATTAATAAATATTGAATAATATTATTACTATATCCATCAACGTATGTACAATACTCGCTCATTTAGTAGCGATTGGCAATGACAAAAATCTACAAATTTAATAACATTAACGATAAGCAGCGCTCATAAGGAAAATTCATGAAAAAAATATTCATCCATTTATTAAAACGCTATAAGTAATATTAAGAAAAGAAATATATAATATTCATTGAATAATGATGCCATAAACTTTTATTAGTCAGAAAACTGAAGAGGTATAAAAATAGCAAGCGAAAAAAGGAAAAACACACAATATTTAAAAAAGTACATTAACTTTATTATAGACCTTTTTTCTTTATTTTTTTTTTCTATTTCTTACACCATCGGTAGCATAAATATTGATAAATGTGTTTTTTACAGTAGTTATAGAAAAAAATTGGATTGATTTTATAAACTTTTGTTTTTCTTTTTTACATATCTATACAGTGAAATTTTTTTTTTTTCTATTTCTTTTTTCAAAGAAGAAAAAAAAAAAAAAAAAAAAAAAAAAACAATCAATGTGAATTAGAATATTATACAATATGAAATTATAGATGAAGTTATCGAAAAAAAATTTCCAAGCTTTATAACAATCGCATTGAAAAAAAATCATTTCATTTATAATTAGAAGATTCGCTATCGTTTTTTTTTTTTTTTTTTTTTTTTTTTTTGTGAAATGCAAAGTTTAATAAAGATTATCTTTATCCGCTTACAACTGGAACTATATTTAATTGATATAAATATAATAAATATCCAATCAAGTTTGTAATGAAATATGATGATGAAATTAGGAACACGGTCCAGTTATCTAAAATAATGTAAATACATAAAAGAGTCTTACACAATGAGAAGAATTTTTCGAATAATTAAGGACTGCGTGTACTTAAAGAAATATTGAATTAGGTATTTATCTTCACTTTAGTTACCTACGTAGATAATGATTCTTGTAATTATTGTAAAGCATTGAGATTTATGTGTGTATGTATAATGCATACTTATAACTTACATACATACATACATGCATAAATAAATGAATCTTGATTCACCTACTACTTTATTGGATAATATAGTCAGATTATAAATAAATAAAAAAAAATAAATTCAATTGATAGAGAAAATAATGCTACGCAATACACATTACCCAATGTTACAATTATTATAGTATTGTATCGCCTTTGTAAATAGTTTGCCAAATAAAACACGATCATATTTCATGATCTATTGCAATTAAACAATCTTTCATTATTTTTTCTTACATTTTCAAACGCAACTCTTTACATGATGTAAAAATTTATCTATTCAATAAGTGGAAATGAATGAATGAAAATTAAAACTCATACGTTGAAAATAGATACAAATAGGTTTTATTTCATCATTTCAAATATACAAAATAAAGTTCAATCTTAAAATTATTGATTTTCCAACATTAGTACGAGGCAAAATCTTTGGTATTTATTCTACTAGCAATAGAGTCAACGATGTCAGATATTTTCAGTTCTGATTCTTCTATTTTATAAGTTTTTTTCACCGCTGTTAAATCGGTTATTTCTTTGAGTTTGGAAATTGGTATTCTATCGCCTTTTACTACAGCGAGTATATTCTTTGATAGAATCTCAGCGTCGTTAGCTTCATGAATTACTGCTATGATAATGTTTTTCTCCTTATCGTCAATCCCGAATTTAGTCAACGATTGGGTTATGTTCTTAGATAATGATAAATTGAATAAAATTTCTGTATATATTGTTCTCGTTGTCAATTTGCCAAACTTTTCATTGACAACAGCTTTGTTTGCCGCTACTGTTATTTGAAATGGATCAACAATCAGACCGGCTTTTAAAATACAGCATTTAAGCTCTCCGCTGATAACCTTCTTTCGTATTTCGTCAGTGTTTTTAACGTTATTGAATAAATATAACGTTAGGAATTTGCCAGTTTCGTCATCTAGTTGAACCATGTAATTATCCATATCTGTGATGAACAATTTAAAAAAAAAACTATTATGTTTTATAAATATTATAAACAGAAGCGTCAAACAATAACCTCCAAAAATAACGATTAATGGATAATAGGTGTAAGGTTAGGTTTGGTGTCTTGCGGTGCGCCTAGTCGTATGCAACCTGCATGTCGTTTATGCAATTTCTAATTGAAAATTACAGGTGATAAGGCGTATCGATGTTTGCGGTAAAAGTAGTTCGTAAATTCGACCGCGAGATGGCGATACCATTTTGCACCCTGTGGCGTCATAACATCTTCGTGCGTACCCACTACGCGGCGCATAAGCAGAATTACTATCTCACTAGCGCTATACTGGACAACGCCTCCGTATATATACGAGCATCTAGTAACTTCTAATGTCCACTGGACAACATGCGCGTCTAGGGTACGGTGTGTTCGGCTTAGCCCTACTGACGAGTCCGCCGAGCACACCAGGACGAAACGCAACTAAACTCATAGAAGGTTCGATTCCTTCGACGCGTGGTTCGACTCCACGTGGTCACAGGAATGGATTCCTTCACCCTGTAAGCGTCAGCACTGACCTTGCTAAGGGCACTTGTCGTGAGGTCAATGACCCTGGTAGCGTCAGAGGTTTCATATGGGGGTTGCGTTAACGAGATATGACTGTAAAAGGCATTTTAATAGAAATGCTCCGAACTTAATGCTCTCCCGTATGCCGGAAGCAAAGAATAATAGACTCGATTATTTTAAGGACCTAAATTTTTAAGAGCTTCTATTATAAATTAGAAATATTCTGCTGATGAGAGATCGGAGGTCCGAGAAATAATAAAAATTGCTTTATCAAAAACCCCGATATACATATCAATAGATACTGAAGAAAATCATTGAATTTATTTCTAAAAATTTAGAATTAAACAATGAAACGAAACTATAGATAAAAAAAAAAAATTGAATTTTCATGCGAAATTATTTTAAACTAATTTGAAACCATCATCATTATGATCCTATGGTTAACTCCTACAGTTAGAATACAAAAAATTATTTCAAAATAAAGTAATTAAAATTGGTATGAAGAATAATTTTTCCGGAAGTTATATATGTACAGATGTATATTGGCTACCCGCTAGCTATGCCACTATTTATTATGACTTCGGCAATTCTTTTTCCGTAATGTAGCAGTTGATGTGACCCACATTGCCACACCGTTTGACCCAGAATCACTAAGAAACTAACTCTCGTTTCAAAGCCTGAAATATCGTAGTCCGAAGAGTGATAGGAGCTTGTTTTTTAACTCGTCAAAAAAGTCCGTCACCTCTGCCCCGTCTATTCAATCGCTAAACTGTCTATTCAGCATTGAAAGCAAACTATATATAAATCGTACGCCCAATTATCGAGCTAACAAGTGAATCCGATTTTTTTTTTTTTTTTTACTAAAGAAATCCTATTTAAATTATTATTCGGCTATTTTATGGATTTAGGGTAATAATATAGATACTTTGATTATTATATTCTATTTATAATTTTTTGTTGCTAGCTAAAATGTTAGGGTTCAAAAATCTCTAATTTATTTCTAATGACAAAGTGAACGGTCAGAGTGAGAACGTTTCACCTCGGCGATGACTGTGTGACCCATCAAGGCCGCCTCGAACGATGAGCGCGCAGATTGATCAAACGCGGATGGGTCTACGAATTTATTCATCCTTATATATGTATTTAGTTTTTCAATTGATGCTAGGCAATTTGTTCTTCTAATTGCCAGCTTTTAATAATAATAATAAATAAATGATAGACAAATTATGTCCATATATTTTAATTTTATATACTAATGTCATGAATAGTACATCTAATTAACGCGACTATGTATTGGGAACCTTAGAAACTCGATACGCCAACTAGTGGCATAAAATAGAACTACTCAAAGAAGGCTACAGTAACCAATGCGAGGGCTTAGAACCTCGATACGCCAACTAGTGACGAAAATCGAACTACTCAAAGAAGGCTAAAATTTCAAAGTCACGCCCTGCATTCCAAGGATCCCAATAGATTCAAAAATAGTTTGAGGGATATATTTTGAAAAAGACATGGTATAATTATTATCCACGAACGATCAGCGTGTAATATATAATGAGATAGAATTTGGGGGCAAAGTGATATATCCTGAGTATTGGATGAATAATGAATGAAGACAAGACGCCTGGAATGCTAGTAGCACACACAAGTGTGCGTGGTCGAAAATGTCGGTGGACGAACGCGCGCACAGCCTGATTACTAATTCCAATACACGACTGTCGGGACCGTACTACTTCTTCTATAGCCGCACGATGACACCAAATTCCATATTCCATGCATCGATGTAGAGAGCCGGTAGATCGCTGCTTTATGCTCTTACTGTCATTTCTGATTGGCTGGTTCACCAGAAAAATTTACAACAATTTCTTATTCTCATTGTATAGGCATAACAGAAATCCGGAAGTCTCATTGTTGGGTTCTTCGAAATATTGGAACATCCTCTTATCAATATTTTTGGTCAATTTTCTTCTCATTTAACTCCAAGAAATAATATCTATCATATTTATTTTTTTCTTCATCAGTCTAGATAAGGATCACAAATTATCGTAGTTTTTTGAAAAGGTGTCACTATAACCAGTTGACAGAAACCGTTTTCTTATTTCTATAATATACTCCACCGTTTGATATTCACACATATATAATTAATATGAAACATAAAGCGTAAAACTGCAAAAGATTTGTCGAAAATATATTGACGGCTTAAAGTCATAAAAGAACTTGATTTGGTTCGTACTTTCTCTTCCTAAATGCTGATGCTACCTCTTCGGTTCGACGTTACTCGACAAATAGTAGCATGTACTACCTATATGACCACCATGACTAATTTATACCACGAATATAAGTGAAAAATGAAGATATTTTATCGTTTTTCTTCATTTTCTAGGCGACGTTCTAATAAAACGAAACAGCAGAGATGCATTAAACGTGTTAAAAACGTTAATATACCCTAAACATGAGGTATTACACTTTCATTTGACACTAGTAATACGTACGTTTCAATTTTTATTTCATATACGACGAAGACTTGTATATATAGAAAGTGCAAATATAGTATTTATTTGTTACCCATTAACGATCAAAACTGTAAATCATCTTGTTTAATGTATAGAAAATTAGCACGCTTCAGAAAATATTTTGGCGATCCCGAACTTTCTCCAAGTTCCAAAAAAAAAAAAAAAAAAAAAAAAAAAAAAATCCTAATAACAAACTAAACAAATAACAATTTTTCCTCTTTTGTATTATTTTACTCTGCTTCTTGGGGACTCCGGTTGTTCAATGTTGAACTTGACCTTGACCTTTGAAGCGTTGACCGCGTTATATTAAATCGCGGTCATTGGAGGTCAGTTTATAGAAGAAATTCTTTTATACGCCAGACAGTAAAGTGCGAAAGTGGACGAGGCCAGGGGATCATTTGAAACGCTTTTCAACCGGAAGTTGTAGTCGGCCAAGGCACGTGTCTTTGATTAACAATTCGTACGTAACACTATAATTCTATACAACTATAACTTTTAAAGTCATTATATTTATTGTTACGACTCTACTATATAATAATGATCAACCTCATGCATGTTACGAGCATCCCATTATATTGATACATCGACATATCGACGCCCGATACGAATAACAGCACATTTCAAATTCCGGGTGGAAAAGAGCACATTTCAGATTCCGAGTGAAAAGGAGCATTTTTCAGATTCCGGATGGAAAAGAACACGTTTCAGATTGAGAATGAAAAATAGCACGTTTCAGATTCACTCGAAAACTAGCACAATTCAGGCGAAGCGAATATTACTAATTAGTAAGTGTCAGGTAGGTTTATTATGAAATTGGAAATGCACAATTATGCACAAAAACTCGATTCAATTTTATCATTGAATGATTAATTCAATCTTATAATAAACCTACCTGACACTTGCTAATAAGTAATATTCTGTTCAACCTGAATTGTGCTAGTTTTTCGAGTGAATCTGAAACGTGCTATTTTTCATTCTCAATCTGAAACGTGTTCTTTTCCATCCGGAATCTGAAACATGCTCTTTTTCACTAGGAATTTGAAACGTGCTCTTTTTCACCCGGAATTTGAAACGTGCTGTTATTCGTATCGGGCGTCGACATGATGTTAATTTTTAATTGAAGCATAAAATTTGCCACCCAATTCCGAAGATTGGCTATAAACTAGGAGGCAAATTCAGAGGAACAATTGTTAGACTACTTTGTTGGTTTTCAGTAGAATAGGTCCCACGGTAGTCAGCCATGCGAGGCTCCGGACATTGTGCAGAGAATTTGAACTATTCGATGCAGTGGATTTGTGCGAATTACGAATGTAATCAGGTTACTCGTGATTGTATAGCAATTGAAAAGTTTCATCGTCGTGAAAAAATTAACGACAAATACTATATAATATTGTGTATATATTTATTTATTTATATACAAATTGTTGAAACTGCAGATGAAAATGAAAACTGTATAAAAGAAAATTTGTTGATTATATTTATTGACTGAATTATACCCTGTGCAGTCGTAGATATATGGGTACATAGATTTAATAATGCGCTTTCCACATAATTATTTCCTCGTGCATAATAATTATATATAATAAAGGATAAATTAGGGTAATAAGAACTTCTCACGTTCTACAAATTCACCCTCAAGGATTAATTCGATCAAATAGCGTAACAGATACCTAATTATACGGTACAATAACTCTGGGTAAGTCAGACCGGAAACGCGTTAGCTCTAATTTCTGATTCTTTTGGCTGTGTTTTGAAACAAAGGATAAAGAGACGTCGCTGGGTCAAGTGCGATTCAATTGAAATTATATACATTTCATATATAATTCCACGGAACACTTCCCTAGAAAATTAGCATAGTTTGTATGATACAGCGCGTTATCTGCTAAATCTAAATAAATGTAAGAATTTGCAGTAATACGTGCGATTATTTGGAATTGAAATATTTTATTTCATTCTTTTTATTTTATTTTTTTAATTTTTTTCAATTTCTACACCTTCTCCTTCGGCGGCGGAATGGATTCGACCGGAAAGGCGACATTCAAGTCCAGCGTGTCGATCCCGGCGCAAGAACGTTGGAGATGGTAATGTAAGTGGTGGAGGAAAGGATAGGCGCAGTATAGTATATAAGGGTCTGTGATTGACGCTGCGTCTGTTTCATAGAGTGAACTTCTCGCGAGGTAGAACCTGCAGGCGTCACGACGTCAACCGGAAATACCCCCGCGCTAAAAAATATACCGTACTGCACAAATCGAAACCGCATTGAAGTATAAGAGAAGAGTCGAGGAGAAAAAAAAAAAACAAAAAAAATAGGTGAGTTTCGTGGGAATTATAACAGTGAAACAGAATAGTGAAAATCATCCTCTTCTAATCGCGTCTGCATACACCGATAAATGGAATTGCACGTATTTAATTAATACATATACCTACTACATATATATATCAGCAAAGACTTATACGGGCAGTGTCGCGTTTTAAATCTAAATGCGCATAATTCATTATATTTAAATACTGAAAATACTCGAAAGTTATTTGAGTTGTGAGAACCAACTGCAGTGCACACTGATAAATGTTAAATGAACAAAAAAGAAAAAAAAAAAAACAGATTTCAACGAATCTATAAGACAAGGTTTCAAATCTTAACTATTATTCGTGCTGTGCTGAGACTCGGAAGGCAGTAACACACATAGACGACACATTCACCCTTTTTTTTTTTTTTTGTATTTATTATTCGAATTTGGGATCCAAAGAATTGATTTTGCAGATATTAGGGGTAACTTATGATGCCGCAATTTATTTTTGGAAAATAATTACTGCTTTTTTTGGCTTTTGTGCACAAGCAGTGTAGGTATAAGTTGTGATGGATTATATCAACGGTGTAGAATCGAGATTTGATAGAATTCATACAGCTGTGTGATATTTTTTTTTAAACCTAATGCAATGATCATTAGTGTATAATATTTTTTCATATTTTCTAAACAGGACTAGATGGAATATACCAAAAATAAATTCAATGTCAATTTCGTGTAATCATTTTGACTTTCGCCAATTTTCCGAACGCATAAAGTCGAGTGTGTGAAACCTGCATTTCATTAACTGAAAACTTATTCCGCATGTAACAAAATATTGTTAAATTGAAAAAAAAAGATTCGTTCGCTCGTGGATATAGAAATGTCTGATAACATTATAGGTATTACTCCAAACTCACGAATGCGGGATCAAATCTCTTTTTGTTGTATCCTACCTGCACGCAAAAAAACAGTGCTATCGAATTTACTCTGTGAGCAGTAAATATATGAACAGCACTTTTTTGCAGTATAGAAATTATCACAATTTTATTGTGATAACATTCACTCGTAAATAGACATTGAATGAATGCCACTTGCTCCAATGTGTCCAATACTAAAATTGTGATGATTTCTACTGCAAAAAAGTGCTGTCCATATATATTCACTGCTCATAGAGTAAATTCGACAGCACTGGTTTTTTTTTTTGCGTGTGTATAGAAAGGTTTAATCAAACTGCATATAGTGGAGAGTTGCCACTGTTGGACCGCCACCTAAATTGGACCGTTTCAATTTGGTAATTTTTTGCAACAGTTTTGAGAATTGTAAAAATAGGAATGTTTAGAGAATTTCTAGTACTGATGGTACCCATTTTTACAATTCTCAAAATTGAGAAGATACAGTTGCAAAAAATTATCAAATTGAAACGGTCCAATTTAGGTGGCGGTCCAATAGTGGCAACTCTCCCCTATATGGAAAGAAGAACAATAATTGATACGATTAGAATTTATTATGATGAACCCTTGAAATTGCAATTGCATCGCGGAACGTGACCCGTGCATTAAAATTTGATGTAGTATAAACCTATACTCGTTTAATTTCAGAAAGCCATGAAGTCAGTGATAGTGTTAGCGGTCTTGTGCTGCTTAACGTTTACCGTCTTGGCATCACCTGTGCGAGAACAATCCGTATCTAATTCGGAATCTACGGTCACGGCTAAGGCCACAGGGCGACAAGCTGTGCAAGGTCCAGTTCAACCTGCAGCAGCAGCAGCAGATGACGATGATGATGATGATGACGATGATGATGATGATCCCCTAGACATCGGTATCGACGATGATGACGATGATGACGACGATGACGACGATGATGATGGAGATGACGATGACGACGATGATGACGAGGATTTCCTCGAACGTTTTGTCGAAGATATTCTTGGAGGTGAGATTTCTGTTTTTTATTTCATTTTTTTTATTTTGGAAACCAATTTTGCTATTTGCTTATGATTTTGCGAAACATAACGTATGTCGGTTCGATTCGCGTGACCAATCAAGACGATGAGCTATTCCCGTATTTACACTACGTGGTTTGTAAATTAAAAGCTACCGTATAACACCTATAGGTATATAATACCTATACATATCGCTAACCGTTAGTCTAGCCGAGTAATTGCTGGCTTTCGAAGTCCCCCGATGTTGGTATAGGCATAGGTATATGTACAGTATGGTAGATTATAACCAGACGGTCTCGATATATGCGTATATATATACCCGCACATATAACGGGACTGAATCTCGCAGGCTCGCGGGCTTTGCTCCGAAAGAATTAACATAATTCAAGTTTAACATCTATGCACGACTATTTTACTTACTACGATACTATAAGACTCTAGGCTATTATAAAAACTCGAAAATTTTTGCGAACAATTGAAGAACAAAAAAATCCAGAAAATTTAGATGAGAAATTAATTAGACGAACATAGAAAGCTGTATACTTCTTTTTTTTTTAGTATGATTCCGTTTTGGGATGAAACTATAAAATCGGGGATACTTAATTTCATAAATTCATCATCGCTGAACGAATGATTGAAAAATTTGGTTCGAGCTCAAATCTCGTGCGAATTTATCAAAAATTTTGATCTTTGGTTTTTTTTTTCATAAATGTTGGGTGTTGAGGTAAAGCACACAAGTCGGTCATCTGTTTTACTATTATACACACACACGAGGCATGGGAACGCAAGTTCTCGGTCTCTTTAATGTGGAACGCGGAACGCCCGAGGTGAATGACTAACAAATACAATCTGTCACGTTACGGAACTACCCGACCCTCACGCGTGATGGAAATAAATTTTTACTCGATTCCTTCATCGACGTATTAAAATATTTTGAAATTTCGATCACAGTTCAAAATCGAAACATTTTATACTAAAACTTCGCCTCGTATACGAAGTTTAGTAAAAAAAGAAGAGAACTCGAAAACAATGGGACACGTTTTTTTTATTTCCCAGGTGAAGACGACGACGACGACGACGACGACGACGACGAAGTCGCTGCACCAGTCGCTAAGCCTCCAACGGTTTTAAACGCAATTCCATCTAATCCTGCAATAGTTCAATCTTCGCAGCCGGTTATTCCACCAAATGTAGCAAACGACCTAAACGCAGCGGTCGAAGACGCAGCCGCAAATAACGGCGAGGTAGCCGATTACGGAGCAGAGGAAGCTGCGATCGAAGAGCAAGCAGCAAGTAGCGTCGTAGAAGTATCCCAAGAAGGTGCACAATTGGATCCAGTCATATCCTCCGACTCCGTTCAAGAAGTCGCCCCTAGCGAGAGCAATGCGGAAAATGACGATGACGACGACGATGACGATGACGATGACCTCGAAATTCCCGGGGTTGACGACGACGAAGACGATGACGATGACGATGCAACTGAAACTGAAACTAACACGACTGACGACGACGATGACGACGACGACGACGACGACGACGACGAGGACGGATTATCCGAACTAACGGAAGCAAGGCGAGCACGTGAGTCCAAGACCAAACGACATTAGCACACCATCCACTTGTATATTTATATACACAATTTAATCACATATCAAGAAACACACATTTCTATATGGGGGAGAGAAATGGGGGTTTAGAGGGTTTTTCCATATACTCCAGAATAATCGAACACAAAATTATGCATTTTTCTTTTATCCGCGGATTTCCGTACGACAAAAACAACGTTATATATAAGAAATAACGAAAATTTAATGCAGTTAACAATTAATATCATAAATTATTTTCGCCGGTCTTTTCTCTGCTTTTGAATAAATCGTATCAAAAATTAACTAAGAGAGAAGAAATAGGATGAAAATATATAAAAAATACAAATTTTTTTTTTTTCAGTACGTTATCAAATCTCGGTTAATCAATTTAGACAAGTTTTCAAATTGTTTTATTAATCGTTGTTACACAGATAGTCACATTTCACACGTATGGGTACCTTAGTGAAAAAAAAAAAAAAAAAAAAAAAAAAACAGATGTCTAACATCATTTCCAAGAAAACAATCATTTTTTTCAGTTAAATCAGACCGATAACGATATTTCGATATATCTACTACCACACATACGAACACTGCAGAAGTGGGTCTTAAAACAATCTTTACTTCCTGAAAACTCTTGCTGGTGGTGCTGCTGCTGCTACTGCTGTTGCTGTTGTTGCTGTCATTGGTGCTAAAAGACAAAAAAACAAAAAAAAAAAAAAAAAAAAAAAAAGAAAGAACAAATTGAATTTTAGCACTCTATAGCTTATAGTATATAAAACTGCCTGTAGTATTTATTATTTAATTTCACATCAACTATATTATCTTCATCAACGCGATAATTTTTATTTTACTATAAATTATTTATTTAACAGTCTAATTTTCGTCTATCCGCCTATCAAGTCGCATTTTTTTATTTTTTTATTTATTTATTTATTTATTTTTTTCGTTTTCTCTTAAATATCTGAAAACTCTCGTCTTTCTTTAGCCGTTTATTTTTTCTTTATAAAGAAAAAAAAAAACCAAAAAATAATACGAGAATTCTATAGATAAAAAAATAAAAAATAAAAAATAAAATATGATACCATATGGCAGCATTAAAATGTCTAGGATTGGAGACGCCGTCACGTGATCGTTATCCTATACGATCTTGATCAGTGATCGTTTATTACATTAGCGATTTTTTTGACATTTAATTTTCCACGCATAATCGATCATGTTATATATTATACACGAACTCACAGACGAATACAATTATTATTGTTATTATCTAAATCAAGATAATTAAAGACAAACAACAATAACACACGCATACTATAATTTCAATTGTATATTTATGTTATGTAATAATCTATCATCGAACCGTCTAGATAAAAAAAAAAAAAAAAAAAAGAAAAAGAAAAGAAAAAAAAAAAGAGAAAGAACTATTTATTGTACAGAGACGTAATTATTTCATTTGAATGATTTATATAAATATAGATAATTTATTATTTTTACAAAATTGTGTCTTGACTTTATTTATTTATTTATTTATTTGTTTGTTTATATTTGTTAAAATTATCCGTACCAATTGGTGCTAAACGATTAGGGTATATTCAATCTGACGCTAAAACTATAATATGAAAGACAAAAATCAACTCAACCACCCAACTGATAAACTGACCCAAATTAAAAAAAAAAAAAAAAAAAAAAAACCACCTCGTTAAACTCGATTAATATTATACGTGACGCGTCGCCTACCTAACATTTTAATGCACGGAACTATATATATATATATATATATATAGTTGCCTATAGTTTATATTTCTTACACAAATTTAACAACTGCTAATTATTATTCTATATAATTTTTAATTCTATCTGTTTTTTTTTTTTTTTTTTTACCATTTTATTATTTTTCAAACATCAATCGCACAAATCTATATAATACATCCTGATTTGAAAATTTTTATCATTACTATCAGCAGATGAACGAATCAATCGTTGAACAATTTCACAAAAGCACAAGTAACAATTACGAGAGCATTTTTTTTTTTTTTTTTTTTTTTATTCTTTTTTAATTAGTATTCAATTTTTTTAGACTAATCATTTAACCCAGTAGATAGTGTCAAAGTATTTTTGATTAACCGTATATAGAAGTAGATAAATGCTGACGCAGTAACGAGCAAGCAAGTAGTAAGCAAGTAAGTAGTTTGAGTTAACAACGAATGAACGCACCTATTTCATTTCAAGCTAAATGACTGATACTATGACTACCTGACTGATTTCCCACTACTTATACTTATCCAATGGGCTAATTATACATTGCTGAATGTAATTTATTAATTCACCTCAAAGATCTAAAAGACAGAGTTTAACTAGGTAGACGTAGTTGTTGTAGTGGTTGGGTTTGACTATAAGTCAATTATGCACGTTTAGCACCAATCCTCAATCCGCAATCCTCAATAATCCCAGTATTGCTTCGGCCTTTCAGGTCGTTTAGATTTTTGATAATATTTACCATAGCAAATGGAAAAGGGATTCAAAATTGAAACTTTCTTCTGACAGAATGGATCAGTTCCATTAATTTATGGATCTTCATTCATTTCCATTCATTTATTCAAATTTAATCAAGTATAGGTATGTTGCGATTCGAAAAGCAAGAGAAATTGAAAAAAGTTCAAAGCCATTGAATTAATTTGAGATTGAAACATCAAACTGATATCGAATTCAATTATTGATTCGATGTATAATTCGAACCCTTTTCCGTTTGCTGGAATTAATTATAAGTTTCGTAGACTATCCCTATACAGATCTTTGATTTCTCGTAGAAGTTTGCTTTTTTTTTTCTATCGGTTTTGTGCGCATTTGTAAAAATTAGGCACACATGCGGAATTGGTAGAGAAACTTTATAAATATCGTAGATTTGAATTAATTGGGTCTCAATTTTTAGTGCAGAGATTGAGAATTTAGATTATAAAAAAGAAGATATAATATACACGCCCTCCGTCACTTCGAGTTCGATATTAACATTTTTTCGTCATTCGACTTTACATCTCAAAAAATCATGATGAACATTTTTATACATTCTACAATCGGAGTGAGGCGTAAAGATCGGGGGCATTTTTTATCGGCTTTCACCCGGTGCTCGCACCTTCTGGGAAAGGATGAACTGTTAGTTTGTGGGGAAAGAGGTCAACGACCTTATACCATAACGCCTTGCGCACCTCAGGCTCACGGTCTTTAGGGCGCGGCCATGACCCACTGCCACAAATTCCATCGACCATATACTTATCATTATATTTTGTATATAAATTCATTTCACGGTTACCGAAAAAAAAAAAAAAAAAAAAACTCGCCTCTAATTATTCTATAGGTAATTTCGTTGTACTACTGCAAAACTGCATAGCGTATACGGGTAAATCGTAAAGCCGAAAAAAAAAAAAAAAAAATGTGTTCAAAAGAGAACCGTTCAAAATGCAGGAAATAATTCATTCAAAGAGAGGCTGTTCAGAGGTATATTTATTCCAAAAATTATGATAATTATTATACACATGATTATGGAAGGCCCAGTGGCTCGAGTATAAGATGAGAGTTCGAGCTGACCTAGATCAGGACCAGTTTGGTCAGACGGCTGTTTGGTTCGTCGGACTGGTTTTACTGTTAACATTGTTGTCCTCTTCGATGTAAGTAGGCCTGTGGTGTCGTACACTTGACCTCTATATTACGATGGCTTCTTCCTATTTCAATGCCTTGAATTGAAATGCAGGGGCCAAATACGGACATTGAAAATCGTTAGTCGTTCCGCTGCACCTGCAATGGTATTCTTATTTTTTATTATTTTCAATCAAGTATAAGGCTTTCATTTGATTCAAAATTGAAATCGAAACTAGAGGGCAAGTATCGAAGGGCCTCTTTTTTTATTTTTTTTATCAGAAAGCAAAACAGATGCTGAAGAATGTCTCATAGAGGCTAATAGAGCTATAGAAACCTCTTTTATCTATTTTTTTGCAAAACTTGATGCAAATTTGCTTTTCGAACCGTTATTTTCCGTGGAAGTCCACCACGAGCCATGAGTTGGCACAACATCATCACGCGAAATTTCTTTTTTTTTTCACATATACAGTATTTCGCATTCAAATGCAGAAATTAAAAATGTTAATTTAAATGAAATGATGTCGGTTGAACAGCGGTTGAATATTTCTACTAAATTCCAGACAGCCCATGAAACGACGCGTTAATATTTAGTCATATGATTACTTTATCAGACATGAGTTGATTGAACTTGACTGTTCATATTGAAAGCACTAGATAAGTTAAACAGATGCTGATATGACTCATGATTCATGTAACGATTCGTACTTTCCTAACGCAATTTTTTATTTTTAGTATTTTTAGTATTTTTTTTTTTTTTTTTAACTATGATGGATCTTTAGTATAGTACCGCGTGTATGACCTATGAAATTGGCAGAGATTAGTTAAACAGTTGTCTCGCATCATTGCTAATATCTCTAAATGATTTTAACTGCCAAATTCAAGATCTGAAAGATTTGAATTTCGAAGTGACGGAGCTGATGCGTGTTGGTTGTATTATTTTATATATAAAAGAAAAGGACGAGGTTTTTGGGAAAGGAGAGATTTTTCTTTGATACTACATAGGACTTCGACGAGAGGATAAATGAATAACTATAATTAATGATATAATGCGAATATTTTCAGGCGCGATGTCTACAACGTCAAGTAACCACGTACCGGCTGTTTACATCGCAAAGTATAACCGTTTCGTTGACAACATATTGGGTCGTATAAATAAAATTCTTAGAACAAACTACAACCCGGTAACAGTTAAACTGACGAATATTAACGCTAAAACAAATTTGAATAAAAAGAAAAATACAAATGGAAAAGGCACTAAGAATAAGGGAAAAAAGAATTCCTCAAAAAAGAACGACGCTAGAGGGACAGAAAAAAACGAATCTCCAACTACCAACAATGACTCGGCTAATAGAAACGCTAGTTTAGTAAACAATAACGTAGATTTAGCATCGCAGGTCAAGGTAAATTGAATTTTCAGGTCAACTCGTCTATATTCTAGGCAATAAATGTGGAAATCTACATTTAATCTTATATCGACGCAAAGCTAACTAATCACATAACGTTTTAAATATTTTCAAGATTATGGAAATCAAAAATCCTGCCAATGTTGAGACCACGACCGTCAATGACGTATTGCTTAGTACCACGTCAGGAAATATCGAAACTAGTAGAGCTACAGCCAATACTAACAAGAAAACGAATAAGAGGAAAACATCTACCAAGAAGAACAACAAGGTAAGAAAATTTTTACAAAAAAATATCGGATTTGTTTTCTGTTTCACAATCATACGATGCGAAGAGAGATTCCGAGGTCTTTCGCAATTGGCGAAGAATCGTATTTTCAAAAAATATGTTCGATCATTTTTACTCCAGTTCTTATTTATAAGAATTTCATGGAGTTATATAAGATCTTATGGGAGATCTGTATTTATCAAAGAAATCTTATGACTTATAGACAAAAGCTGCAAACAACAAGCGAAAGGTGAGAGCAACATTGTACGGTTTATCATCATTGCAACGAGTCGGTGACGTGTCGGTGAAAATGATGAGTGACCACACGACGGTAAAGACGAAATTTTCATTGGGTCCGTTAACTTTAAGAGTTGAAAGAGAGATGGGAAGGTCTGGTAAGAAAGAATTGAGAAGTGCCACAGCCACAACTGCCGAAATGTCTGGAAGATTAAATCTACGAGTTCTTCACGGCGGAGCTGCGACTCTTCATTCAATTCGTGTTCTACAACCAAAACAGGTTCGTCGATTTTTCTTTTTTACCCGCTAAGGTGATCTTCGCTTATCGACCGAGTATTGTCAGTTGGTAAAAAAGAGCTTGAAATTTGAATGATTTACAGAAATCTTTTTCATTCTACCCAATTTTTAACTCATTTCAATCAACAAGGCAATCCAGTATTTTAACCCACATGGGTATATTATTTCCTTCGAACTAAATCGATTTACTTGAATCTCATCTCAAGGCTAACTATAATAAACCTTTTTATTACGCGTAGAATTCCTTAACGTGGAGAGTTGTCCGTGTAACAATGCAAATGAGTTTAAAAAAAAAAAAGAAAAAAAAAAAGAACTTCACGCTATGTATTTCTATTTGTATACTTATGTATATCCTTTTCCTTTCACTGGACCTCGCGATCCCCACTGATGTAGTGGAACGTCAAGAGATATACATAGAAATACATTTACGTAGTCGAAACATGTCTATATTATATATATGATAATTGATACACAACAACTTCGAAGCATAAAAGGAAATAAGAAATAAGAAATAAAAAATAAAAATAAAAAAAATTGAAATTAAAAAATGAAGAAAAAAGCTAACGAAACAAGTTATAACAATGTAATTCTATACTACTTTGGTCTATCAGGTACGCGTCGACAGCGCCGATGACCATGACCGAACCCGCGAATTCGTGTGGAAGAGATCGTCACACATTGCGCATATGGTATCAGAGAAACTATCATCAGCAACAAAATCTATGCTACGTCCACCACCTGTTGGTGTCCAAGCTGCTTAATACTATATTTATTATAAATATTACTATCTTGGATGATAAAATTCAATATAAATTAAACGAGAAATATGACTTTGACGTATAATATAGGGAATCAAACTGCTTATAAAACTTGAAGCTGTGCAGTTTACTATATAATAATATGTTATATCTTGTATACAACTAATTAGGTTTGAAAAATGAGTAGTAGGAATTTTTATTTTTTCCTTGTTTTTCTCCATTTAAAAGATATAACAATAAGTATTTCTTCCACGTACAGTGATTATATATATATGTCAAACTTATTACATATATTAACGCCATTTTTTCTCGATATATTTATAAATGGATATTTAATTACTATTATTATTATTACCTACTACTATAATATCATTTATGTTACATTATCGTCATTATTTATGCCCATCGGGTTATCGTTGTTACTAATCATGCGCCATACTTCGAACAAAAAAATAAAAAAAAAAAAAACATATTAACAAATAGGTATTCTATGGATATAATAATATGCATTTGCGATTATAACGGTATATTGAATAGAATTAAATTATTTATTTATTCAAAGGCTGATAACTAGCAGTGTCATTGTATTATCGGGTAATACGATATATATATAATATATATATATAATATAATATAATATAATATAATCTAACTAATTATTTATCAAATATTTATTTCATGATTTATATACCTACCTGTAGGTATATATTATCTAATGTAAAAGAAATGATCAGGGAAAACATATATTAAAGAAATTAAAAAAAAAAAACTCTTCCTCTCATTTTGATGAGTTTAACTAATTCTTCCTATATATATACCCTTTTGTGTATATGATGCGATACTTTGATGTTTACGGTACTATATCATCTATATAAGTGTTGTAATTAATGCGGTACTTATACTTAATTTGTATCATTAAAACCGTTTAAAACAATTCTAAAAATGTGAAAATGCAGTCATATATTAACATAATAATACGTTTGAATAAGAAATTTGTAATGCTTGTGTTACGTTTTATAACATTTATGCTGCTATAGGTATGTGGGATGATACAACATGCTATAACAACTCTAAATATAATATTAATTGACAATCTACTAGCATATATACATATTATGACGGCATACTATGCTTCCGTGCCTGGACCGTGACACATCGTCTGTTTTTGGCGGACAATATTATACGAAGTCTCTACCGGCCGTACGTTGAAAAAAAAAAAAAAAAAAAAAAAAAAAAGCAATTTACGGTGATAAATAATAATACAATGAACATGTTGTTCGCAACTAAATGATTATACACACATTATGATTAAATATATCTTGTAGTATGGTATATTGCCTTTATTTTCATAGTTATAACATTTAATTTTGATAACATAATGTATAAAACTACCTAATAGCAGTGTCTCTCTTTCTCTTTCTCTGGGGATAATTCAAACAGCAAAGTAAGACGCGCTAAGACGGCAATGAAAGTACGTGTCGGTAACATAGCGCCTCTGTTGGACGTGACGTTAACCATATGAGTAAACACAAGTCGACAGCTACGCGTCAACAAATGCACACACACACACACACACATACACGACGCAGCTACGAATGTTGCATAGCTAAGGCACAGGTAAGGTAAAGTGGGAAATGGAACGAGTGAAACCACCTGTCACCAAATAGAAAAAGAAGAACTTTCGAATAGGTAGTATGTATATTAAAGAGGCCCAAATATAATCGAGTTTAAAAAACGTTTAATAAATCTATAGTTAATAACAACATTATAATATCAATATTATTTACCGTATAAAAATATAACCAGCCGGTTTAATCGTATACGTTTATATATTTATATATCGGTGGATAAAAAAAATAACGCTGAGAAATCTAATATACGAATTATTTGATAGTCAACTCACACAAAGAAACTATACAACACACACGCATACACACATACATACAACGCGACTTCGCGTATTGAAATACTAATTTCGCTTCACCGCACCGTCGTCCGTCAGTTGCGTCCGCGACTCCAGCTCGGTAACATAAGTTGCTGTTGTTACTCTAAGAGAAAATAAAAAATACCGTTCGCCGTTTACCTTACCTTACCCTTACCTCTTCTCTTCTCTTCTTCCGACTTGTTTACACTCTATAAACAAGTACTCCTTGTTTATACTAAGACTTAAAGTTGAATAAACTTTCATAATGGTCGCGTTAGTATCTACTTTGAAATCCGCGCCTTCGTTATACAATTTAACGTTAATAGGTCTGCGAAAATTATCGACAAAAGTCCAATTGAATCCCGCGGATGAGACTAAAGAAGTAGTGATTAAATACCTAGACGGTAAAGACAACGGTATTGCAGTACTTGGTCTGAATCGACCGGACAGTCGGAACGCTTTGGGTAAAAATCTTGTCGCACAATTCTACGAGTCTTTAGCGACGATTAAAGAAGATGATAAAATCAGAACAGTTATCATCCGGAGTCTTGTTCCAAAGATATTCTGCGCCGGTGCTGATTTGAGAGAAAGAGCACAAATGCAACCGCAAGAAGCAGCGGAGTTTGTCTCGTCTTTAAGAAAACTGATGAACACCGTAGCGTCTTTACCTACTCCGGTCATATCAGCAATTGATGGAGTCGCGCTAGGAGGCGGACTTGAACTCGCTTTAGCTTCTGATATAAGAACTGCAGCTAGCGAGGCTAAAATGGGACTTGTAGAAACAAAATTAGCCATTATTCCTGGCGCCGGTGGTACTCAGAGACTCCCTAGGATAGTGGGAGCCGCTATTGCTAAGGAGCTGATATTTACGAGTAAAATTTTAGACGGAGATGAGGCACGCCAACTTGGGGTCGTTAATCATGTCGTACCTCAGAATAAGGACGGGGACGCAGCTTATCAAGTCGCTCTTTCTATAGCTAGAGAGATTTTACCCAATGGACCAATCGGTGTTAGGTGAGAAAACGTTATTTTCCATGTTTCATGTTTCATTTTTCATTTTCAGCTATTGAACATTCATCGTTGAACATTGTTGTTAAGTTTTGTTGCATTCTTGTATGAGATATGATGAATTGTCTTCTGAATATCAGAGATTTTCCTGTTTTTGAATTCTTTCAGGATATGAGAGAAGAATTCACACCTGTACCAATTCAACATTTTTTTGTATTTGTTTTGTTACGTTATGTTGTGTTGTTTGAGTCAGCGGGCCGAATGATGATTGGAAATATTTCTGGTCACGCAACTTTCCCCCACTCTTATCATGAATTTATTAACATAGATAATCACACTGGTCTGATGATCGTGATGATGCTTATGGCTCGTATGTTAATATGTGACCTTTGCCTTTTCGAGCTCACATCTTCTGTGGCTTACATGTGTTTTCATGTTTGAGAGAGATGGGTGCTCTGGAATAGTGCATATCTGAATTTTATGCTATGTGAAGAAGCTTGGTCACTCCTCTTATCTTTGATGCTTCAAATATCGTCCCTCTTATCAGTTTTATTCCTTTCATTTAGTTCGGTTCTCATTACCGATTTCACATCTTTATCACTGAAATTTAGACTATATAACTTCAAAGCACCGCAATCGTGGTTTTTTTTTTTTACATACTATTATGTTTATTAGATTTTCCTAATTACCAACATTTAACTTCAACTTTATATTATTCTCCTTCTTCGTATGAAAATAATTTTAATCGCATTTGCACAAAAGATACACGACTCTGTTTCCTGCCTGAAATAATAAACTTTTATTTACATTTGCCAGAGATTAATTAAGCGCTATTCAAGTTAGATAACGTTGTGTAATTGGTCTGCCGGCTGCTTATCAATTATTATTATTTTATTCCTGATGCGGCAATTCTTTTTTTTTTTTTACATACAAAACTATAACTTTCATTATTATTTTACGATGCTCGGTCTTGAGGTATTTTTCATACAAGAAACGGAGATTAATCAATTTTTTACTCCAAGTTATTCAATGACTTTCATTACCTCATCCAAAGATCGTTACATAACTTCTTACTAGACGTAATAAATCGCGCCTAGTTTTTCATATCCATCAAAACTAACGGCAAAAAAAAAAAAAGAATTCTGGAAAATTTTAAAAGCAGCATTTCTCGCTAGTGGAGAATTATTCTTCAAGATTTAAACCCTGAACAACTATTATCTTTGGTCTTATCATTAAACTCACGTCACGTTTCTTTTATGTTAACATTTGGCTATCACGCACGTGAGTTGGAAAATTCTAAGCCCGTACTTGCTATTTGTTCTTCCTTATCTGTTACTCAACTACGTGGTTTTGCAATACATTTTGTCTAATTGATCAGCCAAGTATACGTTGATCCTAAAGTGAACCAAAAATTCACAGGAAATTATATTCCTCAATATTCACCATCTATTATAGAATTAACAAATATCTATGTAATATTTGATTACAGGCTCGCCAAAGTAGCGATAAGTCAGGGCGTCGAAGTTCCACTGGAAGATGGATTTGAAATAGAAAAAAAGTGCTACTCCGAGATCTTGGATACGGAAGATCGTCTGGAAGGACTTGCTGCGTTTACAGCCAAGCGAGTTCCCGTTTACAAAGGCGTTTAATTCGAGCTTATATTTAATGAGTTTAACATTGAGCTGCGGTTCACTGAGTATTGATAAGACTAAGACTTTCGATTGGTAGTGTTGCCGCTCTTTATTGCAATAATAACATATTATGCAGTTGTTGAGTAGTTTCTTCTACATAAATTGATTAATTGTATTTTACTGAAAAAAAAAAGAATTATTTGGAGAATTATCAGAGTATAAACAGCAGCCGATCAATTGCATCGATACTGCATCACGAAACTCAAACGTGATTACATACTGCTATCAAATTCAATCGATGATATTAATACGCTGAGGTAATCGCGTTACCACATCATTATTAGGGTAACAGCTTATCAGGAGACAAAATTTAACAAGATTAGTCTCTGATTTGAAATGAAGATAATCTGTCGCACCTTTCAGATAAGGATGTTTTCTCTTTTCCATATGCACAGTAATTATTTTTCAATTTTTTTATCAAGTCTGTCCAGAAACACTATCGCGCAATCACATTTCATATATAATAATTGAACCGTCAGCAAATGATTATGCATTACAGCGACTAAAGTTTACCTTTCTTTATATTATAAATATGATAATATAAAGAGTTGAAATATTTTATAAGATATTAAAAGAAGAAGAATAAAAGTAAAGTAAAGATAAAAGATAAAAGATAAAAGATAAAAGCTAATGTATTGTATATCGAACTATTTTTAATATTTTAAGCATCACGAAAGTTGTAATATATTTTTTAAGTTTTATAGATCTCTCTAACAACTGTTACATTTAATCAATTTATATATAATTGTTAATGTTTATACCTCTATATAATATTATTCGTTTGTATTTCAAATTTTTCCATATTATATTTTGGAGAAAAAAAAAAAAAACCCGACGCCCGGATTGATGTTTGAAAAAAAAAAAAAAAATCTTGTATCTATCGCAGGAATCGATCCGTACTAATCTATATATGCATGCTACCCAGTATGTTATGCGAAAATTTCATCTCAAGATAATATTTGATTATGTTTTTAAAACGATTAGACCGCCTAACAGAGTTTATATACGATGATTATTCAGATCGTTATCATCTCTGACGTACTTATATGTGTAACCAGTGATAATATAATCCGTTGCTTTTCTTTTTATTATGCTGCACATAAAACGCTGAATACATTTATTTAAGCATAAGCAGCAGCGGCTGAACAGACCTCGATACGATTACATAAATTATAACTAAGTATCTTATAATCATTTTTTGTTACAGCTTGTATAATATAGTTTTTTTTTTATTAAGCATAAATAGCGGAGTAAGGGAATGGGGGCATTATTTTTTTAATTTTTTTTTTTTTTTGTTTTTAATATTACCGATGTTATTGAATTGTTGAAATTTTTCACAATTATATGAAATAGAATTTTTATAAAATATAACCAGGCCTTGATAAGGGCAAAAATGGAAATTTTCAATCACTAAAAGTGATCGTGCAATAATGAGATGAGATGTATATTTTTTCTATAAAATGGAATATTTTATTGTGAATAATATATATATATATACTGTTTAATAATAAAGAAATAAAATTATTTTAACAATCTAACTAAAGAGTTTGAATTTATGATTATTTCCAAAATTTCATATCAGTCTATTTACTTAAGAGGAAGACGAAATTCTGTCCCAATTAACAAGGCTTTATCAAACTATCTATCAATCGATCGACTGTATCCAATATATCTCTCCACCTTTTATTTGTCTAATCGATTAGATCATCGCTCTGTAAACTTTGAACGCGTTGGAGTGGCTAAACAAACAAACACAGATCTTGAAATTTCGAGAATTATTATACTTCTCTTCTACCTATATATCTGTGGAAATGTATGATAAATCAGGAATGCGTCACGAGTCGTTGGTTCAAATGTTGAAATACTTTTTAAACGTGGAACTTTTAAAGACTTCTAATTAAGAGAATGTGATCTCAATAGAACAGGTAAAAATCATAATAAATTATACACATCATATGTAGTATTTACATTTTTACTGACTCAAATGGTTCTGGTTTTTCTTTTTTTTTTTTTTTTTCACTCAGAAAGTACAAAAAATGTATTAGCATTAGTATTAGTATGTAAATCTCTGCCAAATAATTGACTTGGTTCTTGACAAACTAGATCATTCTATCGGGTAATTAAATTATACAGACAATTAATTATGTATTTTAGACTCGACTACAGAGATTAAATTAAATGATTCATATCTCTGACCTTTTAAACTTTGCTTAAATTATACATAAATATATACATTTATTAATAGAAGCAAAGAAAAAAAAAAAAATAAGTCTTTAATCTGTGACTAAAACTTTCTCATTTTGATTGATAGAAATTGGAACTTCTTCTTAAATTCTTAGATACGTGAAGCTAAATCCAAGAAACCCGAGATTAAGTACAAAGATATTATCTATTTAATTTTCTACTCCCAAGCTTATCCACATATTCTATCTATACACTTTAAATTAAAAAATTTGTTACAATAATAATTAGAACCAGTTAGGAACAAAAAGTGGATCCGATTTGAATCTATAATGAATTAAAAGAACTCTACGTCTAATAGTTTGAATCGATTAAAAATTCTAATTGGCTCCGCTAATGCCTTAGAAAAATAGTTAAAGGCATTGCATTGGTACTGGAAGTTGTCCCTTTGAGTTTTTCTCCTTAATAATAGTCATCAGCACCTTAAGCTGGCTAACTGTGTCCTCAGGATTGGTTACGCGATGACCAATGGTCAAATCGCTCTCATAAATCTCATGGTCGTTACCACCCGGCTGAGTTTTATCTCCAAAGAAATGTATCTCGTCATACCCTTCGACGTACTTTAAACAGTATGTCTTATCCCATCCGTTTGGAAAAACATCTATAGATATCTGGCCCCCTGAGGAATAAACAAATAAATAGTCTCAACTTATACCAGAGTGAATTTCATGATGTAAAAATTTCCACACAGTTTCAATCCCTTGATTTCAAAAGCCCAGAAAATTTGGATACTCGCCTATACTGAAGGTGAGAGGTAGATGAGGAAACTCCTTCTTTAGAGCCTGAACAAATTTCTCTCTTATATGATTTTCCTTGTCGTATTCAAAGAACTCGTCCCTCTCAGCTTGACTACAGTTTCGACCTACCGGACAAACGTTTATCAAACCTGTACGAAACTCTATGAAAGTACCCCGTTTCACGGGTATTTTAAGATCGGCTATATATCTCAGACAGAAATTGAGCAGCTCTTGAAACTGTTCTTCTCCAAGTTCGTCTGTAATTGACTGAAAACAACAGTAAGAAACCGTTTAGTCAAATTATAGAAACTTTTCGGAGCTCTATGTGTATTTCAGCTCCGCATTTTCTCATTCTGGACTCTGTGTACCTCGGTAACAACCCGCTTTCCATCCCGGTATGCGACTAGACCATTTTCAGCAAATACATATTTAAATTTATCGACAACACTCCTGCCTCCCATTTGCTCTTCAATCTTCACAAGATCAGAACCGCCGACGAGGCCGATATCGAATTCTTTCTTTACTGTTTCTAAGAGAAACTTTTCAACGTCTGGTTTGATGACCTGTAGATATCATACAAAGAGGTTTCATCTCTTCATTTTTAGAATTATAGAGAATATATAATCAGAGGAACAGTCGATCGTAATCTAACGTTCATAAATATGCAGTGAAAGAGTTTTTGAATTTAATTTTATATATAAAATAATAGAAACATGACATAAAGATTGATTTTTAACGATATTTAAATGCGGGAAAAGGTGTATCGATTAATTATTTATCAGTGATTCTTATTTTTTGTATTATTCGAACAAAGAATTGTAACGTAACGTGTAAATAAATTTTTCATATATATAAAATATAAAAACTAGACATACCTGACGAGAAGCTGTCAGCGTTCCATCGACATCGAACAAACAGATAATCTTCTTGCTAGCCATAACTATAAAAAAAAAAAAGAAATGAAAAAAAAAAAAAAAAAACGTAAGCTAATTTCGTGTTAAAATTAATGAGAAATAATTTATTTCAAGCTTTCTTTTGTAATTGTGTAGAAAAAAAAATAACATAACCTAACATAACCTCTTTTTACATTATAAGTATAAAATTTGACAAGATGGATTTGAAAATAGATATATAAATAAGAAAGACATAATTTTATTGGTAAATATTGTGAGAAAGGAGGTCTGCTTTCTCCCAGAACTTTAAAAAGCGATTACAATATATATATATATATATATTTATTTAATAAAAAGAATAAAACCTGATAGAGAAAGGCGGTGTATGTGGGTTTTACTCGCGACGATTCCACGTAGTCATATTTTATACAAACTGTATGTATCAATATTCACGTGTCACGAGCTTATCTGTTCGTGTATATAATTATTATTAATACATATGAAACAAGTGTTTAAACATAAGCCAAAAGTGCAAACGGCAATAATTACTTGTGAAAAGTAAAGATCGCTAATACTACAAGCGGTGGAAAAATCGCGCGCGTTATCAGACGTCATATTTCTATACACACACATACGCATACAGAAACACACAAAAAAACACACACATAGAACGTAAATTATTAATGAAATGTTAGGCGGGAAAGAAAAGCTGATTCTTTCTATCCACATCGCGATTTTATATTTCCATCTTTTAATATCCGTTAAAAATGCAAATGCAGCAGCAGCAGGAGCTAAGACTCCTAAAAACGTGCTACTCCTTTTGGGTAAGATTTAAAAATTCTAGAATAAAAATTCAAACTTATATCAATTTTATACGTTTAGAAGTTTAAAAAATATTTTTAAAAATTCTAAAATATCTGATTCTTTGTTACAAAGCCGACGATGGAGGCTTTGAAATGCGTTCATACAGAAACAAAGTATGCCAATCCCCGAATCTCGATATTCTAGCTAAGAATGGTTTGATTTTTAACAACGCTTATACATCAGTAAGCAGTTGTTCGCCAAGGTATAGAAAAAAAAAACACACACACGTTACCAAAAAATTTTGATAAACATCTCTTGTTTGAAAACACAACGAAAATTCTTCTTTCTAATCCATATTATAGTCGTTCAGCTCTACTAACTGGACTCCCGAGTCATGAGAATGGAATGTATGGTCTTCACCAAGGCGTACATCACTTTAATACATTCGACGATGTACAGAGTTTGCCAAAAATATTGAGTCAAAATAAGATCAGAACTGGTACGCTATGAATATTCATCTTCAGAGATAGAATATTATAAAACATGATGAAAAACTATCACATTTCTATTCTAAATAACGTAAACTAACTTTCAATTCCTAACAGGTATAATAGGCAAAAAACATGTCGGACCAGAGGGCGTATATCCGTTTGATTTTTCTCACACGGAGGAAAATCATTCCATTTTACAAGTCGGACGTAACATAACTAAGATCAAATTACTGGTCAGAGAATTTCTATCTGCGAATAAAACAATGTTAGCAAAAGTATTATCACTGTATTCTTGCGATATACAGGGTGAATTTTTTCTGGGATAGAAGGAGGCAGAGTCTAAACCGATTTAAGCCACACCCTCTCAGGACTCTGAAGAAAACTCACCCTGTATATGGTCTTAGTCTTCTAGTCTTCTTTATTCAATGAATTCTCCTCATTACAGGCCGTTCTTTTTATACGTTGCATTCCACGACCCGCATCGTTGCGGACACACAAATCCCGAGTATGGTAATTTTTGTGAAAAATTTGGTAACAAAGAAGAAGGAATGGGCACAATTCCTGATTGGAATCCAATTTATTATCAATGGGAACAAGTCAAGCTACCATATTTCGTACAAGACACAGAAGCTGCTCGTAGAGATTTAGCTGCGCAGTATACTACCATTTCTAGACTTGATCAAGGTGGCTTTCTTTTGATCAAAAAAATTATTCTAGATTGCGATTTTAGCTAGTCTTACTCATCTCGATATTTCATATGTTATAACAGGAGTTGGACTAGTCCTAAAAGAACTTGAAGACGCTGGATTCAAAGACAACACACTCGTTATTTATACCTCTGATAATGGTATTCCGTTTCCTAGCGGTAGAACCAATTTATACGATCCAGGTAAACTTGAAAACTTCATGAAGAGAGTCGAAATCAATGGATTTTCATCTTTATCACTGCTACAAAGACTCCATTTGATTTCATTTTTTGAGCCTTTTAACAATTATTCATTCTACTAATACAGGAATGGCAGAACCGATGATAATATCATCGCCGTATCAGAAGGAAAGAAGAAACCAAGTAACTTATAGCATGACGTCTCTTTTGGATATTGTTCCAACTGTATTAGACTGGTTTAATATATCCGATGGGATTGAAGCATTCGATCACAATAATGTAACACCGTTGATTCCCCGGCTGGGAAAATCGCTTCTTCCTTTGTTGGTCGAAGGTAGAAGTTTTAGAAATTCTACTAATGGAGTTTTACGATTTTTATAAGCTTCTAAATGCCTCGTGATATTTCTTACGCATTGAAAAAAGTCATACATGCAATATTATAATATTATTGTCTTTTTAGAACCAAGCGAGAATGAAACAGCTGTATTTGCTAGCCATACACATCATGAGGTCACTATGTACTATCCGATGCGGGCGATCAGAACAAAACGATACAAACTTATACATAATTTAAATTACAAAATGCCGTTCCCAATCGATCAAGACTTTTACATTTCGCCTTCGTTTCAGGTAATTCAATTCATGTCGAGTGACTAGAAATGGGAATTCATCATAATTCTTCTAGCAACAATATTCATAGATTCAATATCCATATTAGTAAATCTATAAAAAAAATACTTCGAGAGACTTAAAAATCAAAATTTTTTTTTTTAAATATATTCAATTCAAAAACTCCTAAAAATTTATCCCAAGAGTTGATGTTTCTTTTTCTCTCCATAGGATCTTTTGAACAGAACTCGAAATAACCAGCCGCTACCTTGGTACAAGACTTTAAAATCATATTATAACAGACCGGAGTGGGAGTTATATGATCTGAAATACGATCCTGAAGAAACCAACAATATTGCTTTAAAACCGTCCATGAAGGTAAATATTTATCTTACGATCATACATTTTTTTCAACGCGAGTGTATGTATCTGTTATATTTTAACAGACGTTATAACTGGTGTGATAACACATTTCTTTCTTTTTTTTTCTTTTTCTTTTATGCCCGATGTATTAGCTCGATAAAAATTTATCCTACATAGGTGTAATATAATGTATTATCTGAAACATGTTTCAAATAATTAGAGCTTATGAATTTCTAATTAAGATAAATTATATACGAATTATATTATTCAATTATAATTTTCTCATGTATTCAATGAATTTTCAGATAATATTCATAAATTTACGAGAAAGATTATTCAACTGGCAGCAAACTACACGAGACCCTTGGATATGCGCTCCTAATGGAGTCCTCGAAGCATCTGGTGCTTATAAAAATAATCCGCAATGCATGCCTCTTGATAATTTTGATCGTTAACTTTTATGCTCAAATTAGTAGAGCGAATTAAGACTCTGAAGAGAAAATAATCTGAACAAAATAATCACCTATGAATTTTTACTAATTAAATATTAAAAATATCTCTATACACACAGAGCACGAATTTATGACATTAAATATATATATACACTTTGTTATTTTTTTAAGATTTATTATAAATAATCTGATAACTTATACAGGTATTTAGTTTTTATATAGATTTTATATAGATTAGTGAGAGTTTCTCTTTTTTGTTCTTGTTTTCTAGTTAAGTATCATTTAATACAAGATAAGCTATCATTCTTAAAGGTTTTTTACAATGTGTATGTTGTACGTATACATATATTATCCGACATATAAATATTATCCTCAAAATGAATTCGGTGCAAAAAAAAAAAAAAATTAATAATAATCAGATCTATTTGGCCGTGTCAGACTGTGATAGATTTTAATTTTCTTTTTTCTTTATCAATCAATTTCTTATTCAAACATTTATCTGAGTATTGATATCAATCTGATATATTTGGAGTTATTAGGTATTTCTAATAAAATACCGAATATTTATATTCTCTGAATGAATTCATGGCATTTTCATGTTTTTTTTCTTCTTTATAACAATATAAATTAAATGTGGTTTACAAATTGACAAACTGCATCATTGTACAATTTTTTTTTTTTTTTTTTTACAATGAAATAAATAAATAAGTTTGACAAAAAAAAACAAAAAAAAAAAAACGGAAAACACGTATTAATACTTATCAATAGGAATTAATTGTGTCATGTATATGTGCATGTGCATTTATGATCTGTGGATATTAATAACTAGTGTCTTGATTCATTGAGAATAAACTCATATTACCTATTCCTAAAATAAAATTTGGCTGATCATATTACAACGTATCTTACTTGATTATACCTATACCTATACTTATGAATACAATAATATATTATATAAATTGAATAAATAATTGTAGTTTTTTTTCATAGCCCGAATAAATAGTGGAAATATGAGCGAAGTTCAGAATATCTCAGTAGTATCTTATATCTTTCCAAATAATTTCTATATAGTTTTCTAATACATAATCCAAAATCTAGACAAGAAATTCAGTATCTAATCTCTTCCTAATATATCAAGAATCTGGCAACTCCATTACTCGTTAAATCCTTATGATAACAATATAATTTAGAAGGATGTAGTTATTCGAGATAAAGAAAAATTCCTTATCTCTCTATCCCGATGTCTTAAGAGAGCATCGTTAAGTTGTTTGACATAAGCGGATGATTTGTTAGCAGATTTTTCCACCGTATTCATCTCTGCAGTTATTTCTTCTATCTAAAATATGAAACGAAATAATAATTAGAGTTAAAAAACAAGAGAAAAAAAAAAAAATTACAAACCATATTATTTTTAAATAAAACTAAAACTAAAATTAGGATAGATAGATAGATAGATAGATAAAATTCTTCAGCTCAATAGCTATACTAAGCTAAGGAATTTCTAAAAATAGTAGATCAATATTTACTAACGTATTGCCTGTATCCCAAGAATCTATAATGCTTCTGATTATTTTCATAGATTTGTTTAACTTGTATCATTAATATCAGGCAGAATATAATACCACCTATTAATACAACAGAATGCATTTTTTGCAGCCTGCGTAGAGACGACATTACTTAATCAAAATTTATTTACTAAATGTATAAACTGTCGTTGCAGGCTCTCTGCCGAGCTCATGATTCCTAAAAAAAAGAAAAGAAATAAATAAATAAATAAACGTTATTTATTATCATTTCATTATTTCATTTCTTCTGTTCAATAAATAAGATCAAAATTGTTTTTTTTTTCTTTTTTTCTCTTTTTTTTCCAAATCTTAGAGCCAGTTAGCTGATCTAATTCTGAGAGTGAAAATTCTGTACAATATAAAATTACAATGTAATATTATAGCATAGAAATATAACGGATCAAATATCATGCAATATAATAATATTAACCTCGAATTATATTCATATTTATAATTAAGTAATAGTTTATATCACGTACGAGATTTTAATGTTCAAACTTCGTGGGGGTAGAGGTTATGACAGATCTAACCTAACCTAACCTAACCTAACCTATACTAACTCAACATAACCTAACAACTTCTCTATACGTATACATAACCTAAAAAATAATGGCAGACTAGAACAACTATCGTTAGCGATTGAATTTAACAACATTTGAATATTCGTTTACCAAAGAGATAATCGTAAGTATATTTACAGCTCCTTAAATTATATAAAAAAGACACGTCAATCTATCCGCGATAACCTCAAAGTAAAATACAAAGAACTAACTCCTGCATATCCTAACCTAAAAAAAATTCATTCATACTCAATTTTCGCTTTCACAGATCGTAGAAAAGGAGTATAAACGAAGCTTAAGGATGAGCCGATACGTAAATCTTGCTAACGCAGCAACTAGTTATGCGAATCGTATGAATCGTCTTAGTAACAGAATATTTGGCGAGGTTGTAAGAACGACAAATCAACCTTCTATGAAAGTGGTAAAAATGTTTGAGGCGCAACCCCTGAACGAGCGTAAAGATATCATTGAATATTACCCGAGGCATGTTGAGATAGGAAAATTAATGAGGGAACTACGTTACTATGGTTTATTCAGAGACGAACATCAGGACTTTAAAGAAGAAATGATACGGCTTAGAGCTTTGAGAGGAAAGGGCAGACCTCGAAAGGAAAAGCAGAAGAAAGAAGAATAGTCATTTTTTAGACTATTATATTTGGGATAGTAGATCATGCGTCACGTTCTTTGAGTTATATAGCATCTATGTTTTTATTGAAACTAGTTGCTATTTGGTCCAAAGCTGTTTAACTGTACCTTATTTTGGTCTTAGAACAAGAATCGACCCATTTTATTATGTAATATCTTTATATTTATTATCAAAATGTGATTAAAGTACAATTGAAACAGCAATGAGGAATATTACATTAAAAATGATTCGCTCCTTTGAACAAAAGTGTAACGAATGTGAGCTTCCGATGAAATAGTCTTCGTCCAAAGGTCCCGTGAAGTCAGAATCTTCTAACTCATCTTCTAAGTCTATTTTGCCAGCTTTTTTAACATTCTTATTATTCGTTTCCTCTTTATTTGGCTCTTTGTTGTAACTGGAATCGCCTTTTCTGGCTGGAAACCCAATAATGATATCTTCTATTCTACTCGAAGCTTCTTTGCTTTGACCCACTTCGTGGTATCGCTTTAGATTATCCTCCAGCTCCCTCGCAATGTTAGAAGGTATCCCATGGATGGAGGATATCTCCTTGTAGTCATTTATTCGGTACGGATTTTCTACTTTAGGGGAAATGATTTGCACTCCTGACGATTCGGAGGTCCTTTGATCCAGAAACTTCCACGCTCTGTTAATATTCACTTGTTGATCCTGAGACTTGGAGAAGTCCGTCAAATTCAAGGCATCAGTTACAGACGCTGTATTTCCAATGTATCGATCATTTCCGCAGATACCTTTCGAGGTAGACCTTCCAACACTGTCTAATTCCTCAATTTTTCTGTCGTTAAATATCAAATCGTTCATCCAAGATCTGCAATGAGAATCACAGCTGGATTAGCAGCAATTTGTGATGTTCATTGCTTAGATTTTACCTGAAAACACTGACCCCAAGATAAGTAGGGATTCCTCCACAGTCCAAGGAGAAATTAGACCAAGAAGCAATTCCTACTAAGATCATTCTTTGGTATCGATCTTCGCAGACAACCGGAGATCCAGGATTTCCTGCGCAGGCTTTCACGCCTTCTTCAGACTCTATCATAGCGCAGAAGACGTTGTTGTAGCTAAAATTTCCTCTCAGCATGTACGTGCAGAGTTTCCAACCATTTAGAAACACGTTACTATACTGAATCGGCTTAGCTAAGACTTTTGTCGACGGAGCAATGTAGCTCTCCCATCCAAATATCAAACACGTCTTATAGTCGTCGTATAATCTGACCGGGGCAACGTCTAAAAGTTGTACTCTATCGTCGCACATATCAAAGGGTTTTACCAATTTCAACAAAGCGATATTATGCTCGTGGTCGTGCATCGGAGAGTACGCTTTGTATTGGGGAAATATGAAGGTGGCTTTGACTCCCAACGTTTGCCTGGACCCCGTCCCATTCAGACCCGTAGCGTACAGAGTAATGGACTGTAATTCAGTAGTAGAGGATAAGTTGAAGCGGATTCTAAATGATTATTTGTAACGTTAGCTATAAAATTTGTTGCGAAGCATCGAAGCCCCTTAAGAATGGATCTTTGAGGACAAGCAAACAAATAGGAGAGGCTGATGACTATATTTTGATGATATAATGAAGCCTGTATTTGAATATTATCAAGAATATTATTTCGACGTACATTTCGTTTGTACTGAACGCATTGCGCTGCTGTAAGAACCCAGTCAGGTGAAACGAGGATTCCACCGCAAGGTGTGATCGTTTGAAACTGAATTAACCAGGGGAATTGACCACTCCTGGCTCTAGTTCCACGTAAAATTATCGCCAAGGATTGATCTTCGTAATTTAATAGAACTAGGAGCGATATAATGAACTTTGACATATTTATTTTTATAAAAAAAAAAAAAGACTGTTCTCAACATTGCTTTGTTCTATTATGCTGCCAAAGCTGACTCACAATCGGTTTCGAGTATTGAATTTATTTCTTATGAATTTGAATTGTAAAATGATTAATGATAATCTTATATAGGATTATAATTATGGCACAAAAGAATAGGATACGTAAATCCGGCCTAAAAAAATTATCTCTTATATCGCTATAGTTGCTTGGAATAAAGATTCTAAAATTAAGATCACCGTATTACTGAGAATACAGGAAATGCTCGATTTGAAAAACGTTTCGGGCAAAGAGCATTTTCCAACAGTCGTATTTACAGTTATATCTATATAAATATTCCTATAATTCTTCTTTCTCATTTTTTGGTCGGTTCAAATCTTCTGGATCAGTTTTGCCAGAATTCTTCTTTTTCTTCTTCTTCTTTTCTTTATTTTGCTCAATCGCAGGTCTTCCTGTTTCACCCTTTTCTTTCAGGCAATTATCGTCTTGACCTTTCAATGCTCGATCCGAACAGAGATATCTGGAAAATATATAAGCAGTTTGTTAATACAAGTAGATCCAAGACTCTGGAAAAACATATTTAAAGAGAATTGAAGCGCCACTCTTCTAAGGCTTGAAAAAATCATCATTATAATAGAAATCTTCTCATTCCTGATATCACAGTGAGATCAGATGAGAATATTTATCGTAAAAATTCTTTAGGCATCAGAAAGCTTAATTTGAAGAAACCAATTGTTTGAAATCAGTAAGTTGAATGATTCGAATTGTATTCCCAAGCATTCTTCTGTATTTAAAAAAAAAAATCTCTGAAACAAATACAGGCGTTAATAAATTTCACAGACAATTGTATCACCTGCTCAATGGAATCTTTCCTTGGTGTTCAAAGTACCATTCTTCAATATCAGCTTCGTGGTTTTCCAGTAGACTTTCGCACTGAGTTTTCAGGGTAGTAATCTCTACAGACGGTCTATCCCAGAGTTCGAAGGGAATACCCAAATCAACTTTCACGCCTTTGTCACTGTAATGATAAAAAAGCAAAGTAAAATTGTATTTCTGATCAACATTTGCCACGTTTTGCTTCTCTACTACCAAACGATGTAAAGAATTAATTTCCTCGTCATCGATAAAGTATCAAAAAACACAAGTTTTGCCTTACACAAGGCCGTGCAGCGTTTTGAATGTCTGGCTCATTCCCTTAGCGAATCTAGTGCTGTCTTCTCTCTCCTTATGAATATTGTATTCGAGTATTCTCTCGCATACGCCGTCGAGAGATTCGACCAATCTCAGTTCTCTGCGATGATAAAATAAAATCGTTTTAATTTATTGAATTAAATATGGGAAATGAAAAAAGTCGGATTATAAAACTTACGATTTTTTGTACTCTTTCTTTTTCTTAGGCGCAACGTCGTCCAGCGAATAACTTAGATCCAAAACATCTCGAGACTTGCCCGTTTCTTCTAGACGATTTTCTAGCTCAGTCGCAAGGACTTTACATACTGCGTAACAATATTTGTTGTTATCAGATTGATAAATAGTCGGGAATTTATTTGAATATTTTTATTTTTCACGATTTTTTTAGGTTAGAAAATATTCGCGCGATAATAAAACGCATACATAAATAATTAATGAAAATACACTCTGTACTCACCTTCGCATTTATTTGCGTATTTTACACCTTCTTCTTCTTCTGGTCCGGCGTAGACGACGTGTAGTATGAGTAAAGTTGATATCAATTTTCGGTACATGTTTATGTGTGTGTGTGTGTGTGTGATTATTATTATTTATTATTACTGTTTTATAATTATAATTACTGTACTAATTCACGTTATGAATAAATGATCCGATTAAAGAATTGAATATTTAATAAAAAATTTAAAACCATTGAATCGAGTAATAATTGTTTCAAGCTGCTCTTCGTCTTCACTGTCAACGCAGAGATAACCTCCAATAATATGACTTTTTCTATTTGTCTGATGTAAGCTGACCAATGATGTTCAAACACAACTTTGATGATAAGCGATTATACTTCGGACCCTTGAAATTTTAGAACATGAGGAACGCGACGATTGGGCCACGTCCGGCTCAAACAATCATTTAATCTGTGTCTTACAAATTATGAATGATGTTTGCGAAAACGAATACTATACTGTCGTCTATTGTAGTTATTATTCATGAATGAAATCGACGCCTCCTTCGGCGGACTTCATTCTATGGATTTTTTACTACGTCATTTTTTATCAATGGATATACTATGATCATTGATCACACACTTCGTAGCATAACGATAATCGTCGATAATTTAATATAGAAGAAAAATTTATATGAAATGAAATAATCGAATGAATCATAAAAAATAGACCCTGTAAAAAATGTTGAATTGAATTTTCAAATTTCTATTTCATTATATTATAATAAGAATAGATTCTGAATTAATTTGATAAAAATTGAATTTGAGATAAATGTAGAGAAAAAAAAAAAAAAAAGAAAAAAAAAACGTTTTTTTGGATATATACTAGTTGTTTAAAATGAAATACTTGAGATTTTGATTAGTTATGTATCTAATATATTTAACATGATTTATTATCCAGAGTTACATATTATTGGTATAAATATTACATTATATGTATAAACTATTATGTTGTATATTCTGTAAAGTCGTCCATATGAACTCTCTTGTTAGATCTTGGTGACAAATCGTCGGTTGGTCCGTCAGGATTACTTGCAGCAGATTCTTGCAATACTCTACTTCTAAGTCGTTTTATATGACGTAATCTTTCAAGCCAATTTGATGCGTATGGATTATTATGACCTTTAGTTTTCAGAGAAGAAGAAACCATGGAAGCAAGCTGGAAACAGAATGAATTTTAAGAAACTTTTTTTTTATATATTAGAAGAAATAGGATTAAAATACACAAGAATAGTATTTTTCAATTTTTTCTAGCAATAAGAAGAATTCAAATTCCTCAAATTTCAGACTCAAAAATAATCATGCTTACATTAGCGTGAAGAGCAAGCTGGCGAGCAAGAATAGCCAGATTTTGATCAGAAATAATTTTAGGCTCGCTGTGTCCGATGTGTTCTGCAAGTTCTTCTCGAGCTTGAACTGTAACTCTGTTTGTGCCGTGATCAAGAGGCTGAATAACAACACATGCGTAGTTGAATTGTCCCTGTAGAAAAAAAAAATACATAGTTTAAATTCGACTTTCCATATCCATTTTTCAAATATTTGTAAAACATTAGTCAATAAGATAAGTAGTGAGAAAAAAACTCACTTTAACAGTCTGTATGTTATAAGTTTCTCCACTTTCATTATATACAATGTTTACGTAGTTATTTCCAATGTGTAATTTTTTTCCAGTACATTGCGGATCGCTCTCCTTTGTTGGCATTAATGTAGCGACGTGAAATATCACCTGTTCATAAATAATTTATGTTTAGTTTAAACATTGGATAATATAACGAAACGAATTAACGTAAAAGACGCTAGTTTTTCAGACCTGCATCACGTCGTCTTGCCATATGTATGCAAAGTTTCCATTTTCACCATTCCGATCTAAGCCTCCTAGGAATATACTCTGGGAATCAACGTCTTTTAATTTTATCAACGTTCCTAAGCGCTGCAAAAATTCTGCATATCTCAAAGAACCGTGCTGATTTCCCAGGATTTCAACCTCGTTTGATACCTGACCAATCCCTATGTATATCACACCTATTTTGTGAGTTTCGTAAGGCGGTATAGCGTCCAGAACTTTTACTGCTCTTTGAACAGCTGCTGTTTGAGAAACGAGCAATGGCTTTTCTGTTGTTGTACCAAAATGTGCTGTCTGGTACAATTGCAAGAAGACAAAGCTGTGGGAATAGCAAAAGAAATTGTTTAACATATACGAAGTCTCTCCCAACATTCAATTTGCTACGCCGCTGTTTACCTCGGATTTATTCCAGTCCTCGGCGGGTCTTTACTGCGCGGTGAATTCCCACGTCTAATATTATCCCATTCCCCACGTGATTTTTTCACAGGGCTCATAACGGAGATGGTATGACCTCTATCCCGGAAAGTTAACGGTGGTAAATTCGACGGATCTGGTCTATCATCTTTCTGTAAAAGTTTTAAACAATTTCTTAGTATGTTTATCAGCCCTTCGTCTTTCCTAATCATCAATTAGTTCCACTGACTTTATCTGTAAGATGATTCCTCCCAATCGGAGGTTTCGTATCGATAGCTAAAGGCGATTGCTTCAAGCCAGAATCGTGGAGGCTGGATAGACGCGAGTAAAGCTGGGTTGGAGACTGCGGCGGCTTTCCAGTAGATACTTGCATTTGAGAAGGGACTCCGGACATCAAAGTAGCGCCTCTGGTTTGAAGGGACAGGAAATTTCCTGGAGCCTAATATCAGGGAGGGAAAAGATTCATTAAAAACATCTCTAAAGTGAAAATGACTCGTAAACTAATAATAATTTATACCTGTATTGCGGTGGGCGAAGGTGGTACAGTGTTGCTGGTTGTTACACTAGGCGATTGTGTTGGCTGCGTTGTTCCAGGATAAGAGTGTTGCGACCTGAGTCCCGGAGGATGATCAACCGTGCCTTCAGATGACGGCGGAGTAGTTCCTGTACCAGAAATTTCTTCTGGTATTGCTTCGCAGCTGACCCTAACATGGAATAAATTAAACTCATGAAATCAAGTCTGATAATGAAACACCAAAGAAATTGGAACAGTTTTTACCTCATATCTTTTGCATAGGTCGTTTTTGCGTGCTTTTTTACTTCTGGGTCGAGTTTTCCTTCCGAGTCTGTTGCAGCAAGGTCTCGCTCATTCTGAAGGACCAATTTGTCCTTATTAAGGAAAGGGTTTTTCCAATTGGCGCTCATTTCAGGACTGGAATTCGATCTTCGGACGGGATTTCTCGATCTTCTCAAGTCTATATGTTGAAAAGGTTTTATTCTGTGCAAATTTCATCTCTATTATCCAACGTTCAAGCAATTAGTTATTCAATTCTCACCCTCTTCGCCTTCTTCAAGCCCTTCAAGACTGTCTCGCGAACTTTGACGAGACGGACTGCGGCGAGCCGGAGATCCTGGGATTGCAATTGGCCCAGATATCGATGACGAAGTTACAGACTTTAACAAACCACCTTCTGACTCGATGTTCAAATGCACGAGATTTCTTTCAAGCATGTCCTGAAATGATGAATGAATTCTTTATCAATTATATTCTGTGTTTCTTATTCCCCGATTTCAAACACCATGAATGAAATAACAAACCCGGATATCATCAGCCTGAACTTCCTGGTGACTATGAGTGTAGCTAGGTTCTTGAATCTTGTTTGTAGTCGACTGTGGAGTTGGCATATACAACGTAGTGATATCATTGACCGGAAAATCTAAAGGAGAAGTTTCGAATTGCATTGAATTCTGTATCCTCATGACCCAAGACATGTCGCCGGTTGGTCTCCTGACATAAATTTCAGCCCATCCCTGACACCAACAAGCGCAAGGAACATGTTCTTCGTGTTTCTCACTGGAAAGTATTTGCTCAAGTTTAGAAGGCTCTGTTATTTCTTTGTCTGACTTTTCGCTAGGATATTCTAGCTTTGGAGCGTCTAATTCTTCCGGCAATTTTTTAGATTCTTCAATCGGAGAATTGGACGTTGTGTTAGCATTGGATCCACCATGTCCAATGGAAGATTGTCGCATCAGTTTATTCTCCTCCTTCGAACCCTATCAATTATTAAAAATCAATTGAAATAGAATTGAAATGAACGATCAATGATTTATTACTATTTCATTCATCTCCCATCAACTCACTTCTCCGCTAGACGCTCTCTGCAACGAAGATTGTGTGTATCTCAAAGTATGCTCTGGGGAAAGAGAATCCGACTTACAAGCAGCCCAGCAATTATCGCATAGTCCACCGCGCATGGCTTTACTGCTACATCCGCTGGTAGTTACTGTTATTAATCGGTTTCCAAGTAACCAGGTCATGGATTGACCTTCTTTGAGTAAAAAATCTGCAGTCGGGAGTCTGAAACGAATGAAAATAGAGTTAATAAAATTTATTTGTGCATATTTTCAAGCCTGATTCAATGCCAGAGGGAATGGGAAAATAATACCTCTTCGGTAAAGCGGAGCAAGTAGAAAACGTGTATCGAGCCATTAGATCTATGCAAGTTTCTGTTAGCTCGACGTGAAACGTCATCAAAGCTTCGTCGATTGGCGGCTTAAGATCTAGGGTTCGGCCTTCTCCTATCATTCGATTAGCTAATAAAGGCCGTTCTCTACGACCTCTGCTGCCCTGGAATATAAAATTTCATTTTTGGAATTGATAATGCAGCTCTTTCGCGGGTATATGTAGGTCCGAGTTATTTACCTGTTCTGTTAAACTGGAACTTCGTTTTCTACTCGATGAATCTTCGTTTATCAAACTCAAATCTGATTTCATTAAATGACCCTCTTCGAAAGGCACCAACACGTTTGCTTTCAGGCCCTGAAAATTTTGTGAAAAATGAGTAAATCGAAGAGATTGGAGGGTATTTTTAGATCGTGAATTTCTCCATAGCTAGAATTGATTCAATCTCTGTCTTGTAAATCTGAAATTGCATACGAATCAAAGACCGATACTCACAGTGGTGATAAATTTCACAAAGTCTCTTCTAAAAGGAAGCCGGCACTTCAAAAACCACACAGCTATAACGTGGTGAGCGAGAGATACTGTGTAATGGTTGTATTTAAAAGGATTTGTGTAGGGCAGCGATATGGCAAAGACCGACATGTACTGGTCTCCAATAAAGCTGGCAAATACTTTGGGCAGTCTTGTAAGAGCTGTAATACATATGGATAGATGTATCAATGATACTAATCGAGAGTTTATTCGTTTTGATAAGAGAAACTAGTGCAATAGCTAAGAGTTTACGAGACATGTAGTCAATCCTTCTTTCAATAAAGATCCAGAAACAGTACTGAGAGAACTTACTTGACAGAAACTCAAGTATTGGAATAGCAATGTAAACTGTCGCTGAGATTTTTGATAGATTAAGCAGCACCTCTGATAAAAGTTTGTTCATTGCATCGCGCATCTCCAATGTACAAGTTGTTAGACTGGTAACACATTGACTAGCGCATCTTGTGGTCAGTCCAAGCTGGATGAGTAAAATTAATCAAATTTGAGGCATATTTTAATTTCTAATTAGTCAGTATGGATCCTCTCCCTTTGCTCTATATCTATTATCATTATAAACCCTGTAGCATATTACCTCCAGACACTTTATAAGACGTTGTTGTAAATTTGGCTCAAGATGTGCATGATAAGATGCCAAAGATGCCAAAACTGGGAATACGAATCCCCTAAATTCAGACAAAGTGAATTTGGGAGGTGTGTTGTATAGCGTTTCTGGTAAACGTACCGATTTGTCGCTCACCTGAAGAATTCAAAGACTTAATTAAAATCACAAATCAATAATAGAAAACGAAGAGAGAACGGTGTTAGTAGAATTCTCACCATCACCATAGAGCACAAAGCAGCGGCAAGACAATCTATGTCGTTGCTATGCCTGGAGAGAATAAGTGCCTTGTTTTGCATAACTTGAGGCATTTCTTTGAGCAATAACTCGAGCACTCTCCAATCTAATATAAACATAGAAATATGAATATCAACTGCGTTAGATACACTCAAGTCAGTTTATCCAATAGTTACCTTTTTCCTGCTTTAGACAAGTGACGACCGATTTACAAGCGTGGGAAAGGGACATGTGTGTAATCTGGCATGATATATGTTGTAACGGTGCAGGACTAGCCGGAGGTGGACTGTTTCCTCCTCCTCCGCTAGCATTGCTTCCCAATCTATCGACCGGAAGATGTTCCAGTACCAAATAAGGACTGAATCGTGTTATGGTACCAGTTTTTTGGTCAGGATAGCCGAGATGGTAGCAAGTATTGGCTCTGATCTTAAGAAAAGCCTCAAATATCTGAAATGCATAGATTATTATCAATTATAGTTTGTGAAATTCAGTTTTCTAAATATGAAAATGGAATTTCAACATTAATTAATGACCATTTGCAACGCTGATAAGAAAGATGAGAACGATGTAACTACTTACTAAGTACCTGATGGTAGATACATTGTAGAAGATAGACGGATCTTTGTAATGCTGTTCTAGATGATTAACGAGCAATTTATACGCCCGTATTACATGGCTTGAAGGTAAATGGTACATCTTTACTGTTAGTATATTTATTACACCAACTACAGCAGTTTTCACATCTTTCACGTCTGTGTCAACTGCTATCGGAGCTTCGGAAGTGAAAGGCTTGTTCACTATCTAGATTAAAAGAAAATCAATTATGAACAAAACTTCGATAAGTAGTAAGTAGAGTGGCGTAGCGTAACAGAACATGTAATCTCCACCTTTTCCAATATATCCAACAATTCGAGGCATCGCTTTGTCTCACATTCGATACAAAGATCAACCAATAGATGAGCAGCGACGTTACGAATGACAATATCAGGGTCTGTATCAATGTGCTGCAAGTACGGTACTACAATTCTCTCTATTAATTCGTCTTCGTATTTAGATCTAGGAATAAACTTGGGTGAATAAAGTTGTTCAAAAATGGCAACATGATTCTTTCTTCAACGATAAACTACCTGTTAATTTTTATGACCTTAGTCAAAACGTCCAGAGCCTTTACTCTGACGTTAGTACGCGTTTCAGTTTTTAAATAACGCTCCATCAGCGTGCTAAGCTTAGACAACCACAAGTGACGAGTCGGATCGATGTAGTTTGATAAATAGCCGATCAATCTCAGCACAGATATTTCCTGAAGGTTTAAAAATATGTAAATGTTTTACAGAAAAAAGGCATAATTTCTGCACAAATTTTTGCAGCATTTATATTTATTTAATCCTGCTTACTGGACGTGAGTTTGAGCAGCGTTCAATCAGCTCATAAAATCTCTGTAAACAACCGTTGTAATGACCGTTGTCCAAGAGATTTTCAATACTGTTTATCGTCTCGTGTAAGCTCGTTGGAACTTGGTGGGAGATTGGTAGACTGCTAGTTTCTGCGATAAAAAATTTGCTAGTGAATATTTCAATTGAAATTTTTTACCACAATGATGGCGAATAGTTTTAGAGACTGTTTTTACCTATGTGAGCTATTATTTCCTCTATTATATCTAGTATTATGCTCCAAGTAGGATCGTGCAACTCTTCTCCGTACTTATTCACCAATCTTTGAATGCTGAGAGTTACTTCGTACATTACAATCGGATGATTACATTGCAGAGCCTTTGAAGACAGAAAAATACGAAGATTTGATGAAATTTAACGTATTCTATAAAAATCTGGGTATTATGAAAGGTTGGAGCGATGATAAACACCTGAAGAAATGAGGGCAGAACAGATGTATGAGTGCATTTTAGTTTAGGAACTCTATGAGTGCCCCAAAGTCCCATGTTGATGTAGAACACAGCTCCGCGTAGCAGACCAACATCTCTTTGAACATTTGGATCCTGGAGTAATCGGCACATTGTATAAAGAGCTGAATGCCCTTTGTGTGTGCCTAGTAAGTTTCTCATTATCTGAAAATAGGTGGAAAGATTTAGAAAACTTTATCGTTCATACTGGCTTTCTTTGGACTACAATGTAGAGCGTTTAAATTACCTTCCAACTAATCTGACAATAAGTTTCAACGTTAACGCTACGACATAGAGCAGTAATGAATGTGGGAAGTGAGTCAGGCTGAAGAGTACCATAGCATACAACAGCGTCGAGGGCTTCCAAGCATCCAGAAACTACCTCGGCACTATTACTGCAGTAGCACAAGTGGCAAATGTATCTGTAAAACGATATACCCATGTATTATGCAGATACAGAAGAACAGTGAATAATGCTTAGAGTATTAGACGCTGATACCTACTGCACAAGATTAGATATAATGTCTGTATCGATGCAGGCGGAATGAAATTTGATAACATTAACTAGCAGCGACAAAAATTCTGCCCCACGTTTTCCGTCGATTCCTGTTACAGTCGGCATCCAATCGAGCAAGAGAGGTCCTATTCTTTCCTCTAAATGAAGTATATCTTTTCCATTGTCCGTTAAGCTCTGAAGCAGCTCCAATCTGTGAAGAATAAATGTTATTGACTTTATTTCTGGACAAAAATCTATCAAATCTTTCAGTTTCTTTATAACTAAGACATCATCTCGAGGGTTTTATATCAACGCAGCAATACCTAGGCCCAATATCCTCCGGTATATCATGATCCTTAACAACCATAAAAAATTTCACTCTCATTATAGCTGACAATTTTCCGTACTGCCCCTGTACAAGACATCTGAGAAAATGTAGAGCCAAATGTCTGTGTTCTCTAGGTATATCTTTGTCTTTAGCCAGCAAGTCTTGTACCAAAAGCCATAAGCGTTCCGCTGCAGTCTAGGGTACAAAAATATGAACAAATGGGTTTATTTATGTGTTTTAAACTAAAAACAGTAATTTTTCAGTTTTTTAGTAAATATTGAAAGGCGAGGGTATATAAGCTGCGATTATGTTACAGATTATTGATAATCGGATAAAGAAAAAAATTATTAATATGAAATCTTTGGTTTATTGTTATTCACGAGATTCGCTTACCTCTTCCCATTGATGATTGAGCACTGTATCGCATAGATCTTTTATAGCTTTGGCGCGATGTTGTAGCGGAGTATCAGGCCCGATTTCTTTCTCAATTTCAATAGTCAAAGTGAAATCGGCTCTGCTCTTAAAATGTCCTGTTCCAAAATTGGGGTTAGAATAAAATAGAGTAATGGATAAAAAGGTAAGAAGTTGATGAACGAATTGAAAAAAATTTACAAAATAATGTAAAATTGAATTAATCCGTTTCCGTACGCTGATATAGAAATTGAAACGGCATTTGTTTGAATAACGTTAACGAAGAGAGAAATTTCAAATTTTCACATCGTTTTAGGTTATAGAAATAATTCATCTGATCAAACGCGAATATAAATCGTTACAAATCACGCATAGTATGACGAAGAATTAGATAAATGTGTAATGAAAATGATTAGGAATAAATATGCTATGATTCGTTATGGGAATAAATGAAATTTATTAAATTATTTAAATATATAATAATATTACCTTTGTTGATACGAAAAAACTGTTTAAGTTTATCGTGAAAATTTTTATTATCCTTATCCTTCGAACTCATTTTTGACATTATTTTCTTATTATTTTCTTTATATATAACATATACATTTAATTATAAATGTTATTTAATATTATATGTATGTATGTATGTATATTATTGTATATTTATTTAGTATAGTAGAAGAAAATTGGCATCGGCAGTTATCATGTCATGTCAAAAATTTATTCTTATTTGCGATAAGAACAACAAGTCAGGTATCGATAGTCGATTCGAAACCATTCGATACATCGTTCACAACGATCTCTCGCAATTCGATATTTATTTGAATAATATTTGAATATAATCGAACGCGCGCACTTTTGGGAATCCCAGTTTTTTTTTTTCAGATGAATTACAGTATTTGTAATAAAACTTTTAATCGGTATAATCAATCTCTTGACTTGGATAATTATTTATTTATAATACAGAATGGTATAAAATAAACGAAATAGATGGAAACAAGGGAAATATATCGTAATCTTTATAATTCTCATTTATTTGTTTTTATCATTGGGCCAACTTCAGTCAACTTGATTTAATTTTCAAATATTCAATCGTACACATACAATACATTTTGCTATACATCTTGTAGTATATTAGCGAAATTTGAAAACTATAAAGCCTGAGAAAGCGATGACAGCATGGCAGACACAGGCAATGTCCAAAGTTCGTACTATCTTGTTGAGGTCGATTCGCCAAAGTCATTTGCTAGAAAAAAGTATAAAAAACGCTGGATTTCATGATAAGTCAAAAATTGGGAACCGAGAAGTAGTTGGATACGGTTTCAACGGAGAATATTCGTACATTGATCGCACAGACTTTCCATTTCCTGCGATAAGATTCAAAAAATCAACCCCAGATTTCTTGGTAGTATTTAATAATTCTAGCGAAGATTACTTAGGCAAGATGTTAAAAAAAAACCTTTAGATTATAATATTCGATAACTGCCATTATACTATAATATAATATTACATATTTTGCTTTATCTTTCGATGATAATACTATAAGGCATTGAGAGAAAAAGAACGCGGTGATTGGCACAAGTTGTCTTGTGAAGAAAAAAAATGTCTCTACAGATCAAGCTTTCGTCAAACATTTGCCGAAATTAATGCACCCGATGGTACAACGAGAGCTATTTTCGGTTGGACTTTGTTTTTTATCTCTATCTCATTGTGGATACACGCTTTGATCGTATCTAGTAAGTTCTTATCAAAATGATCAAACGCACATTAACAGCTTTTCAAAATGATTATTTTTATTTGCGGGAATTTTGAATACAGTATACAGTCCTCCTGTTCTTATTCTTATTTTCACTTTGATTAAACAAAATTTCGAAAAAATAATATAAAAGAGATTTGAGTTATTCTTCTATTTCAGCCTACGATCCTGCGCCGAAATCGTTCAGTCCTGAGGCTAGAATAGCTCAGTATTACCGTCAAGTGGCACTCGATAATCAACCAATAAGTGGTAATTATAAACCACCTGGTGCTGATGATTACTTAAAAACTAAGCTCGAGGAAGTAGAGGATAACGAAAATAACGATTAATAAATTATGTTTCTCAGAAATAATGATGTTTTCTTTTTAAATAAGACAAATTTAATATTTACTATAATATCTTCCGCTATATATCGTTAATCATATATTATTATCCTATTATTTATAATATTGAAAATAAATGAATGATAGTATCTTCCCGCCTTTTTATTCAAATATTAATTCACCTTAATCATAGGTGGCGCCACATACCTTAAACTTGTAATTTATCATCGACGCGCCTCTCTATAGTATAGTTTCACATCCAATGCCAACGGTAAACAGTTTTTGAAAAATCAAACGACTGCGTGCAGGCATGAAGAAGAAAAATCCGTTGATGTCGATGGCGTTATTTGTGAATGTTGATTGTTAATTTTATTCGATTAGATTGTAAATAAGTAACATTATATATTGTTAATCATGGAATCCTGGTCTAGAGCCGTTCTGGAATGGGTAAGTGTTACTTTAACTAAATTTTTTTTTTACAAAATTCGCAACCTGTTGTTGTGACGGCTCGCCGCCGCGTCTTTTGCAACATCTTCATAATTCAATTCAAGAATTTTAACTAATTGATTTTCAACCGCTAAAACTATCTCCTCGCATAGTCTAAACCACAAATCCTAAATATACACGAAAATATTATCGATTATATGGGTCTTTCCATCAACATGCGCACATTAACCTTCTTTCCCACCTCGTCATATTTCGGCATATCAATTTATCCAAGAAGATGTAATAAATAATCCCAATTTTTTATTTCACACAATAACTAAGGACGGACAACAGTATACGGTAATATTTTTTTCAGTATTATAAATCACTATTTTCAAGGTTATATTCACGATCATAAATTCATTTCTATTACCACGATCGAATTTCGTTATAATATAACTATTCACGTATATAGAATCAAAGATTGTTAAAAAAGCTTCGAAATGATCACTCGATCAATTCCGTAAGTCTAATAAGTCTGGGGATACACGAATTCGAAATACTCCATGCGCAATTTTTTTTTTTCACTATTCAAACACGTTAGATAAGTCATTATTTTTAATCGCAGGTCAACTGCCTGGACATATTAGATACGAACGTAAACGACTTGCGAGAATTGCAGGATGGAAAATTCTGCGCAAAACTGATAAAAATTTTGTGAGTCGTTGTTTTTTTTTCACTCTATATCGTTGTCTCTTTACTATTTTGTTTCAACTTTTTTAATTACGAATATATTCCTCATCTTAGATCTGAAACAGAATCTCAGGATGATGGAGACGACAGAGATCTTATTTCTAGGTTTATTGAAGGTAATCGATCAAATTGATTCTCTTATTTCTATTTATCAAACTGTTATTAGATTCTGTTTCATTATCATGCGAATTATGAATTTAATTGATCTGTATATATTTTCGTAGAAAAGTATCCAGAATTTTTTGACAAAAGTACAGAAGAAAAGGAAAAACTTAGAGAAATTCATATCGTTTCTCTCCTGCTGCTCCATTCGTCTCACGAGCCTAAATTACATAGACCAATGTGCATCAAGCTGAGCAACGAGACTCAAATAAAGATTAAATCTTTTTTGGAGAAAGTATTGGAGTACGGAAGCAGCGTGACAAGCGATAATATTAACACAGCGATAATGGAAACTACAGAAAATTTTGTAAGAACACCGCCAGCTACTCCTAAGATGAGAACATTGAAAGACTTCTTTAACTCGCCGGCAACTACAGTGAGAAAAAATTACAACAAGATTATGGATGAACGAACTCGTGAAGTTAGGTCTTTAAAGGCTGAATTGGAAACAGAAAGATTTGAGAAAGCTGATCTACAAGAAGATCTAGAAATTCAACGCCAGAAAAATCTTAGCTTGCAACAAAAATTGCAGGAAAAAATTGCAGAGATAAAAACGATGAGAGAAGAATCTGTGAGATTTGATACTCCTCAATCTTCCAAGAAGAAGAATGACATCAAAACTCCGAGGGTTCGACTCAATTCAAAGCTAAGAGATCTCACGGAAGAAGTAACGCTGCTAAAATCTGAAATTATCAATTTGCAAGACGAGAAGCAATCGCTTATGCGTAAATTGGCTTCGATTGAAAGAAGTTGCATCACTTTCAAAGAAAGATCTAAAATGAATGAAAGAAACTTGGAGACTTTACTCATTCAGGCAGATATTAAAGACCAGGAAATAGCAGAGCTTAAAAATCATAATGAAGAGCTGCGTTCTCATATTCAAGAAATGCGGAGGCAAACAATCGCCGAACAAAGCTTTGAAATGGAAATGACGACGATGTCAGCATCGAATACCTCGCTTAATGGTAGTGAAATTTTGAGCTCTGTAATCGATATCCAATTGCAAGAAGCTAAAGAAGAATCCAAGGTCTTTAAATTTCAGGTTGAAGACTTGAACAGAAGGCTTGAGTCCGTCCGGGGAGACTATCAAGCCCTTCAACAGTCAAACCAGACGCTAGAGGCGGAGGTAAGCCAATTTAAAACCACGAAACAACAGTTGAACGAAGTGCGTAAGGAGTTAGACAAATATATCGAAATCAGCAAGACTTTGGAGACAGAGAAGGTCCACTTTGAAGAACAAACTAAGAAATTTGAAAGCCTGTTTTTGTCTAAAAAGAAATTGTTGGAGCAGTCTGAACAGCGGAACAAACAAACCGTTGAAGACTTACGCGATTTGGAAAACAAACTCAGAACAGCTCATGATTTCTTAAACAGAGAAAAAGACAGCATCAAAAATCTGGAAGCACTGATATTTGAAAGAGAAGAAATGCTTAAAACTGAGTATTTGAGGTACGAGGATCTCGACCAAAAATATACAATATTAAAACGAGAGAACTCTGATATCCTTGAACAAGTCAAAGATCTTGAAAACCTGGTGTCTGCGAAAGAGAATTCTTTGTCTCAAGCCCAGAAACAGAGAGAAGCGCTTGAATTGGATCTGCAGAATCTAAAGGATGAACTAAAGAATGTTCAGGATTTATTAATCACGGAGAAAACCAGAGTCAAGGACCTAGAATCAATGATAAGTCAGATGAAATCAGAACATGAAGAGGCTCTCAAGATACAGTTGTTGGGGTATCGAAATCTTGAAGAAAAATATGTAAATTTGGAAAAAGAAAATGTGAGACTAATGAAAGATATTGAAGATCTTAACAACGTCGTTTCATTAAAAGAACAATCGATCAAGCAGTGTTCGAAAGAGAGAGAAAATCTTGAGTCAACTTTACAGGATCTGAATGAGAAATTTTCAAACTTACAGGATTCTTTGGGTAAAGAAAGAACCAGAGTCGAAGATTTAGAATCCACAATAACTTGTATGAAACAGGAGAATGAAAAAACTCTACAACAGCAATTGATGGAGTACCAGGCTCTTGAGAAAAACCATACAAATGTAAAAGAAGAAAAGATGAATTTAGCGGCAGAAATCAATCGCCTGAAAAGTCTGCTTTTATCTAAAGAAGAACTGCTGGAACAGTTCCAAAAGCAAAATGGAGAATTTGAGATAGATTTGCGTAAGCTAAACGGAAATCTTCTCACTGTACAGGGTTTGCTAAATCTAGAAAGCACGAAGGTCAATGATTTGGAATCCACTTTAAGCCAGATGAAATTACAACACGAGCAAACCGTTCAGGGAGAAACAACGAGATACAAAGAACTGGAAGAGAAATATGTAAATTTGGAAAATGAGAAGGTCAACCTATTGCAAGAGACTGAAAACCTAAACGACAAGATTGCGGAGAAGGAGAATCTATTGACGCAGATGCGAGAAGAAGAGGAACACTTGATATCAAAGCTGGGAGATTTGAATAGTCAACTTCAATCTCTACAGAACTCATTAGCTGAGGAGAGATCTAGAATCAAGGACTTGGAATCTATAGTGATTCGTATGAAACAAGAAAAAGAAGAAATCGTGGAAACGCAAGCTATGAGTTATCAGACTCTCGAGAAGAAATATATGATTGTTGAAAAGGAGAAGTTAGACCTATCGAAAAATACTAAGAATCTTAATAATTTGCTTTCATCAAAGGAGGACCTGTTGCAACAGTTGCAGCAGCACAACTTGAAACTTGAAGTTGACTTGTGCGATGTGAATGGTGAATTAAACTCAGCGATAACAAAAGTTAAGAATTTAGAATCTACGTTAGCTGAAACAAAATTGGAAATTGACAAAATCATTCAATCGAATGAAAGCTTACACACTGAAATAAGTTCACTAAAATCTGCCAATGACGATTTGTACAAAATTAAAGAGCAATTGGATAAGAAAACCGAAGACCTAGATCAAGAAAGATCACGTTTACTAGAAGAAATTGAAGAGCTGAAGACACACGCTGCGTCGAAAGAAGAAATATTGAAACGGACTCAGCAGCAGAATAAAGCTCTTCAGTCAAAGCTGGAAGATCTAAATGAGGAAGTGAAATCAGTCCAGAATTTATTGAACGCAAAGAGCAACAGGGTCGAAGAGTTAGAATCTACAGTAATGCATATTAAACAGGAAAAAGAAGAGATGCTTCAGAGTCAATTGATGAATTATCAGGCTCTTGAAAAGAAGCTCATAGATGTAGAACAACAGAAATTGGAGCTGCTCAAAAATACAGAAAATCTCACGACTTTGCTGTCCTTAAAGGAGGAACTGTTACAACAGTTACAGGATGAATTAGACGGAGCAACAAAGAATATCGAGAGTTTGGAATCCGCGCTAGCTGATGCAAAATTGGAAACTAAAAAAATCATCCAGTCGAACGAAAGTTTGCATGCTGATATAATATTGCTGAAATCTGCCAAGGACAATTTGTACGAAGTTAAAGAACAGTTGCATAAGCGTAGCGAAGGACTTGAACAAGAAAAATCAAGTTTACTAGAAGAAATTAAAGATCTAAAAACACACGCTACATTGGAAGGAGAACTGTTGGCGCAGACCCAGCAGCAGAATGAAACCCTCCATTCAAAATTAAATGATCTAGATGAGGAAGTGAAATCGGTGAAAAATTTGTTGAATATGAAGAGCAGCAGGATTGAAGACTTAGAATCTACACTAACTCATATTAAAAACGAAAAAGAGGAAATGCTTCAGAGCCAATTGACGAGTTATCAGTCTCTCGAGAAGAAACACATGGATGTAGAACAAGAAAAATTGGAGCTGCTGAAGGATACTGAAAATCTGAAAAATCTACTATTCTCAAAGGAGGAACTCTTACAGCAATCCCAACAACACAGCGTAAAGCTTGAGGGTGACTTGCACGACACAAAAGATGAAATGAAAACCGTGCGGAATAAATTAGACACAGCAACAGCCAACATCAAGAGTTTGGAGTCTGCGCTAGCCGAAACAAAATTGGAAATTGACAAAATCATTCAATCGAATGAAAGCTTACATACCGAAATAAGTTTACTAAAATCTGCCAAGGACGATTTGTACAAAGTTAAAGAGCAATTGCATAAGGAAACCGAAGAACTTAATCAAGAAAAGTCACGTTTACTAGAAGAAATTAAAGAGCTGAAAATATACGCTGCATCGAAAGAAGAAATATCGACGCAGACCCAGCAGCAGAATGAAGCTCTTCAGTTAAAATTGAAAGATTTGGATGAGGAAGTAAAATCTGTACACAATTTATTGAGCGCTAAGAGCAGCAGGGTCAAAGACTTGGAATCTGTAGTATTTTATACAAAACAGGAAAAAGAAGAGATGCTTCAGAGTCAATTGGTGAGTTATCAGGCTCTTGAAAAGAAACACATGGATGTAGAACAAGAGAAGTTAGATCTGCTGCAAGATACTGAAAATCTTAAAAATGTGATTGTCTCAAAGGAGGAAATCTTACAACAATCACGAGAACACAGCGCAAAGCTTGAGGGCGATTTGTGCGATGCAAAGGATGAAATGAAAACTATGCAGGATGAGATTGAGGCGGTAACAACAAAAGTGAAGAGTTTGGAATCTGCGTTTGTCGAAACAAAACTAGAAACTCAGAAGATCATCCAATCGAATGAGAGTTTGCATGCTGAGATAAGTTTACTGAAATCTGCGAGGGACGCTTTGGACGAACTTAGACAACAATTGCATAAGCAGAGCGAAGTATTGGTACAAGAAAAATCACGTTTGGAAGAAGAAATTGAAGAGCTGAAAACACACGCCACGTCGAAAGAAGAATTATTGAAGCAGACTCAGAAGCAGAACGAAAGCCTCCAGTTAAAATTGAAAGATCTAAATGAGGAAATGAAATCTTTGCAAAATTTGTTGAGCATGAAAAGCACGAGGGTTGAAAGTTTAGAATCCATACTAGCGGAGACTGAATCCGAAAGAAAGGAGAGCCTCAGTATCATTGAGAAATTGAAATTTGAGAATGCTGAACATAAAAACTTGATACAAGGATGCACTTCGATATTAACAGAGCTGGTAAAACGCTCTAGTCAATTAACTGGCAATGAAATAACAGATATTGGCGATTCATCGATCTTAGATCTTTCCAAGCAGCTAAAAACTCTGATTAACTCTCTAGAAGTAATTCACAATACCAAGAATTCTGACCTGAAAAATTTCGAAGCTACTGTATCGACGTTGGATTTGACTGTATCCAAATTAAAAACTGATATGATACATTTTGAAGAAATTAAAATTAAAAATGACGAAGTAATTTCAGAATATTTGAAAGAAATTACAGATTTAAGAATCATTGCTGAGGAAAAGGATACCATACTGAAAAATATGGACAAATTGAAACAACAATTGTCTGACGAAAGGTCGAAGACAGATTTGTTAAACGAAGAAAAAATGTTACTGGGTAAAAATTTGCTCGATGTTAAGCGTTCGCTGATATCATTGAAAAATGAGAGATCGGTTCTTGTGGAAAATGTTAAGAATCAGAACGAGGATCTTTTGACTAAAATGAAAAGCATATCTGAAGTAATTGTAAAGATGCAGGACCAGATTAGCATTGACAATAATGTAATACTACTTCTTAGCGAAGAGAGAACTTTATCTGGTTTAAAATACGACGAAGAGAAAAAGGTGAAAGAGGATTTAAAAATAAAGTGCGAATCGTTAGAGAATGAGAACAAGAGTCACGCCAAAGAGAAGAAAGAACTTAAAGATAAATTGAACGTGATTCGTGTGAGAAATGCTAAGTTAGAAAAGAATTTAGACGAGCTGAGAAAAGAGAACAAGAAATTAGAGAGTGAAAAACCTTCTGCAGATGACGAATCGAAATTAGAGGAATTGAATGATTCTATTTCCAAATTACAACTTCAAATACAGGAATTAGAGGCAGAAAAAGTCGAACTATCCAAAAGGCCTACCGAACAAGAATTTGATTCTCGAATCAAAGAAATGTACGCTGAATACAATGAGAAGTTGGAAAAAATAAAGCAGAAAATGGTAAGCTTCTTCATTTACTTCATTTCATTTTTTATACAGTAATAATTGAAATTTCTTTTTTTTTTTCATTTAGCAGATAAAATTGATTAGCGATGTTTTAATATTTGATATACTTTGTAAATTGATATGATTTTGTAGAGACGATTATACAACATTGAAAGGAACAAAATCAAAAGGATAACGCTAGCATTGAAAGAGAAACGTTCGCCAATTCGTTTGTTGTAATTTAAATTTAGTCATATTTTGTTAATTTATAATCAATAAAGTAAACGTACGTTGTTAAAAATTTGGTCAATTTACGTTTTTTTTTACTAGAGATACAGTTTTTGGTAGAAATAAATTCTTCAATCGCATTCCGATCCTTCGTGTAGTTAAATTTAGGCAAACTATTATTAGGCGATGGTAATCGTTGGGTTTACTGTTCATATAAAATATTTCTATATGAAAAGAAAGATAGAACTTTCAAACGGAAGAGAAATAGCATTTTTATTTTTTTCCAAAGATAATATCTATAGCGTGCGTAAACTGTATTCCAGAAAATGGCATACAACGAACAAATAGCAAAGGTGAATAAAGATCAGGAGAGATTGCTTCAGGAAAAATTAAACGTTCAAAGAGTTAAGATGGAAGAACAGTGTCGTAAACATGCCGAAGAGATTACAAAGTACAAAGATCACGTGACTAAATTGAGCTCCGATTATTGGGATGTTGGTGAAAAACTGTTGGTAGAAAAACAGCAAAAGGAACAAATGGCTGCGCAGTTACAAGACTTGAAAATACGTTCTCAATATCAAAGAACTTCAGCTGCGCACAGCAATATGTCTCAGCCTGCTTCTACAACCAGAAGCAAAACTTCGAGGTGATTTATTTATCATCCTAGTATAATAATATCTCTAGAATATTCTGCGACTAATTAGATCGTGCGTTTATTTATCGTTTCAGTTTAGACAGACGAGAATTCGCGACAAACAATCGAGACGAATTATCTGCGCAAAGAACTGTTGCGACAATAAAAGAAGAAGTATCAACGTGCCCAAGACGGGAAAGTATTCAAAGCGTTCAAGCCATGCAAGGAATGGGAAATGCTTTTAAAGTCGAAGACGAAGAAGGAGAAGTTTTCAACACAAATTATTTGGGTAAATAATATTAATACTGAAAAGTTATTATTTAGCTTTCCGCGCTCTTTGATTTTTGTATCCTAGTATCGACGATTGAACTTCATTTTATATCCACAGCGGACATGAAAGCTGGACGCTGTTCATTTGCTCCTGATTTAGATAGACTATCGGTCTTACAGCTGCGAAATGCGCAGTGTAAACCACATTTGAAATCTTCATATCCAGCTGAGACCCAATTTCAGCCTGAATCTTTCACAGAGGAAGAAATAAAAGTGAGTATTTAATGATCTGTTTGAGAAACATGATGCATATCATTTCCTATATGTACTTTGTACTGTATTCTATAGATTCCCAGTCCTCTTGTTTATTCGTTTATTCGTTATGTGGCGTATTTTGTAATTGTTGTAGAGCGGTAGTACGATAGATGATGTTTTCAACGACAGTCTAAGCCAGAGTCTGCTTCCTGGAGAGAAGACTAAAAAGCGGGACAGAACTCAAGTGAGTATAAGTATAAAAAAAAATGATATGTGAATTTGTTTGAAATTCCAAGTTCATAGTAAAGGGTCAACGGATTACAGTTTCTACCTTTTACCTTATACCTCTTATCCCTCATCGTCTGTGTCTTTACTAGTATGGTTCTGGAACTTTGTGTTCAATTCTAGACCTTGTACAAACGACCCGGACCTCCGACACCAAGTAAAAACGGAGGGAGATTATCCTTGCAGGTAAGCAATGAATTTATTCATGCCTAAAAAGGTGTGACTAAAGAGGGGCTTAGCGCTAACTTAAATTCATTCATTCATTTTCACCCTAAATCTGAATGAATGATAAAACTGCATATTTTTTTATATTTTGTAAACGAAAATTAAGGACATGGTATTAACAGGGATTGGAAATTGGATAAAATACAAACAATTTATGACCTTTTTTTAACAGTTCTTCAAATTCTGGTTTATACAATAAAACTATTACTCGATCTTATTGGTTTCTTTAAAACTTCAGGGCAACGAATCGAGGAGCCCTAACTCAAGGATTCTACGAGAACGGAATGTAGAGCGAAGATCCACTGCCACACCAAGACGTTTGAAAGACTTATTTGGAGGAAGTTCTCGAAGACAGGATGAGGTGAGACTACAGCATTTACAATATTTATTTGCTCTCATTTCTCAGTCCATTCTAAGTCCAGTTAGAATATGAAGAGAAAATTGGTTCAATTGAAATAACGAATAAATTTGAACAGAATGTTTCAGGAACTCCGAATCGTCGTCGGTTAAGCAGCATCTTCCGTAAACCGAAATAAAAGGAATAATTTATAATTAAAAACGATTGCACGTTGCATGAAATGAAATTTTAACAGTAATGATTTACAACTAAGGGATTTTTACCGTAATGTTTTTTTTTTTTTTTTTTTTTAATAATCTATTGTTTCGAGAGGAAGAGAGATGTACATAAAAATATCTATACTACTTAGTTGGATGTAAATAATGTTGTGTTTTTTTATTCTTTAAAAAGAATTAACAATATGTATAAAATGTTCTAATTTAGTATAACGCACAGTGCCTGTACATTTGAGAGGACTGTTTGGACAAATAGTGAATAGACAAACCGAAAGTAATTCATTTACTTGTGCCTTCTAATATAGAATAGTTGCGGGGGTTTCATTAGAACTTCTATTATTGATGAGTTGTAACGATGAAAATATTTCACTCTCAAAAGCGTTAATAAAAAACTAAAAGTGGATCACTTTTAATTGAAATGAAAAAATTCAACTCTATCATTACAGTATTCCCTCCGAATAAGGCCGCTTCTTATGATCATTGCTCGAACGCTTACCCCACACCATTTCTGTTTACGAGTGTTTATACGTAGCCCTATTCAGAGGTTGAGCCAGGGGCCGGATCGAGCTGTGCTTCTAAGCTATTAGTGGGAGAAATTAGTTTCCAAGAATCATACTTCCCTCACCACCTTCGAATGGCCCTATTCGGAGGAAATGCTGTATATATATCTTGGTTTTCTCAATTCCAATTTCATTCTGTGACTGTACTCGCCCTTGGTAAAGTTATAATTATTTAAACATTCTTATTTCTGTTCTACTTTGAAATCTATACCAAATAATTCAAACATGACTGCCATTCAGTTTTAATATAAGATATTTTAGACTTCAGTACTGTGAATTATGCAAGCTGATATAGAACAACTCGGTCCAGATATCCTGCAACCCATTGCTTTGGAGGAATGGCCATTGCTTCAGAAGTTCCTTAAAGTTGACTGGCCAAAATATGCTTTAGTGAGTTTTCATTCTTTCAATAATTCAGCTACTTCATTACCTTATCTTTATATGATCGAACACGGTTTTTTTTTTTTTTTTATTACAGTACTATTACTGGATTGAAAATGCTATCAAATGGAAGAAACAGGATCCGGACTTGGCAATACAAATCTATTGTCCTCATGGAAAGTACCGAGAGGATGCAACTTTTGTAGGAACATCAAGTGTGAGTTTGTTTTTATTAATTCAAATTTGATTTTAGGACAATTAAGCTTTGTGAAATTGGAATATAAATATCCTTTCAGTATTCGATGAACGTCTTTATTTTCACAAAAGAAACATCTGGAAAGAAATTATACGATGCCCTTGTTGAAACTAACAGACTTGATTGGAGCAAGAAAATTACATTTCTTGTTGTTCATGCATATATCCAGCCTATTTTACTTGCTGCATTAGCTACTCTTAAAACTAATCGAGGAATTGAAATAAATGAATGTTTGCCAGTCTGTCTTTGGATCAAGTCTGCTGATGAGTGCGCCAATGTGGACATAAAGTATGCTACAAGCAATTGATAGGCACAATTATTTGGATAATTCTCTCGAGATACTCATTTTTCGAGGTGCAAAAAAAAATAATTAAAAAAACTGTTCATTTTTACTTTTCAAAGTATGGATGACCTTTAGTATGAATCAATAAGACATAATTACCACTTGGACAAACTTTGCAAGAAAAAAGTCATAAGCATAAAAAATTAAACTTTGAAAAACTTATTGCGCCCGTTACAATATGAGAAGATGTGACGGTTACAGGCCAGAGGAATGACATTTAGGCGTCAAACACTAGTAGCTAGCGTCAAAGCTAGTAGCAGTATCTCAAAATATCACAATCTAATAGATTCTGGTAAAAAAATCTAACAAATCAGAGCGATTATTGGAAACAAACTCGGTTACCAGGAAAATGAGTATCTCAGGAGAATTACCCATTTACACTTTTAGCTGGTATAAAATAATTCCTATATACAATTTCACATGATTTTTTCATTGAGAACAGACCATCCGATAAATATTTAGAAATTATTATCATGTGATAGTAGTACATACATTGCTTAATCAACAACATTACGAACTTCAGTTTTATGGGGAATAACGTTTGTAAAACTAACAGGGTACCAGAGGAATGTTACTTGGAAGATCTAAATCCATCTCATCTTTCTATAATACATTCGGTATGGCCACACGCGGATAAGGAGCAGCCAGAGAATTCCATGAAACTTCTCAGAGCTACGCTAACGCTGAATAAGAGTGTGGGACTGTTTTTAAAAAAAGGGAACATTCTAGTATCTTGGGCATTCCACAACGAATGGCATGGTATAGGGGTAGTGCAGACCTTAGAAGCTTACAAGAGGAAAGGCTACTCTAAAACTGTAGTTAATGCTCTGGCTAAACGGCTTGGAAAAGCAGGAATATCTCCTGTTCTAGGTGTGATGGGTGGCAACACCTCTTCAGAAAATATGTTTGCTTCGCTTAATTGGAAGCGTATTATCCCAGGTGTATGTGTAATGATGAAAGAACATCCTCCAAGTGGAAATTGAAATATTCCCATAGTCCAAATATCTTATTTTATAATATTGCATGTATTTAAATTTCCAATTATCAGTTCTTTCAGAATAAAAGTTACGTTATAATATTAGAGCGTTGAAAAAGTATTTATAGAACATATTAATTATCGTAGAGCACAGCTTCAGTCTTTAAAGTTTAAACAGATTACTCAGACAGCATAAGTAGTAGTGAGTTATCTTCTTTTTCTTCTTTCGTTTTGGCTTATCTCCTATAAGGAATTTGACCTATATTGAGATCATTTTCAATTGATTTTGTTTTTAAATTCTTGATGGTTTTTTAATTGGTTTATAATTTGATTTTAATTTAAATTTTTTAACTTTTTATTTTTTTGAATTTTTTTTTTTAGGATATATCTTACGTAATTTGGCAATTAGTCTAGGACTTTATAGTTTCTTTACGCTCCATAGGTAAGAATAGCAACAACTCTAATATCAGGACCAATCATTTTCCTGGACAAAACTGCCAGACTAATGGCTGCTTTCTTCACCTCCAGATAAGTTCTCGATAACTTTATCTGGAAGATATCTTCCAGAATTGGTGTTTTTCACGTCTGTAAAGTCACTATCTGGTGGATAAAGTTATCTGCTACCCGAAGTGGCGTGTAGCGATTCTCGATCTTTTGGCGTTAGTCAACGCCGGTCGTTATCTTCAAGTTGGCGCCTTTTTTAACACCTGGCTCTATCGATATCCAACGTTGACTTCACATCAAATATAAGCATTAGCGCCTGGTCGCTATCGCTAGGTAACGACCGATAACAATAACTTTGAACTCCAAAGTTGGTAACACATACAGTGTTCTCATTGGCCAAATAGACTGGACTCGTCAAACGTCAAGTTAACGACCGGCGTTAACTAACGCCAAAAGATCGAGAATCAGATATTGACTTCAGTGCCCCCTTGTATGATTGTAAGCATCCAAAATTACTGAACTGCTCCGAAATTGTCTCTACATAATCCTAAAATATGACAATACGTTTCCCGTGCGTGATTGAACGGTGTACACGATATCTCAGGCTGTGATTGATGAATCGACTTGAAATTTGGTACGCAAGCTGAGACGGATACACGTTGCGGGAATTTCATTAAAACTACTATTACTGATGAGTTATAACAATGAAAATATTTCACCCTTGAAAGTGTTGATAAAAAATAAAAAGTGGATAACTTTTAATTGAAATGAAAAAATTCAACTCTCCATTATTATTATATAATATATCTTAGTTTCCTCCTTTCCGATTTCATTCCACGCTACAGCTGGGTGACTGTACTCACCTTTGGTAAAGTTATAATTATTTCAAGATTCTGTGTTCTGTTTTACTTTGGAGTCTATATTAGATGAGACAAACACCGCTGCCATTCAGTTTTGATACAAGATTTTTCAGACTTCGGTACTCTGAATTATGCTAGCTGATATAGAACAACTCGGTCGAGATATCCTGCAACCCATTGCTTTGGAGGAATGGCCATTGCTTCAGGAGTTGCTTACAGATAACTGGCCAAAATATGCTTTTGTGAGTTTTGATTCTTTCAATATTCCAGCTTCTTCATCAACTTATCTTTATACGATGTAACACAGTTTTTTTAATTACAGTACTATTACTGGATCGAAAATTCTTTCAAATGGAAGAAACAGGATCCGGACTTGGACATAAAAATCTATTGTCCTCATGGAAAGTACAAAGATGATGCAACTTTTGTAGGAATATCCAATGTGAGTTTTTTTTTTATTCATTCAAATTTGATTTTAGGACAATTAAGCTTTGTGAAATTAGAATACAAATATCCTTTCAGTTTTCGATGATCGAAGTCTTTATTTTCACAAAAGAAACATCAGGAAAGAAATTACACGAGGTTCTTGTTCAAACCAACAGACTTGATTGGAGAAAAAAAATTACATTCGTTGCTGTTCCTGCATATATTCAGCCTATTTTACTTCATGCATTAGCTACTCTTAAAACTAATCGAGGAATTGAAATAGATGAATATATGCCAATCTGTGTTTGGATCAAGTCCGCTGATGAGTGCGCCAATGTGGACATAAAGTATGCTACAAGCAATTGATAAGCACAATTATTTACACTTTTAGCTGGTGTTTAATATTTCCTATACATTTTCGCGTGATTTTTTCATTATTAAGATGTTCAGAAATTATTACTTCAGCTTTATGAGGCATATCGTTTATAAAACTAACAGGGTGCCAGAGGAATGTTATTTGGAAGATCTAAATCCATCTCATCTTTCTATAATACATTCGTTATGGCCACACGCAGATAAGAAACAGCCAGAAAATTCCATGAAACTTCTCAGAGCCACGCTAAGGCTGAATAAAAGTGTGGGACTGTTCTTAAAAAAAGGGAACATTCTGGTATCCTGGGCTTTCCAGAACGAATGGCATGGTATAGGGATAGTGCAGACCTTAGAAGCTTACAAGAGGAAAGGCTACGCTAAAACTGTAGTTAATGCTCTGGCTAAACGGCTTGGAAAAGAAGGAATATCTCCTGTTCTAGGTGTGATGCGTGGCAACACCTCTTCAGAAAATATGTTTACTTCGCTTAATTGGAAGCGTATTATCCCAGCTACATGGGTAATGATGAAAGAACATCCTCCAAATGCAAATTGAAATATTCCTACAGTCCAAATATCTTATTTTATGATATTGCATGTATTTGAATTTCCAATTATCAGTTTTTTCAGAATAAAAGTTACTCTCTAATATTAGAGCCTTGAAAAATTATTTACAAAATATATCCGTTATCGTAGAGCATGGCTTTAGTCTTTCAAGTATATACAGATTAGTCAGACAGCATAGCAGTGAGTTATGTAACTGCAATTTAGCTATTAATACAATTCACAATGAAGCTATGTATGAAATTGTTTAAATTGAATCCTGCATGCGTATGTATTTGAGAACAGAGTGTGCTAGCGATCCTGATAGTTCTAGAGATCCTAGAAAAATATACTGAAATCTATGGCTTTTTGAAATACTACGAGGATATTACTAAGAGACAAAAAATAATTAGACGGTATTTCAATCATATATGAGTTTCAAACTAAACGAGATTAAACGTATTACATTACAAGTAGATATCGGTGATGTGACTAATGCATCTGCTGCATCATAGGCTTATCAGAGTTTTTAATTAATATTAATATAATATATAAAACTGATACTAAACTGTACTTGCAGTTGATAAAGTAGGTTGTTACTAAGTGAAAGTCGTGTGGTGTTTATTGGAGTAATACTATCACAGCTGTAATTCAGTACAAAGATGAAGCATTTCATACTACAGTAGTGTGAGTCATGCTGGCAGAGACAGAACTAGGTCCCGATATTCTGCAACCAATTTCTTTAGAGAAATGGCCCTTGCTTCAAAATCTCCTGAAAGCTGACTGGCCAATATATGCTTTTGTGAGTTTTAATTTTCTCTATATTCCTAGTTCTTCAGTCTGATGATTGATGATTAAAACTTTTACTATTTAATTGAATCATCGTTTTTTTAGTATCGTTAATTTCTCACGAACCAGATTCATTCTTAGCAAAGCATATTATCTTATCACAAATACTTATGAAAGGCAGGGGTAGATGCAACAGATGAATAATCAAATTTTTATTACAGTACTATTATTGGATTGAAAATTCTATCAGATGGAAAGAGCAGGATCCAGACTTGGCGATACAAATCTATTGTCCTCATGGAAAGTACAAAGATGATGCAACTTTTGTAGGAATATCAAACGTAAGTTTGTCTTCGTTGATTTAAATTTCATTTCAAAAGACCGATCACTAAACAGGCGAGTTTATATTTACAGTATTCATGGTGGAGTGTGATAGTCTTCACAAAAGAACCGTCTGGAAAGAAATTACACGAGGCCTTGGTAGAAACGTGTCGAATTGACTGGAGCAAAGGAATAACATTTAGCGCTGTTCACGCTTACATCCAGCCTATTTTATTTTCTGCATTAACTACTCTCAAAACTGATCGAGGAATTGAAATAGACGGAGATGTACCAGGCTGTTTTCGGATAAAGTCTACTGATGAGTGCGCCAATGTAGAAATAGAGTATGAAATTGGCAATTATTTGTAATTGTAGCTGGTTTAGAATGATTGGTATCGTTGATATGAATTGATGAAATTTGTATAAATTACAGAGTGCCAGAGGAATGTTATCTGGGAGACCTGGATTCATCTCATGTTCCTATAATACATTCGCTATGGCCACATGCGGACAAGGAAAATCCAGAGAATTCGATGAAACTCCTCCGAACTACACTAACGCTAAACAAAAGTATGGGGCTCTTCTTAAAAGAAGGAAACGTTTTGGTATCCTGGGCTTTTCACAATGACTGGCATGGCTTGGGTACGGTGCAGACCTTGGAAGCCCACAAGAGGAAAGGATACGCCAAAGTTGTGGTCAATGCGTTGGCTAAACGGCTTGGAAAAGCAGGAATATCTCCTGTTCTATCTGTTGTTTCTGGCAACATCGCTTCAGAAAATATGTTCGAATCACTTAATTGGAAGCGTACTGTCCCTGCAACGTGGGTAATGATGAAGAAACATCATCCAACAGCAAAGTGAAATATTTTACTTTAGTATAATATTGAAATTCATTAGACTCTGAATGATTTATTCTAATTTGAAAATGCATCCCTGTCCGGGGGTACGGATCACCTGTAAAACAAACTCAGAATTGTAAATATATACATGGTATTGTATATCTGCCCTTTCATTGATTAGCGCTTGCTAAAAGTGTCATGGCTGACTGCCAAGGGATTGTTTGCAAAATATTTCGCATTTTTCAGACTGAAAGTTATCTAGTGCTCTTAAAACCACTAACACATATTTATAAAAATTAATGGTCTGGATTGCTATAAAATTTGCGTTTTTTCAACAAGAAAAAAAGCCTTTTCAGATCAATAACTTTGCCTTCACTTATTAGATTGCAAAAAGATTCTTTTCATCACGAAACTGCTAGTGATATTTTCTTTTTTTAAAGTATATGGAGGTGGGAATGGGCGTTATCAGTCTCAATGTCATTCAGATAACAAAGAATATATTTGCACTGTTATTGTGATAAAGAAATGTAGATAGCAAGTAAATTGACTGCTCGTTGATCTGATGATGAATTAGTGAAGACACTTCAAGCAATGACAATTTCCTTATTGTGGCAATTTGTGATATAAATATATCTTTCTATTTATTGAATGATATACCTAAATATGTCTCAAGGCTGGGTGCCCAGCAATCTTGAAAACCTCATAGGTCCTGGAAATATCCTCAAATATCAGATCCTAAGATCAAAGCAACTGAAACCGAAGCGTATTGTGCTTGTCTTTGATGAATTATTTGGTTTTTTAATTTTATTGTTACTCCCACAAAGACAAATTACTGAAGAAATCATCCTGGAATACTAGATCTTCTGTCCTGAATGAGGACTTGATTTTATAAAATGTCGGCAAAAAGCTTCCTATGAAGGAATAGCAATTCATGGTTGCAGGAGTTGTAGGATTTGCTCAAAAGATCCCTTTCGCTCAAATCAATGTTTATTCAGAGAATTACCTTGACGTTGATAAAGTAATCTGGCTTTAATTGCAATTTACTGAGTAATTAAATCAGAAATGGCATCAAGAATTGCACCGAGGCATTGCAGTATTTAGTAACACCAATTATGCAATCGGAGATAGAACTCAGTTCTGATATCTTGCAACCGATCCCCTTGGAGGAATGGCCATTGCTTCAGAAGCTCTTGAAATTTGACTGGCCAGACCATTCGAATGTAAGTTTACAAATCATATTTCAATACTTCTTTGGTTTCTAATTACTCAGAAACATGATTTCAATATCTAACAGAGTATTTTATTTCAGTACTATTACTGGATCGAAAATTCTATAAAATGGAAGAATCAAGATCCGGCATTGGATCTGCAAATCTACTGTCCCCAAAGGAAGTACCAAGACGATACGACGTTTGTGGGAATATCAAATGTGAGTTTGCTATCCTTAATTGAAATAACATGCTAATAATTAAAGTACTGCATAAATTTGTAAGATAATTTATATTCAGGATATCAGAATGTACAGTAAATATACTTATAGTTTTCGACGTACGATGTCTACATCTTCACAAAAGATCTATCTGGAAAGAGATTACACGAGGCTCTAATACAAACGAACCGATTTGACTGGAGCAAAGAAGTTAGATTTAGCGGTGTTGACGAATACATCAAGCCTGTTTTGCTATCGGTATTAGCTTTTCTTAAAACCAATCGAGGAATTGAAATAAACACCGTAATACCAAGTTACTTCTACATCAAGCCTGCGAATGATTGTGCTAATATGGAAATAGAGTATGTATGTAGAATTAATAGAAGTCTGTAATTAGTTGCATTTGTAGCTGGTATAAAATAATTAGTTATTAATATAGTTACTTATACGCATAACGTTTTAAACCAATAGAGTGCCGGAAGAATGTTATTTAGGAGACCTGAATCTATCTCATCTCTCTACAATACATTCGTTATGGGTGTATGCTGACAAAGAACAGCCAGAAAATTCCGTGAAACTCCTCCAGCCCATGATAACACTGAACCGAAGTCCTGGACTTTTCTTAAAAGAAGGTGATGTTCTAATATCCTGGGTTCTTCACAACGAATGGCATGGTTTGGGAGTATTGCAGACACTGGAACTCTACAAGAGAAGAGGCTTTGCCAAAATTGTGGTCAAAGCTCTGGCTAAACGACTTGGAAAAGAAGGAATATCTCCTATTGTAACCATCACGTCTGGCAACACCCCTTCTGAAAATTTGTTTGCTTCTCTCGATTGGAGACCTACAAGTCCATGCTCATGGATAATAATGAAAAGACAATTTCCGAGCTGCAATTAATGTATTTACAAAAAAAAAATCATTGATGACTATGAAGTTTTCCAATTGAACTATGTCCTATGCGAGTGTCTCTGTGAATATCCTGATATCGATTCACTCATTATTCGTTTTTCCATCATATACCTGTCTTAAATGAGTATTTTTTTTTTTTTTTTTTTAAATTAAATTAAATTTAATCAGATTTATTATGGATGGCAAAAGTAACAGCCTTCAAGCTCCCATTAACATTAGGTAACATTTTTCCATCAAATATTGACTTCAAAAAGTAAGACATTGGATATCTCTTTGGATAGTTGTAGATTTTCTCTTTAAACTTCCAACTACATCACTCTCTTGGGACGTTATCATAGTTTCATAGATAGCCCTGTCAAATTGGATGTTATCATCTAGTTGGAATTCGCGTTCTATCGATAACCAGGCGTAACTATCATTGATAGAGTGATTACGTATAACTTATAATTTGATATGAATAACGAACAAGCTATCGCCTAATTGCAGGGTTCAGTAAAACCAATCATACAGTCGAAGATGGAACTCAGTTCCGATGTCTTGCAACCACTTCCCTTAGAAGAATGGCCAATACTTCAGAAGCTCTTAAAGGTTGATTGGCCAAGGCATGCGAATGTGAGTTTCAAATTTACATTTTGTTACTTTGCTTTTAGAATTGAACATGGTTTTACTTGGAATTTTTATTTATCATATTGTCTCATAGATGAAATTCTCATTTTCACTTTATGTGTTTTATTAAAAGTATTTTGCAAACTACCTCTGAAGTAGAGGCAAATGACATCTAACAGAATATTGCATTTCAGTATTATTACTGGATCGAAAATTCTATAAAATGGAAAAAACAAGATCCAGACTTGGCCCTACAAATCTATTGCCCCCTAGGAGAGTACCAAGATGATACGACGTTTGTGGGAATATCGAGTGTAGGTCTGCTTCTCTTAATTGGAATTACAGCCTTGAATTAGCACATAGTCAAGCTAGAAATGTACTACGAAAATAAACCTAACTAGCCAACTGGTACTAAATCGGGTCTATCTAAATTCTAGAACTCATTACTCCACCTGATGAGGCTGCTATCAAACAGATTCATGCATACTTCTTTTTTCCATACCGATGCACAATTTCTGGGCTCTCATTAGTTTGAAGAGCCTGATCACTTGGTCAACGAATTTAAGGGCTTGTTTGTAAATTAATTCATATTCAAAATATTGAAGCGTACATTCAATATGCTTATAGTTTGCAACCTACGACGTCTGTATCTTCACAAAAGATCCATCTGGTAAGAGATTATACGATGCTCTGATACAAACAAACCGATTCGACTGGAGTAAAGAAGTTACATTCAGTGGTGTTGATAAATCTATTGCACCTATTTTGTTATCGGTATTAGCACTTCTTCGAAGCAGTCGAGGAATTGAAATCAAGTCAGTAACACCAGAAAATTTTTGGATCAAACCTGCCAGAGAGTGTGCCAATTTGGAAATAGAGTACGTATATAAAGTCAATGGAAGTCGGTAATTAGTCGCACTTATAGCTGGTATAAAATAATTTGTTTTCACACTTTCACATTATTCTTCATAGTGCTGTCTTCAGCAAAAAATATCACCCCTCTTTCTAAGTGGACAAAAAAAAAAATATTCAATCAGCTGCGCTTTACAACTTTTATTTCAACTTTTCAATAAGTTGGTACATATTATTGTAATATTGATAGCTCAGTGACAACTTGGTAACATTACGAACTTTTACCTTGAATCAAATAGTTATTTACATGCATAACGTGTTTAAACCAACAGAGTGCCGACAGAATGTTATTTGGCAAATCTGAATCCATCACATCTCTCTATAATACATTCATTATGGCCGCACGCTAACAAGGAGCAGCCAGAAACTACCATGAAACATCTACGAACCCTGATAACACTAAATAAGGGTATTGGACTTTTTTTGAAAAAAGGTGATGTTCTGGTATCTTGGACTCTTCAGAACGAATGGCATGGATTGGGAGTATCACAGACACTGGAATCCTACAAGAGAAGAGGCTATTCCAAACTTGTGATCAATGCTCTAGCCAAACAACTTGGAGAAAAAGGAATATCTCCTACTTCAATAGTCGTGGCCAGCAACACCATTTCTGAAAAGCTCAGCGCTTCCCTCAATTGGACACGTATTATTCCATGTGTATGCATAATAATGAAGAAACAACTTTCGAACAATAGAACAATATCTAAATATTAACAAAATCACGTGGCAGCAATATTAAGCGGCCCGTGAGCTCCCCAACTATCGCCATTATGTAGTAGTAAGTGAGTCCTAAATGAAAATGCAATCATTTTTATTGGATCAGATTTTATTTGAAGATAATATCTGTACTAGGACAGAAAATAATGAATATTAATATTAAGAGCTCCGCTTTTGACAGGCATCTCCCCCCCCCCCCCTCCCCCCCACCACCACCACCACCACCAAAGTATTTCAATGCGAATTTTGAAAAAAAAAAAAAAATTGTCGATTTTTTTGAACCGGTCTAATAATCAATGAATGCTTGCAATTAATCAACTATAAAATAATTAGTCCACACTCGTACATTACTTTTCATACAATCTCCGGCATAACGTATTAACTGTTTTTTCCAATGAAAAAATGATCATGGTATTAATAAAACAATTCTCGATTAACAACATTACGAAATTTCACTCCACCAATTATTCATACTTGTAACATTCTGAAACAAACAGTTGGAAGAATGTTATTTGCGAGACCCTGAATCCATCACATCTTTCTACATTACATTCATTATTATTATTTATTTGTACAGATGGGACAAGTCCCCTTGGGCGAAAAGGTGTACAGGTGAATGCCAACATAGACTAGAGTAAAGTAAAGTAAAATAGAGTAGAGTAGAGAAGAGTAGATTAAGGTAAAGGAAGATAAAGTAAGGTAAGATAAGACAAGGCAAGATACAGAAAGTACCCTTATGGAAAAAAACCCTCAAATTTAAGGGGTAAATTCGCTCCCCCAAAGTTTTGGGGGTTTACCATGAAAACACAGGACTTACCCTGTACTTGGCGGTAAAATTTGAGGATATACCCTGAGTTTTCATGGTAAGCCTGCAAAACTTTGGGGGTGCGAATTTACCCCTTAAATTTGAGGGTGTTTCCCGTAAGGGTAATGCTCTAAAGTAAAGTAACGTTAGGTAAAGACCGTACGCTAAATTAACGTAAGGTAAGGTATTATGGCCGTACGCTGACAAGGAGCAGCCAGGAAATGACATGAAACTTCTTCAGCCCATGGTAACACTGAACCAAAGTCCTGGGCTATTCTTGAAAGAAGGTGATATTCTAATATACTGGGTTCTTCACAACGAATGGCATGGCTTGGGAGTATTGCAGACACTGGAACCCTACAAGAAAAGAGGTTTTGCCAAAATTGTGGTCAAAGCTCTGGCTAAACGACTTGGAAAAGAAGGAATATATACTATTGTAACTATCTCATCCGGCAATATCCTTTCTGAAAATTTATTTGCTTCTCTGAATTGGAGACCCACTAGTCCATGCTTATGGATAACAATGAAAATAGTGTTTTTTGATACAAGAGCGCAAAGTAGCCATCCGCGTACGAGTGTGAAGGCCTTAACGAGCCTGATGGCGAGCCGAAGGTAGCGAGTGAGGCACCTTCAGACGAGTAAGGGATTGCTGCCTTGGGCTTGCGTATTGAACTCTATTTTTGTTGAGAAATTCAACGAAACGACATCGTCTGTTCGTATAACTAATAATTTGATATGAATAACTAACAAGCTATCGCCCGATTGCAGTGTTCATTAAAACCGATCATACAGTCGAAGATGAAACTCAGCTCTGATGTCTTGCAACCACTTTCCTTAAAAGAATGGCCTTTACTTCAGAAGCTCTTGAAGGCTGATTGGCCAAGGCATGCGAATGTGAGTTTCAAATTTATATTTTGTTTTATTTATCATAATGTCTCATGGATGAAATTCTTATTTCACTTTATGTGTTTTATAGAAATTATTCTGCAAATTACCTCTGAAGTAGAGTCAAATAAGCTATATGTGACACCTAACAGAAGCTGAGTTTGGTAATACAGATCTGACTACTCCGAATGCTCCCGATCTACCCCTCTTCTTCCAATATTCATAGGTCGAAAAGAGACATGAGAGTTCAGGAGTATTCGGAGTAGTCAGATCTGTATTTACCGAACTCAGCTAGAGTATCGCATTTCAGTACTATTACTGGATTGAAAATTCTATAAAATGGAAAAAGCAAGATCCAGACTTGGCCCTACAAATTTATTGCCCCCAAGGAAAGTACCAAGATGACATGACTTTCGTGGGAATATCAAGTGTAGGTTTGCTTTTCTTAATTGAAATCACAGCCTTTCATTAGCACATAGTTAAGCTACAAAAGTACTACAAATATGAATCTAAAAAGCCAACCCGAACTAAATCTGATCTAAATCTATCTAAATTCTGGGACTCATTACTCCACCTGATGAGGCTGCTATCAAACAGATTCGTACACACTTCTTTTCTCCATTCCGACGCACAATTTCTGGGCTCTCATTAGTTTCAAGAGCCTGATCAATTGGTTAGCGAGTTTAAAGGCTTGTTTGTAAGATTATTTATATCCGAAACATTGAAAGGTATATTGAATATGCTCATAGTTCTCAACCTACGACGTCTGTATCTTCACAAAAGATCCATCTGGGAAGAGATTATACGAAGCTCTGATACAAACGAACCGATTTGACTGGAGTAAAGAAGTTACATTCAATGCTGTTGACAAACATATCGAACCTATTTTGTTATCGGTATTACCATTTCTTCGAAGCAATCGAGGAATTGAAATGAAGGAAGTAATAGCAGCTGATTTTTGGATCAAACCGGCCATCGAATGTGCCAATTTGGAAATAGAGTATGTATAATAGAGTCAATGAAAATCGGTAATTAGTTGCATTTTCTAGCTAGTACAAAATAATTAGTATATACGCTTTCACATTATTCTTCATAGTGCTGTCTTTGGCAAATAATATGAGCCTCCTTTCTAAGCATAGAAAAAACAAATATCCAATCAACTGCATGTAACAACTTTCATTCAGACTACCCAATAAGTTAGTACATATTGTTATGATATTGATAGGCCAGTACCTGAGCCATTAACATTACGAACTTTTACTTTGAATCAAATAGTTATTTACATGCATATTGTATTAAAACCTACAGGGTGCCGGAAGAATGTTATTTGGGAGACCTGAATCCATCACATCTCTCTACAATACATTCGATATGGCCAAGGGCTAACAAGAAGCAGCCAGAAACTAGCATGAAACTTCTACACACCCTGCTAACACTGAATAAGAGTATTGGCCTTTTCTTGAAAGAAGGTGATGTTTTAATATCCTGGGTTCTTCACAACGAATGGCATGGTTTGGGAGTATTGCAGACACTGGAACCCTATAAGAGAAGAGGCTTTGCCAAAATTGTGGTCAAAGCTCTGGCTAAACGACTTGGAAAAGAAGGAATATCTCCTATTGTAACCATCGGGTCTGGCAACACCGTTTCTGAAAATTTGTTTGCTTCTCTCGATTGGAGACCTTTAAATCCATGCTTATGGATAATGACGAAAAAACAGTTCTCGAGCTGCAATCAATGTATTTACCAGACAAATCATTAATGACTATGAAGTTTTTCAATTGAACCCTATGTGAGTGTCTTTGGAAATGTCCTAATATCGATTCACTCATTATTCGTTTTGATATAGTATATGCTTAGCACTCCTTTACGTCTAATCGTATCGTTCATAGATAGTCCTACATATTTGCTGGCAAAATATCTCAACAATATTCTACAAACCCAATATCTAAAACCTGCTTTATCTATCAGGGACAGCTGTGTTCTGGTTAAAAAAACTGGAACACATCCCTTTCAGTTGACCATATACTAGTGTCTCTAGACGTAGTCTTACTATTCACAAATGTTCCAACAAACCTAGCAATAACAGTGGTACAAAAGAGATGGGATTTCGTAAAAAACAATGTAACCATCCCACTTGTGATAAAATGAATAAACACCTAGTGGGTCGCAACTAGGTGCAGAATGCCTGTTGCGTTTTTGTTCAATTATAGTTGTAGAGTAAATAGATGCAACCGATAGATGAAATCGCGGTAAAATGAATATAATATCATAAATATTAATGTATATAGGTAATTTATATATTGAATAAAACTTATAATAAAAGTAATCAATTATTTCAACAGAAGAGGTCAAGTTTAATCAATTAGGTGTGCGTCATACAGCATTAATAAAAAAGTCTTGAGGCATCGCGGATTGCACTTCGGTCTCTCTGCCTGTACGTGGTTGCTACTTAGTCCAAAGGGTACCTAAAGTTCACCTCATATATTATTAGACTTGCTATGGATGGCAAACGTAGCAGCCTTCGAGCTCCCACTAACATGAGATAACATTTTTCCACCAAATATTGACTTGAAAAAGTAAGACATTAGATATCTCTTTGGGTAATTGAAGATTGTCTCTTCAAACGTGCAATTACATCACTGTCTTGGGATGTCATCTTAATTTCATAGATAGCCCTGTTCAAATTGGGTGTTATCACCCACTTGGCATTTGCGTTCTCTCGTTAACTGAGCGTAGCTATCATTGATAAAGTAGTTATAACTAATAATTTGATGTGAATAACAAACAACCTATTGTCTAATTGCAGTGTTTATTGAAACCAATCATGCAGTCGGAGATGGGACTCAGGTCTGATGTCTTGCAACCACTTCCCTTAGAAGAATGGCCATTACTTCAGAAGCTCTTGAAGATTGATTGGCCAAGGCATGCGAATGTGAGTTTCAAATTTACATTTTGTTACTTTGCGTTTAGAATTGAACATGGCTTCACTTGCATCGTTTATTTATTGTATTGTCTTATGAATGAAATTCTTATTTCACTTCATATGTTTTGTGAAAAATATTCTGCAAACTACCTCTGACGCAGAGGCAATATATGTAGCGTCTAACAGAACATCGCTTTTCAGTACTATTACTGGATCGAAAATTCTATAAAATGGAAAAAAAAAGATCCGGACTTGGCTCTACAAATCTATTGTCCCCAAGGGAAGTACCAAGATGACGTGACTTTCGTGGGAATATCAAGTGTAGGTTGGGTTTTCTTAACTGAAATTACAGCCTTTCATTAGCACATAACTAGAGAAGTTCTACGAAAATAAACATAAATAGTCAACCGGTACTAAATCGGGTCTATCTAAGTTCCAGCACTCCTTACTTCATCTGGTAAGGCTGCTATCAGACAGATTCATAATACTTCTTTTTTCTATTCCGACGCACAATTTCCGGGCTCTGATTAGTATCAAGAGCCTGATCACTCGTTCAACGAGTTTGAGGGCTTGTTTGTATATGTATAATTCACATTTGAAACATTAAAACGTATATTCAATATGCTTATAGTTCGCATTCTACAGCGTCTATATCTTTACAAAAGATCCATCTGGAAAGAGACTATACAAGGCTCTGATACAAACAAACCGATTCGACTGGAGTAAAGAAGTTATATTTAGTGGTGTTGACAAACAAATCGAACCTATTTTGTTAGCTTCATTAGCACTTCTTCGAAGCAGTCGAGGAATTGAAATAAACAAAGTACTACCACATAATTTTTACATCAGAACTGCCGACGACTGTGCCAATTTGGAAATAGAGTATGTATATAGAATCAATTGGAATCGGTGATTAGCTGCATTTATAGCTTGTACAAAATAATTGGTATTTACGCTTTCTCATTATTTTTCATAGTGCTGTCTTCAGCAAAAAAGTATCACTCTTCTTTCTAAGTAAAGAAAAGATGTATATATATACATCCAATCAGCTGCGCCTAACTACTTTATTCAGACTATGCAATAAGTTGGTGAATATTATTATAATATTAATAGGCCAGTGTCTAATACATGCATGATGTGTTTAAACCTACAGGGTGCCGGAAGAATGTTATTTGGGAGACCTGAATCCATCACATGTCTCTATAATACATTCATTATGGCCGCACGCTTACAAGGAGCAGCCAGAAATTACCATGAAACATCTACGGGTCCTGGTAACACTAAATAAGGGTATTGGACTTTTCTTGAAAAAAGGTGATGTTCTGGTATCTTGGATGCACCATAACGAATGGCATGGATTAGGAGTAGCACAGACACTGGAATCCTACAAGAGAAGAGGCTATTCCAAAGTTCTGAACAATGCACTGTGTAAACGACTTGGAAAAGAAGGAATATCTCCTGTTTCAGCCGTCGGGTCCAGCAACACTATTTCTGAAAATCTCGTCATCTCCCTCAATTGGACACGTATTACTCCATGTGTATGGATAATCATGAAGAAACAACTTCCGAGCAATAGAACCATATCTAAATATTAACAAAATCGTGTAGCAGCAGTATCAAGCGGCCCGTGAGATCCTGAACTATCGTCATTATGTAGTAGTAAATGAGTCCTCAATGAAAATGCGATCTCTTTTATTGGATCAGATTTTATTTGAAGATAATATCTGTACTAGGATAGAAAATATACTCCATGTACCTCTAAGAATGTGTCAATATTTATTGAATAAATATTGAATGCAGTAGATATCATAAAAGCGATCAGTGAAAACTGTATGAACAATACCAAATACCAATGTCTCTCCTGTTGCCTCTGGTCATAGGACTGAAAAGTTCTTTACATCGCATCCTAGATAAGTGTCTCTGAAAATATCATAAAATCGATTCATTCATTATTTGTCTTCATATTCCATGTCTTCTGATAGCCTGTCTAATTTCTTCCATTCATTCATGTTTTTCATTTTGACCCCAATCCTTCAATGCATTCGGTCTATTACTCACCTATATATTTTCCGATTCATATTTTTATTCATGTTCAGTGAAGTTAAATCTAAACTCATACTATGGATGGTAACAGCATTAACAGCCTCCAAGCTGTTACTAACGTTAGATAACAATTTTTCATTAAATATTGACTCAAAAAAGTGCTAAATTAGATAGCTCTTTGGTAAATTAATCGCAGTACACGAAAATTGAGTGATGAATCCCATTTATTCATCTTTCAGACTGAAATAAATTGAAAAGAATTCAAATTGCGTGAATTTCGAGTCGTTTCGTTCCGAAATCTTCGAAAATGGGATTCAACAAACTATTTTCGTTCACTAGAGAGAATCTCTGCTGGACCTCCCAATTATGTAACTCCTCAGAACGCCAAATCGACTGAGATCATAGGTATCTAAGTCCTACTCGAGTATTATCATCAATGTGGCAATTACGATCTGCAGATAACTGGGCTCAGTATCACTGATAAAGTAACGACTTACGGGTAGCTTATTTGATAAAAATAACAGTAAACAATCAGCCGAGTAATTGCAGTATTCATTAAGACCAATTATGCGGTCGCAGATGGAACTCAGGTCTGATGTTTTGCAACCACTTCCCTTAGAAGAATGGCCATTACTTCAGAAGCTCTTGAAGATTGATTGGCCAAGGCATGCGAATGTAAGTTTCAAATTTACATTTTGTTACATTGCCCTTAGAATTGAACATGATTTCACTTGGACTGTTTATTTATCATATTTTCTCATGAATGGAATTCTCATTTCACTTCATGTGTTTTTTGAAAAATATTCTGCAAACTACCTCTGAAGTAGAAGCAAATTAGCGTGACATCTAACAGAGTATCGCATTTCAGAACTATTACTGGATTGAAAATTCTATAAAATGGAAAAAGCAAGATCCAGACTTGACCCTACAAATCTATTGTCCCCAAGGACAGTACCAAGATGACGCAACTTTCGTGGGAATATCAAGTGTAGGTTTGCTTTTCTTAATTGAAATCACAGCCTTTCATTAGCACATAGTCAAGCTAGAGAAGTACTACGAAAATAAATCTTAATAGCCAACTGAACCCAAATCAGGTGTATCTAAATTCTAGGACTCATTACTTCACCTGATAAGGCTGCTATCAGATAGATTCATAAAGACTTCTTTTCTTCCATGCTGACGCACATTTTCTGGGCTCTAATTAGTTTCAAGAGCCTGATCGCTTCGTTATGAACGAGTTTAAGGGCTTGTTTGTAAAATAATTCATAATATTTGAGACATTAAAACATATATTCAATATGCTTATAGTTCTCAACCTACGACGTCTATATCTTCACAAAAGATCCATCTGGAAAGAGATTATACGATGCTCTGATACAAACGAACCGATTTGACTGGCGTAAAGAAGTTACATTTTGTGATGTTGACAAATATATCGAACCCATTTTGTTATCTGTATTAGCACTTCTTCAAAGCGATCGAGGAATTGAAATAAAAACAGTAATATCAAGTCATTTTTACATCAAACCTGCCAACGAGTGTGCCAATGTGGAAATAGAGTACGTATATAGAGTCAATGGAAGTCTATAATCAGTTGCATTTAAAGTTAGTATAAAAGGATTGGTATATATACGCTTTCACAATATTCTGCATAGTGCTGTCTCCAGCAAAAGATATCACCTTTCTTTCTGAATAGAGAAAATAAAATAAAAAGATCCAATCAGCTGCGTATAACTACTTCATTAAGACTATTCAATAAGTTGGTAAATATCATTATAACATTGATAGGCCAGTACCTAATTATTAACATTACGAACTTTTACTTTGAATCATACAGTTATTTACATGCATAATGTGTTTGAACCAACAGGGTGCCGGAAGAATGTTATTTGGGAGACTTGAATCCATCACATCTCTCTATAATACATTCATTATGGCCGTACGCTAATAGGGAGCAGCCAGAAACTACCATGAAATTTCTACAGGCCATGGTAACACTGAATAAGAGTATTGGCCTTTTCTTGAAAGAAGGTGATGTTTTAATATCCTGGGTTCTTCACAACGAATGGCATGGTTTGGGAGTATTGCAGACACTGGAACCCTACAAGAGAAGAGGCTTTGCCAAAATTGTGGTCAAAGCTCTGGCTAAACGACTTGGAAAAGAAGGAATATCTCCTATTGTAACCATCGGGTCTGGCAACACCGTTTCTGAAAATTTGTTTGCTTCTCTCGATTGGAGACCTTTAAATCCATGCTTATGGATAATGACGAAAAAACAGTTCTCGAGCTGCAATTAATGTATTTACCAGACAAATCATTAATGACTATGAAGTTTTTCAATTGAACCCTATGTGAGTGTCTCTGGAAATATCCTAATATTGATTCACTCATTATTCGTTTTGATATAGTATAGGTTTCGCACTCCTTTACGTCTAATCGCATCGTTCATAGATAGTCCTACATATTTGCTGGCAAAATATCTCAACAATATTCTACAAACCTAATGTCTAAAACCTGCTTCATCTATCAGGGACAGCTGTGTTCTGGTTGAAAAAACTGGAACACATCTCTTCCAGTTGACCATATACTAGTGTCTCTAGACGTAGTCTTACTATTCACAAATGTTCCAACAAATTTAAAGTAAATAGATGCAACCGATAGATGAAATTGCGGTAAATGAATTTAATATCATAAATATTAATGTATATAGGTAACTTATATATTGAATAAAACTTATAATAAAAGTAATCAATTATTTCAACATAAGAGGTCAAGTTTAATCAATTAGGTGTGCGTCATACAGCATTAATAAAAAAGTCTTGAGGCATCGCGGATTGCACTTCGGTCTCTCTGCCTGTCCTTGGTTGCTACTTAGTCCGAAGGGTACCTAAAGTTCACCTCATATATTATTAGACTTGCTATGGATGGCAAACGTAGCAGCCTTCGAGCTCCCACTAACATGAGATAACATTTTTCCACCAAATATTGACTTGAAAAAGTAAGACATTAGATATCTCTTTGGGTAATTGAAGATTGTCTCTTCAAACGTGCAATTACATCACTGTCTTGGGATGTCATCTTAATTTCATAGATAGCCCTGTTCAAATTGGGTGTTATCACCCACTTGGCATCTGCGTTCTCTCGATAACTGAGCGTAGCTATCATTGATAAAGTAGTTATAACTAATTATTTGATGTGAATAACAAACAACCTATTGCCTAATTGCAGTGTTTATTGAAACCAATCATGCAGTCGGAGATGGGACTCAGGTCTGAGGTCTTGCAACCACTTCCCTTAGAAGAATGGCCATTACTTCAGAAGCTCTTGAAGATTGATTGGCCAAGGCATGCGAATGTGAGTTTCAAATTTACATTTTGTTACTTTGCGTTTAGAATTGAACATGGCTTCACTTGCATCGTTTATTTATTATATTGTCTCACGGATGAAATTCGCATTTCACTTCATATGTTTTGTGAGAAATATTCCGCAAACTACCTTTGAAGTAGAGGCAAATAAGCTGTATGTAGCATCTAACAGAACATCGCTTTTCAGTACTATTACTGGATGGAAAATTCTCTGAAATGGAAACAGCAAGATCCAGACTTGGCCCTACAAATCTATTGTCCCCAAGGAAAGTACCAAGATGACGCGACTTTTGTGGGAATATCAAGTGTAGGTTTGCTTTTCTTAATGGAAATCACAGCCTTTCATTAGCACATAGTCAAGCTAGATAAGTATTACGAAAATAAACATGAATAGTCAACCGGTACCAAATTGGGTCTATCTAAATTCTAGAACTCATCACTGTACCTGATAAGGCTGCTATCAAACAGATCCATACATACTTCTTTTCTGCATTCCGACGCACAATCTCTGGGCTCTGATTAGTATCAAGAGCCTGATCACTTGGTTAATGAGTTTAAGAGCTTGTTTGTAAAATAATTCACATTTGAAACATTAAAACGTATATTCAATATGCTTATAGTTCGCAGTCCACAGCGTCTATATCTTCACAAAAGATCCATCTGGGAAGAGATTATACGAGGCTCTGATACAAACGAACCGATTTGACTGGAGTAAAGAAGTTTTATTTTGTGGTGTTGACAAATATATCGAACCTATTTTGTTATCAGTATTAGCACTTCTTCGAAGCAGTCGAGGAATTGAAATAAACACAATAGTTATACCATATAATTTTTGGATCAAACCTGCCGACGACTGTGCCAACTTGGAAATAGAGTATGTATATAGAATCAATTGGAATTGGTGAATGGTTGCCTTTATAGCTAGTATAAAATAATTAGTATATACGCTTTCACGTTATTCTTCATAGTGCTGTCTTCAGCAAAAGATATCACCCTTCTTTCTAAATAGAGAAAATAAAGTAAAAAGATCCAATCAGCTGCGTATAACTACTTCATTTAGACTATCCAATAAGTTGGTAGATATCATTATAATGTTGATAGGTCAGTGCCTAATTATTAACATTGCGAACTTTCACTCTGAATCAAATAGTTATTCACATGCATAATGTGTTTGAACCAACAGAGTGCCGGAAGAATGTTATTTGGGAGACCTGAATCCATCACATCTCTTTATAATACATTCATTATGGCTGTACGCTAATAAGGAGCAGCCAGAAACTACCATGAAATTTCTACAGGCTATGGTAACAGTGAATAAGAGCATTGGACTTTTCTTGAAAGAAGGTGATGTCTTAATATCCTGGGTGCTTCACAACGAATGGCATGGTTTGGGAGTATTGCAGACACTGGAACCTTACAAGAGAAGAGGCTTTGCCAAAATTGTGGTCAAAGCTCTGGCTAAACGGCTTGGAAAAGAAGGAATATCTCCTATTGTAACCATCGGGTCTGGCAACACCCTTTCTGAAGATTTGTTCGCTTCTCTGGATTGGAGACCTTTAGGTCCATGTTTATGGATAGTCACGAAAAAACAGTTTTCGAGCTGCAATTAATGTATTTACCAGACAAATCATTAATGACTATGAAATTTTCCAATCGAACCCTATGTGAGTGTCTCTGGAAATATCCTAATATTGATTCACTCATTATTCGTTTTGATATAGTATATATTTAGCACTCCTTTACGTCTAATCGCATCGTTCATAGATAGTCCTACATATTTGCTGGCAAAATATCTCAACAATATTCTACAAACCTAATGTCTAAAACCTGCTTCATCTATCAGGGACAACTGTGTTCTGGTTGAAAAAACTGGAACACATCCCTTCCAGTTGACCATATACTAGTGTCTCTAGACGTAGTCTTACTATTCACAAATGTTCCAACAAACCTAGTAATAACAGTGGTACAAAAGAGATGAGATTTCGTAAAAAACAATGTAACCATCCCACTTGTGATAAAATGAATAAACACCTAGTGGGTCGCAACTAGGTGCAGAAGGCCTGTTGCGTTTTTGTTCAATTATAGTTATAGAGTAAATAGATGCAACCGATAGATGAAATCGCGGTAAAATGAATTTAATATCATAAATATTAATGTATATGGGTAACTTATATATTGAATAAAACTTATAATAAAAGTAATCAATTATTTCAACACAAGAGGTCAAGTTTAATCAATTAGGTGTGCGTCATACAGCATTAATAAAAAAGTCTTGAGGCATCGCGGATTGCACTTCGGTCTCTCTGCCTGTCCTTGGTTACTACTTAGTCCGAACGGTACCTAAATTTCACCTCATATCTTATTAGACTTGCTATGGATAGCAAACGTAGCAGCCTTTGAGCTCCCACTAACATTAGATAACATTTTTCCATCAAATATTGACTTGAAAAAGGAAGACATTAGATATCTCTTTGGGTAATTGAAGATTGTCTCTTCAAACGTGCAACTACATCATTGTCTTGGGATGTTATCTTAATTTCATAGATAGCCCTGTTCAAATTGGATGTTATCACCCAGTTAACATTTGCGTTCTCTCGATAACTGAGCGCAGCTATCATTGTTAGAGCGATTATGTATAACTAATAATTTGATATCAGTAACAAACGATCTATCGCGTAATTGTAGTGTTTATTAAAACCAATCATGCAGTCGGAGATGGAACTCGGGTCTGATGTCTTGCAACCACTTCCCTTAAAAGAATGGCCATCACTTCAGAAGCTCTTGAAGATTGATTGGCCAAGGCATGCGAATGTGAGTTTCAAATTCACATTTTGTTATTTTGCTTTTAGAATTGAACATGGCTTCACTTGGATCGTTTATTTATTATATTGTCTCATGAATGAAATTCTTATTTCACTTCATATGATTTATGAAAATTATTCTGCAAACTACCTCTGAAGTAGAAGCAAATAAGCTTCATGTAGCGTCTAACAGAACATCGCTTTTCAGTACTATTACTGGATGGAAAATTCTATAAAATGGAAAAAGAAGGATCCGGACTTGGCTCTACAAATCTATTGTCCCCAAGGGAAGTACCAAGATGACGTGACTTTCGTGGGAATATCAAGTGTATGTTTGCTTTTCTTAATTGAAATTACAGCCTTTCATTAGCACATAGTCAAGCTAGAGAAGTACTACGAAAATAAACATAAATAGTCCACCGGTACTAAATCGGGTCTATCTGAATTCTAGAACTTATCACTTTACCTGATAAGGCTGCTATCAAACAGATTCATACAAACTTCTTTTCTCCATTCCGACGCACAATCTCTGGGCTCTGATTAGTTTCAAGAGCCTGATCACTTGGTTAACGAATTTAAGGGCTTGTTTGTAAAATAATTCATATTTGAGACATTGAAATGTATATTCAATATGCTTATAGTTCGCAACCTACGACGTCTATATCTTCACAAAAGATCCATCTGGGAAGCGATTATACGAGGCTCTGATACAAACGAACCGATTTGACTGGAGTAAAGAAGTTATGTTCAGTGGTGTTGACAAATATATCGAACCTATTTTGCTATCTTTATTAGCACTTCTTCGAAGCAGTCGAGGAATTGAAATTAAGGCAGTGATACCAAGTGATTTTTACATCAAACCTGCCAACGAGTGTGCTAATGTGGAAATAAAGTATGTATATACAGTTGATATGAGTCGGTCATTAGTTGCATTTAAAGGAGACACAAAATAATTAGTGCATATATACACGCTTTCACATTATTCTTCAGACTGCTGTCTTCAGCAAAAAATATTACCCTTCTCTCTGAGTAGAGAAAGAAGAAAAATATATCCAATACAGTTGCATTTAACAACTTTCATTTAGACTATCCAATAAATTGATACAAATTATTATAATATTGATAGGCCAGTATCCAATTAATAACATTACGAACTTTTACTTTGAATCAAATAGTTATTTACATGCATATTGTGTTTAAACCGACAGGGTGCCGGAAGAATGTTATTTGGGAGACCTGAATCTATTACATCTTTCTATAATACATTCGATATGGCCTTATGCTAACAAGGAGCAGCCAGAAACTACCATGAAATATCTACGGACCCTAATAACACTGAATAAGGGTATTGGACTTTTCTTGAAAAAAGGTGATGTTCTGGTATCTTGGACTCTTCATAACGAATGGCATGGATTAGGAGTATCACAGACACTGGAATCCTACAAAAGAAGAGGCTATTCCAAAGTTCTGGTCAATACTCTAGCCAAACGACTTGGAAAAGAAGGAATATCTCCTCTTTCAGCGGTCACGTCTGGCAACACCATTGCCGAAAATTTCGGCACTTCCCTTAATTGGACACGTATTATTCCATGTGTATGGATAATAATGAAGAAACAACTTCCGAACAATAGAACCATATCTAAATACTAACAAAATCACGTAGCAGCAATATTAAGCTGCCCCTGAGATCCTGAATTATCGTCATTGTGTAGTAGTAAGTCAGGCCTAAACGAAAACACGATCATTTGTATTGGATCAGATGCTGTTTCGAGGGTAATATCTATAGTAGGATAGAAAATTTATATACTCCATGTACAGTCGGGCAATAAAGTTCTTATGCGGTTTAGCATGCGCCTGAATTTCGACCCTACAAGAACTTTGTTGCACGACTGTACCTTATAGAATGTGTTAATATTCAATGAATAGATTTTCAATGCAGTATATAGCTTCTATGATCAGTGAAAACTGTACGAACAATACCAATATCACTCCTGTGGTTTTTGGTGACAAGACTGTAAAGTTCTTATATTGGGAACTGACAAATTGAGCACCAAAGTCTGGTGGTTTCTATCGTGTTTGCATGAGCATTTGTATAGTCACCAATACTATTTCATATGTGTACATACATAAAAGTGTGAGCTACTTTTCGATATTTTTTCCTGAGCCACTCCGAGATGTTAGTTCCCAACAGAATAACAGCTGTAAACAATCAACCGAGTGTTATAAATTAAAAGAGTTATGAATTAGAATAGAAAGAGAGCTGCTACCATGTAAGTGGTTAGAGCTGTCGTTGAGTTCGTCCCTAGTTTTACACCTTAAGGTAACCGGATTTTAGGTGATAGGAGATTAATGTGAATATATGTCGACAGCTTAATAACATAGTCACGTAAACGCCATAATTTTGGCCTTTTTTGATATTTATGTGACAGAAACGTATCTCTATTTTTTCTTCATTTTTGCACTCGTCAATGTAGTTGAAACATTTTCGCGGTATAAATAAGAATTTGAAACACAGAAGTGTAAGTGCCATTTTTTTGTGTGGAACAGACGTATGTACAGTCCGGTTCGGCAACAGAAGAACGTATCTCCACAAAGGAATGGAGATACGTTACTATGTTACAAATCATTTGACACTCGGAAAAGTTAAAATCACGTAAAGTGTGGAGTTACGACTATGTCACGTAAAATACGTGGAGACACGTCACTATCATACCGAATTATGGATGATGGCTCCATTCGTTCATCAAAGAATTTCCAATGCAGAGAACTATTTTTTTGGAGATACGTTTGTCTGACCTCGAACAAAAGCATTTTTGGCGCTTACGTGACTATGTTATTAAGCTGTCGATATAAATATAACTAAATAATCGTTTATTGGTAATGATTGCAAGGATGGTAGAACCATCGATATAAGTGTTACACGTTATTAAGTATAAGCGATGAGTGATTTGAGTTTATGACAGTTTTATGGGTGCATAGGTAGGGATGGAATTCTTAAAATGTAAGGGTGAGACTTCCTCTGATTAGAGGTGGTGAGACTGGATGCATGCAGGATGTTATGTCTTGGGTATTGAGAGTGAGAGAGCATAGAAGAGTATGGAATAGAATGGAATACGCAACACGAGTAATTGCAATTTTCATAGAAACCAATTATGAAGTCGGAGATAGAACTCAGTTCTGATATCTTGGAACCGATACCATTGGAGGAATGGCCATTGCTACAAAAGCTTCTAAAAGTTGACTGGCCAAAGTATTCCCACGTCAGTTCTTTTCGTTCCTGTTTCTTAAGAATCATAAATATTCTTTCGATTGGTCTCCGTTAATTTTGTATAGCTGATTTGTCATAACGGCTCATAAATGAAATTACTTGATACATTGCTTCAAGCATTTCATTCATTATAGTGTATTATCCCTTATGTGATAGCGATTTGGTTTGAGATGCTCTGCGGATGCAATTATGGAAGAGCAGAAAATCCCATTTTGGGAATTCGAATGTGTGGGCTAATCTACTATGCAGTAATTGATGATGTTTTTTAATCTCACAACATAAGACACACAGAGGATGACCAATCATTTCGACCGAAACTCATATTTTGGTCCTTTTATATTATGGATATCATACATCAAACGGTAAATGGCAAAAGTAGCAGCCTTCAAGCTACCACTAACATTAGATCACATTTTTCCATCAAATATTGACTTCAAAAAGTAAAAGATTAGATATCTCTTTGGATAGTTGAGGATTGTCTCTTCAGACTTCCAACTACATCACTTCCTTGGGATGTTATCTTAATTTCATAGAAAGCACTGTTCGAATTGAGTGTTGGGATCTGCGTTCTCTCGATAACAGGGCGTAACTATTATTTATCTAGTGATTATGGATAACTGATGATTTGATATGAATAACAAACAAACTGTCCCCCAATTGTAGTGTTTATTGAAACCAATCATACAGTCAAAGATGGAACTCAGCACTGATATCTTGCAACCACTTCCCTTAGAAGAATGGCCATTACTTCAGGAGCTCTTGAAGATTGACTGGCCAACTCATGTGAATGTGAGTTTCAAACTTATATTTTGTTACTTGGCGCTTAGAATTGAACACGGTTTCACTTGGACTTTTTATTTATCATATTGTCTCATGGATGAAATTCTTATTTCACTTCATGTGTTTTACGAAAAGTATTCTGCAAACTACCTCGGAAGTAGAGGCAAACACAGCAATCATAACTTATATGTACATCTAACAGAGTATCGCATTTCAGTACTATTACTGGATGGAAAATTCTATAAAATGGAAAAAGCGAGATCCAGACTTGGCCCTACAAATCTATTGTCCCCAAGGAAAGTACCAAGATGATACGACGTTTGTGGGAATATCAAGTGTAGGTTTGCTTTTCTGAATTAGAATTACAGCCTTTCATTAGCACATAGTCGAGCTGGAAGAGTACTATGAAAATAAGCCTGAATAGCCAACCCAAACTCAATTGGGTCTATCTAAATTATAGGACTCAGTACTCCACCTGATGAGGCTACTATCAAACGAATTCATACACTTCTTTTCTCTATTCCAACGCACAATTTCTGGGCTCTCATTAGTTTCAAGCGCCTGATCACTCGGTTGACGAAATTAAGGGCTTGTTTCTAAAATAATTCATATTTGTTACATTAAAACGTATATTCAATATGCTTATAGTTCTCAACCTACGACGTCTATATATTCACGAAAGATCCATCTGGGAAGAGATTATACGAGTCTCTCATAAAAACGAACCGATTTGACTGGAGTAAAGAAGTTATGTTTAGTGGTGTTGATAAATCTATCGAACCTATCTTGTTATCTGTATTAGCACTTCTTCGAAGCATCCGAGGAATTGAAATAAAGTCAATAACACCAAAAATTTTTTGGATCAAACCTGCCAACGAGTGTGCCAATTCGGAGATAGAGTATGTATATAGAATCAACGGAATTCTGTAATTGGTTGCATTTATAGCTAGTATAAAATAATTATTATAAACGCTTTTACATTATTCTTCATAGTGCTGTCTTCAGCAAAAAGTATTACCCTTCTTTCTAAGTAGAGAACAGAAAATACACAAATATTCAATCGGCTGCAAATAACAACTTTCATTTAGACTATACAATAAGTTGGTACATGTTATTATAATATATTGATAGGCCAGTGCCTAATTAATAACATTACGAACTTTTACTTTGGATCAAATAGTTATTTACATGCGTATATTGTGTTTAAACCTACAGGGTGCCGGAAGAATGTTATTTGGGAGACCTGAATCCATCACATGTCTCTACAATACATTCGATATGGCCAAGGGCCAACAAGGAGCAGCCAGAAACTAGCATGAAATTTCTACACACCCTGGTAACGCTGAATAAGAGTATTGGACTTTTCTTGAAAGAAAATGATCTTCTGGTATCTTGGACCCTCCAGACCGAATGGCATGGATTGGGAATATTACAGACACTGGAATCCTACAAGAGGAGAGGCTATTCCAGAGTCGTCATCAATGCTCTAGCCAAACGACTTGGAGAAGAAGGAATATCTCCTGTTTCAACCATCCAGCCCAGCAACACCATTTCTGAAAATCTAGGTGCTTCCCTCAATTGGACACGTATTATTCCATGTGTATGGATAATAATGAAGAAACAACTTCCCAACAATAGAACCATATCTAAGTACTAACAAAATCACGTAGCAGCAGTATTAAGCGGCCCGTGAGATCCTGAATTATCGTCATTATGTATTAGGGACCGTTCAAATATTACGTAACGCGTTTTGGGATAGTGCGTGCACGGCGTTCCCTATTCTACACTGTAGCATTTTGCGTTACGTAATATTTCAACGCTCCCTTAGTAAGTGAGGCCTAAACGAAAACACGATCACTTTTATATTGGATCAGATGCTGTTTGGAGGGTAATATCTATAGTAGGATAGAAAATATACTCCATGTACCTTATAGAATGTGCCAATATTCAATGAATAAATTTTGAATGCAGTACAGCTTCTACGATCAGTGAAAACTGTATGAACAATACCAATATCATTCCTGTTGTCTTTGGTCATAGGACTGTAAAGTTCTTTACATTTCTTTACGAAAATTGATTGATGAATCTAGTTATTCATCTTTCAGACTAAATCAATTGAAAAGAATTTCAAATCGTTTCAATTCGGAATCTTAGAAAACGGGGTTCAACAAACTATTTTTGTTTACTAGAGAGAATCTCTCCTGAACTTTCCAATTATTTGCCAATACTATGCAGTAATTCCAATTATTTTTATTGACTGAGATCATAGATATCTATGTCAAGAAGACTCTTGATCTATGAGCTACCTGAGTATTATCATCGAGTTGGCAATTACGATCTGTAGATAACTGGGCTCAGTATCACTGATAAAGTTCCGAGATATGGATAGCTAGTTTGATATGAATAACAGTAAACAATCTACCGAGTAATTGCAATTTTCATAGAAACCAATTATGCAGTCGGAGATAGAACTCAGTTCTGACATTTTGGAACCGATACCATTGGAGGAATGGCCATTGCTACAGAAGCTTCTAAAAGTTGACTGGCTGAAGTATTCCCACGTCAGTTCTTTTCATTCCTGTTTCTTAAGAATCATAAATATTCTTTTGATTGGTCTCCGTTAATTTTGTATAGTAGTTTATTATAAAGATTTATAAAAAATTTATAAAGATACATTGCTTCAAACATTTCATTCATTATAGTGTATTATGCCTTATGTGATAGCGATTTCGTTCGATATGCTCTGCGGATGCGATTATGGAAGAGCAGAAGATCCCATTTTGGGAATTCGAATGTGTAGGCTAATCTATTATGCAATAATTGTTGATGTTTTTTAATCTTACAACATAGGACATACAGAGGATGACCAATCATTTCGACCGAAACTCATATTCTGGTCCTTTTATATTGTGGATATCATTCATCAAACGGTAAATGGCAAAAGTAGCAGCCTTCAAGCTACCACTAACATTAGATCACATTTTTCCATCAATTATTGACTTCGAAAAGTAAAAGATTAGATATCTCTTTGGATAGTTGAGGATTGTCTCTTCCAACTACATCACTCCCTTGGGATGTTATCTTAATTTCATAGAAGGCCCTGTTCGAATTGAATGTTATCACACACTATGTTGTTGGGATCTGCGTTCTCTCGATAACCGGGCGTAATTATTATTGATCGAGTGATTACGTATAACTGATAATTTGATATGAATAACAAACAAGCTGTCACCCAATTGTAGTGTTTATTGAAACCAATCATATAGTCGAAGATGGAACTCAGCTCTGATGTCTTGCAACCACTTCCCTTAGAAGAATGGCCATTACTTCAGGAACTCTTGAAGGTTGACTGGCCAACTCATGCGAATGTGAGTTTCAAACTTATATTTTGTTACTTGGCGCTTAGAATTGAACACGGTTTCACTTCGACTTTTTATTTATCATCTTGTCTCATGGATGAAATTCTTATTTCACTTCATGTGTTTTACGAGAAGTATTCTGCAAACTACCTCTGAAGTAGAGGCAAACACAGCAATCAACTTATATGTACATCTAACAGAGTATCGCATTTCAGTACTATTACTGGATGGAAAACTCTATAAAATGGAAAAAGCGAGATCCAGACTTGGCCCTACAAATCTATTGTCCCCAAGGAAAGTACCAAGATGATACGACGTTTGTGGGAATATCAAGTGTAGGTTTGCTTTTCTAAATTACAATTACAGCCTCACGTTAGCACATAGTCGAGCTGGAAAAGTACTACCAAAATAAACCTGAATAGCCAACCCAAACTCAGTTGGGTCTATCTAAATTATAGGACTCAGTACTCCACCTGATGAGGCTACTATCAAACGAATTCATACACACTTCTTTTCTCTATTCCGACGCACAATTTCTGGGCTCTCATTAGTTTTAAGCGCCTGATCACTCGGTTGACGAGATTAAGGGCTTGTTTCTAAAATAATTCATATTTGTTACATTAAAACGTATATTCAATATGCTTATAGTTCTCAACCTACGACGTCTATATATTCACGAAAGATCCATCTGGGAAAAGATTATACGAGTCTCTGATAAAAACGAACCGATTTGACTGGAGTAAAGAAGTTACGTTTAGCGGTGTTGATAAATCTATCGAACCTATTTTGTTATCTGTATTAGCACTTCTTCGAAGCAGTCGAGGAATTGAAATAAAGTCAATAACACCAGAAAATTTTTGGATCAAACCTGCCAACGAGTGTGCCAATTTGGAGATAGAGTATGTATATAGAATCAACGGAAGTCTGCAATTGGTTGCATTTATAGCTAGTATAAAATAATTATTATAAACGCTTTTACATTATTCTTCATAGTGCTGTCTTCAGCAAAAAGTATTACCCTTCTTTCTAAGTAGAGAAAAGAAAATATACATATATTCAATCGGCTGCATATAACAACTTTCATTTAGACTATACAATAAGTTGGTACATGTTATTATAATATATTGATAGGCCAGTGCCTAATTAATAACATTACGAACTTTTACTTTGGATCAAATAGTTATTTACATGCGTATATTGTGTTTAAACCTACAGGGTGCCGGAAGAATGTTATTTGGGAGACCTGAATCCATCACATGTCTCTACAATACATTCGATATGGCCGAGGGCCAACAAGGAGCAGCCAGAAACTAGCATGAAACTTCTACACACCCTGATAACGCTGAATAAGAGTATTGGACTTTTCTTGAAAGAAAATGATCTTCTGGTATCTTGGAGCCTCCAGACTGAATGGCATGGATTGGGAGTATTACAGACACTGGAATCCTACAAGAGGAGAGGCTATTCCAGAGTCGTCATCAATGCTCTAGCGAAACGACTTGGAGAAGAAGGAATATCTCCTATTTCAACCGTCGCGTCCAGTAACACCATTTCTGAAAATCTCAGTACTTCCCTCAATTGGACACGTATTATCCCATGTGTATGGATAATAATGAAGAAACAACTTCCGAGCAATAAAACCATATCTAAATACTAACAAAATCACGTAGCAGCAATATTAAGCGGCCCGTGAGATCCTGAATTATCGTCATTATGTATTAGTAAGTAAGGCGTAAACGAAGACACGATCACTTGTATTGGATCAGATTTTATTTGGAGGGTAATATCTACGGTAGGATAGAAAATATACACCATGTTACCTTATATAATGTGTCAATATTCATTGAATAAATTTTGAATGCAGTATAGCTTCCACGATCAGTGAAAACTGTATGAACAATACCAATGTCACTCCTATTGCCATTGATCATAGGACTGTGAAGCTCTTGACTTCGCATCGTCCGTGAGGGTATCTGGAAATATCATAAAATCGATACATTCGTTATTTGTCTTCATATTCCATGTCCTTTGACAGCCTGTTTAATTTTTTCCCATTCTTTTATGATTGTTATTCTCACCCCATTGTTTCAATGCATTCGGTCTATTACGCACCTATACATTTCCTAATCTGTATTCTTATTCATGTTCAATGAAGTTAAATCTAAACTCATACTACGGATGGCAATAGCATTATAACAGCCTCCAAGCTGTTACTAACGCTAGATAACAATTTTTCAATAAATATTGACTCAAAAGAGTGCTAAATTAGATAACTCTTTGGCAAATTGAATCCAGTACACGAAAAAAGAATTCAAATTGACGTGAATTTGAATTCGTTTTAATTTGGAATCGTCGAAAATGGGATTCAACAAACTATTTTCGTTTACAAGAGAGAATCTCTGCTGGACCTTCCAATTATGTAACTCCTTGGAACGCCATATTGACTGAGATCATAGATGTCAAGAAAACTCTTGATCTATGAACTACTTGCGCTTTATCATCGAGTTGGCAATTACGATCTGTAGATAACTGGGCACAGTATCATTGATAAAGTAACGCGATCCGGGTAGCTTATTTGATATAAATAACAGTAAACAATCAACCACGTAATTTCAATATTCATTAAAACCAATTATGAAGTCGGAGATAGAACTCAGTTCTGACATTTTGGAACCGATACCATTAGAGGAATGGCCATTGCTACAGAAGTTTCTAAAAGTTGACTGGCCAAAGTATTCCCAAGTCAGTCTTTTTCTTTCCTGTTTCTTAAGAATCAGAAATTCTCTTTCGATTGGTCTCCGTTAATTTTGTATAGTTTATTTGCTCTAACGGCTCATAAATGAAATTACTAGATACATTGCTTCAAACATTTCATTCATCATAGTGTATTATGCCTTATGTGATAGCGATTTCGTTTGAGATCCGTCACGAATCGTTCAATGATCGGGCGATCAACCTGTGCACTTAGTTGGTCATGAGTTGGTCATGAGTTGGTCATGAGTTCAGTTTTGATTGATGGCTAATGGGATCGACCGAAACTCAATTAATGATAAACTCATGACCAACTCATGACCAACTGAGTGCACAGGTTGATCGCTCGATCAAATGGGAATCGAACGATCCGTAAGGGATGCTCTGCGGATGCAATTATGGGAGAGCAGAAGATCCCATTTTGGGAATTCGAATGCGTGGGCTCGTCTACTATGCAGTAATTGTTGATGTTTTTTAATCTCACTACATAAGACCCACAGAGAATGATTAATCATTTCAACCGAAACTCACATCCTGGTCTTTTTATATTATGGATATCATACATCAATCATACTGTTTTATGCATGCCACGTATGCGATAAATGAAGAATACTCGAACTGAAAACCTAGCATATATCCCAATCTTGATTGAATATTGAGATTGAGTGGAGATATGCTATCAGTGTGCACCCAGTCCATGACAAACGAAATCGCGATAAGCTATACACGGCACAGGGATTTTCAATCTCATATGAACTCCAATCGAAAATTGAAAAATCTTCATAAAGATGGAATTTAGTAAGAAGAAAGTTGGTTTGGTATCACAAATATTTTGCCTATTTAATAGAGGATGTAATCATTTTAGTACTATTACTGGATCGAAAATTCTATCAGATGGAAAAAGCAAGATCCAGACTTGGCCATACAGATCTATTGTCCTCATGGCAAGTACAAGGAAGATGTGACTTTTGTCGCAATATCAAGTGTAGGTTTTATTTTCTTTGTTCATTGGAATAAAAACTTCATACTTTATATTATACCGTAGAACATCAATATTCTTATAGTTTTCAATCTGGAATGCGATATTCTTCACAAACGAGCCATCCGGGAAGAGATTATACGACGCCCTGTTACAAACAAACCGATTTGATTGGAGCAAAGAAGTTATATTTCGTGCCATCAATGAACTCATCGAACCAATTTTTTTTTCTGTATCTGCTCTTCTGCACACTGAACAAGGATTTGAAATAAACATAACAAAACCAACTTACTTTTACATCAGATCTGCTAATGAGTGTGTCAATCTGGAAATAACGTATGTGTGCATTAACTGTTCATCTCAATGAAAAAATGTTCAATAACGTCACGAACTTAATTCACTCATACTTGTTACATTCTGAAATCTACAGGGTGCCTGAGGGCTGTTATTTGGGAGAGCTGAATCTATCTCATCTTTCCATAATACATTCATTATGGCCTAATGCAGACAAGGAGCTACCAGAAAATTCTATGAAACTTCTCCAAGCCATGATAATGTTCAACAAAAGTGTAGGACTTTTTTTGAAAGAAGGAAACGTTCTAGTATCTTGGGCTCTTCAAGATTATTGGCACGGTGTAGGAGTAGTGCAGACCCTTGAATCCCACAAGAAAAAAGGCTACGCTAAAGTTGTAGTCAATGCACTGGCTAAACGGATTGGAGAAGAAGGAATATCCCCTGTTCTATCTGTGGTCTGTGGCAATACCCCTGCTGAAAATTTGTTCACTTCACTCAATTGGAAGCGCACTGTCCTAGGCAACTGGGTATCGATAAAAAGACATCCTATAAGCACCAATTGAAATATTCCTATAGTCCATCAAAAATTTATTCAATGATATATTCTATAACTATCGTCAACATAACTTATATATTATGCAAAAAAAAAAATCATTCTTCGTTCATCAACTAACTGAACAATTCATCAAAGCTTTATATCTATATTCATCCTGACCAGAACTCTATAAATGTAAACTAAATCAGCCTGTATATTTCTTAGCTGAATATTACCTAAATTTATATCAAGCTTTAAGAAGAAAAATGTAGTACTTATAAAAATATGAACGATATACATGAATAGAACAGTATACAATGTTTCAAATTATTTTTCTACGGGATTGTTCGTTGCGGGCCGCTTCAGTTTCACTGTAATTAGGAACGGGGCAGTTGAAAAGGATCATCAGAAGAAAAAATCGAGGATACATAATATTTCAGGTAATTTTATTTAACAAATCAATAAATCGTTTACCCTAATTACATATAATTAAGCTTATGAAATATATTAACTTTTAAGGCCATTTAATTACACTTGAAGTTGTCCCAGTGATAGAATCTCATATAATTTATAGACTAGGAGGGATTGAGAATAAATTCTTTAGTACAATTACTATTTTCTACACCTATAGATTTACTATATACATATTCCTGTAGAAATCTATAGAAATCTGAATATAAATCATGTCGACTTTAAAAGCATTTCAAATTTATTCCCGCGGAACTTTATGCGCATGCGCTTGTATGGTGCATCAGACACGGCGCTGTGATTGGCTATACGATTCCGAGAACCATTTTCGCATGGCTCCGAAAATCGGGCCGAGATCGTCGCATATTTATGTAATTTTATCCACTTATTATAATAATTTTAACAATAGTGTATATTATACGTGATTAAATATAGAGTGTCAAATTATCTTTCTCGTCAATTTCGCAACTAGCAAATCTCTTGATTATAAAAATCGCTGTCATCACTAAAAAACTCTGGTTACATACATCGATCGCAAAATTTAACCTCACGATTATCAGATCAAATAATATCTTTGTGCCAATTAGAGTCTCGTCTGTATGATTTGAATGCTTATTATATAAAAAAGAAATCACTGTCTTCTAAAATATCCTAATTCTCGCTTTAACAAAAAAAGTTATAAACTCATGTTTACAGTTTACGTAACCTCGTCGTCGTCCTCTCTCATCAGCTGACTCTAAGGACTATTTAACATTTGAGAAGTAAGAAGTTAAAACCCGACAATCAATCACCATGGGTAAATGGTGGGACAGAGATCCCAGGGATATGACCCCTCTAGAATTCATGCACTCGCCAATATCGGTAGCAAGAATAAATTCCATAAAACACAACAGACCACGTTCGGTAATAATATAATAATTTATTAAACCACTCATTATTTTCTATTTTAAGAATTATTCCTTACCTACTATTATTTATACACCCTAAAAATATTCATTTTTATAATCATTTTAGTATAGATCAACTCCTACGATATTAATATTTACTCTCATGTTATGTTTTTGATAAAAAAAAAAAAAAAAAAAAAAAAAAAAAACAATTCAGTACCAGTACTACGATACTCCCGACGGTCAAGATTGTTGGAAAAAAATGTGGGTCGTATCGAAATGGGGTCTTGGAACCGGAGCGTTCTTCGGTCTACTTGATGTTAAGATGTATTCAAACCCGGATACAATCCCCCAGGCTTTGAATAGATTTGCTTTTTGGGTCGTTCCGTTTACAAGCATGTTTGTAACTTATGGAGCTCTTACTTACGCTCTTACCAATCTGAGGGGCAAAGATGATCCGCTTAACAGCGGTATAGCAGGTAATTATAATTATCCCTGTGAAATAATTGCATATTATATAATATTTATGCATCTGGTTGAAAAAAATAAATAAATAAACTTATATTTGTTCTTTATTTTCGCAAAGGTTTCGCAGCTGGAAGTCTTGCCGGTGTATGGTTGAAGAACGGGCAAGTTGGTGGCTTCTCTGCTTTATTTGTAGCCCTCTTTTGCGCGGCAAGAAAACACGGCCATGATATTGGTCACAATATGTTTGACTTTGTGAATATTAGCCAGATGTACGGAGATCATAGATCAATACATTGGGATTCGAGTATAACTCCAATTGGAAATAAAGGGTGGACAACCGGAGCTGAATAAATATCAATGATATTATTCTAATAGTGTTGCCTCGTTGTGTAAATGTATATGTACATGAATTATGCATTCGATATTCATGTTATAATATCGTACTACGTTGCACAATGTACAGATAGTAATAAAATATATGAATACAATTTTCATTTAAAATAAATATATACCTAGTCTTCATTATTTATTTATTATTTATTCATAATGTTATATTATAATAATATACAATTGTAATCTACACGTACATAAATTATTATTAATATTTAATATTTAATTATTACTGATATAGTTATTCGATTTTTAATTAATAATTATACAATTAAACAAGGATTCCTTGGCTATGTTAACGTCTCTCCTTTAGTTACCTGAAAAAAAAACAACAAGATAAGAAATACAAAACTGGACATCATTTCTTTTAAAATATAGGATTTTGGAATACTAGATACTCACACACGCCTCAAGATATTCAATTCTACGTTCAAGTGTAGTTAGTTTTTCGTTTAGTACTGCGAGTCGTGATCTACAGGACATATCTATAACAAATGAAGAATAACGAAGTTAGATATCTGTAAGTGATTCACTGCTGAAAGTAAAGCCGATAGTTTTTTCATGTCATAATAAGTTGCGTTAATTCGAATTTTTGCACGTATAGAGTATGTTGTTACTCAGAAAAACGGGAGGGGCGTTGTTTGTTTAATAATTATTAAAGGGTTCTAGAGATATTGTGAGATTCTTTAAATCTATAATACAGTCTTCAAAATTTCGTATCTAACAATGAAACGAATTTAACTTCAACTTCATAAAGAAAAACAACGAAGTAAATATAACCTATTAGAATTAATGCTACTAAATCCTTACCAAACGAGTTAAGGAAGTCGGTTATCTTTTTAATACTCCCGGTAATCACTTCGATATATTCACGGTTAGCCCAATCTTGTTGGATTTGTTTCTGAATAGCCTCTCGAGGTATCGCAGCCATTATTTATATATTTGATATAATCAAAAACTTTTTCCGCTATATTCTCAAAAAAATGATTATTACTTTACTACTACTGGGGCCTTATTCTGACTTTATATCACGCTGATACAGTGATACAGTGAAAACTCGGTAGAGTTCGATACAAGTGATTGCACGGATATAAAGTTAAACTACTACCGTTTTCATAAACGTTGGCTCTCCCACAATTTTTCCTTAGGCTGGATTTTCATGGCAGTAAATTGCTGCTGTAGCAAGCGGCGCTATTCGTTGTTGATCACGTGGTTACCAGCAACTACGTGATCAACAACGAATAGCGCCACTTGCTGCCGCAGCAATTCACGTCATGAAAATGCAGTCTGATTTTCAAAATTCGACATGAGCCGATCAGTTTTTCTCGAAAATTTCATTGTATACGTCGCAATTAGATCAATTTTGAATGATTCATTGTTCACGGAATATGACAGTAATCGGATTTTTATATCTAGTTGTGATTTATTTAGTCAATTACTTATATTAACTACTTACTATTGAAGTCGGACTTTATTGGACAACAAATTTTTTTATTTTTTTATTTTTTTTTTAATTTAATCATTTCTATTTTTTTTATTTTATTTTTTATTTTTTTTATTTTACTTTATAAAGGTTGTAAATTTTGAAGTGTAGTGAAGCCACCCTTTTATGAACTTAATAATTTTTCGGATAAGAAAAAATCGTGCTACAAATTCGAAGGTCTGAAACTTTTGACAAAGATACTTACGAATGCATTAATTCAAAACGATTGAGCTATCCATAATAACGTATTTTACACAAGTGTTTCTAAAATTACTAATAGCAATGTATTTATTCAAAATGAGTAGAATAAAAAACGACACATTAGATACTTTTATCTTTAAAGAATAAACAATCAATTTGCTGAAATTAGGCCTTACGGATTATAGATCCCATCTATTATATTACACCTATATATCATCTATTCTTAACAATCAATGGGTAATTTCCCATCAATCCCATCTTTCTATACTTGATCTAAATTGAGGTTAACCTAACCCAAATCATATAGGTAAATTATTTCGAACATCTATCGCTCAATAATCTTACGTATTGAGCACTTTGGATTGTCAATTTTATAAGCGATTCCTTACCACGCTATAAAATAGACGTGATAGACTACTTTGTCCGAGTATATCACTGTTATTTAGCTTTTCATCTAGTGAGAAATTTCATTACGATTGAATCGCGTTTGTCACGACTACAATTTGGTAAAATACCTAAAAACATCAGCTTCGCGCATGCGCATTGCGAGTTTATTTTCCCTATATCACTGTATCACCGCGTGATAAAAAGTCAGAATAAGGCCCCTGTCAGAATTCACATTCACGCAGATATAACCCGGGGACCGTGGCCGCTCTTTACGGTTTATTTTTAGTTCCCTAAGTCGCTACGAGATCGCATTAATTCATGGATTCATAAGTCCCGCCATCTCTCGCAATATCTACTAACTATACAGACACGGTGTTACGTGTGCCGTGTGCGTCAAAATTTTGACATTTGAAAATGTGACGTAGTTTGATTATTTTTAGTGATTATAATCGCATATCTATGATTGATTGGTAAATATAAGTATATTAATCACTTCTAATGATTCAGGTAGTTCGATACAAAACATCCACATGATCAGACATTATTTTTAACATATTTTTATTCAGATTCTAGTATAAAATATTTATAGGTTAGGTTAGGTAAGGTTAGTTCGCGTTTGCGTTCGCCCTACTTTTTTTTAATAGACCGAAATTATTTAATCGTGATTATTTTAAGATACTATCGCGTAGCACGATATGCCGGTATAATAATAATAAAAAAAAAAAAAAAAACAGATTATAACACCGATTTGTGCCCGTCGTCAAGCTTATTCATCACGCATATATTTCACAGGACGTGATAGATTGAAATTGAAATTAAAAAAAAATGTCATCAAAAGAAGAAGACAGCTGTCAGAATTCAAAAATGAATCGGCAAACCTCAGTGGATTCGAAATGTGAGTTTTTTTTTTTTTTACCTTCGAATTACACATTTTTTCGTTCAAACGTGTTTGAAATAATTTCTTTATCAATTATTTTGAGTCCGCGTAGTTTTTTAGTCCGAAAATTAATATCGGTTTTTCTTACTCCTGCAGATCCGAAAAAACTGGATATTACAGAACCTGGGTTATACGCGTACGCTGCTATATGTTCTTTAACTTTAGCAGAATTGTTTCCAGACCCTACCGACTTTGATTATAATATATTTTGCGTTAAATTGATATGCCAGCATTTGAAATTAAGCCAGAGAGTAGAACCTGTTATGATACATCTTAGCGAAGGGAAAAGCACTCAAACACAAGACGCATACATTGCTATTTTATTGGAAGAACCTAAGCTGAAGGGAAAAACAATATTAGTAGTTCAAGATTTGGTACTGATGGCTGTTCACAATGGTAAATATCTACACACATATGTATATTATATTCCTTTAATATATAATAATATATAATAATTAATGTATAATCTAAAAATCAGGAACTCGTCTCACCTATCATATCATCAATAATATTATAAACGTTTAAAAAATCTAATCCATTATTTTGTATTCAGTAATTGAATTTTCATTTTTTACAATACGGTGAAGATAGTTTCACTACTCGTTATTTCAGGTATCATTTACAATCATTACCTTGTCCCTCAATATTATAAGAATGGAAATTTAGATGGAAAGAAAAAGAGCATTTTTTACAAAAATTTTTGACTTCCTAGAATGACCGTTAAATTATAAAACGTATATTTCATATGAGTTTTTTTTTGTATTTTTCACAATTTCATCAGGGATTGTGTCAGGTAATAATTTCACTAATATGTTGTATTACTATTAGCAAATGATTATGTAGTACGTAGATCATAGTTTATTTGTAAATAACAAATATTTACACATCTTTTTTCAACAAAATTTTTATCATAGGTGAATATGATTCTAGACAAAGGGTTTTAGTAAGACGAGTATCTGAACTACTAAATGTTCCCTTTCAATTAGTAGAATTCTATGAACATTCCTTGGTCAAACTGTTGAGTGAGAATCATAACGTTCAAACAGAGTATGTATAAAATATGAATATTCAAATAATTTCATTGTTCTATATTTAAATATAACTTTGCTACAGTTTCATTTAAAAACTGCTTCTAGCGTTCCGAGATATTCTCATATCCTCAATTCAGAATTGATTGGATCAGAATAAAGCTATCTTAATTTGAAACACCAATTGATTTAAACGAGTGATTGAAATCTTGCTAAGTCTACTTTGTGAATGTCTTCAAGGCCTGTTTTTTGATAATCTAAAATCAGACGCTTGCATCATTAATAATATTTGCTACAGAGAAGAACAAAAAGAGACTGAACGACGTGAAAAAGTACGAAAGATAAAGAGATATGCAGCCATAGGTTTGGCGACTATAGGAGGTGGAACGTTGTTGGGTTTAACCGGAGGTTTAGCAGCACCATTTATCGGCGCTGGTGTTGGTACGATACTTGGAGGTGCGAGCGCAGCTGCATTAGGCAGTACGGCAGGAATTGCGATCATAGGTTCCCTTTTTGGAGTCGCTGGAGCCGGGCTAACAGGTTGAATACTAATCATTGAAGTACATATTTGTCATTACAATTTGTACAATTCCTGTTTATATAATATTCAATGTTTCGATTACCAACCCCACAGGGTATAAAATGAAGAAACGTGTTGGAGAAGTTGAAGAATTTGAATTTGAATCTTTAACACTTTCGAGTTACGGAACAGTGGATCAACAGCTACATATCGCGATTGTTATTACCGGCTGGTTGAATGACGACGAACCTGACAACGTCGTAAGGCCTTGGCAATGTCTCTCTGTGTCCAGAGAGCAATACGCTCTAAGATATGAAACGAAGTATTTAATCGAGATGGGACAAGCGCTAGAGTACATATTAAGCATGGCTGTTTCTTTGGCTACACAAGAGGCTTTAAAATACACAATTTTGTCCAGTGAGTATGAAGAGAGCCGAATCGTCATCGTAAGAGACGAAAATACTGGACTGAATGCATACAGCAAAAGTCTAACGATTTATTTCTCAGTCTAATAATTCAACAATCATTTGCTTCCTCAGGTCTAATAAGTGCCGTAGCTTGGCCTGCGGCTCTACTTTCGATAGCTTCAGTGATAGATAATCCATGGTCAGTGTGTTGCCGGCGAAGTTCAGAAGTCGGCAAACTATTAGCTCATGTTTTGTTGATGAGGCAGCATGGTAAGCGGCCTGTAACATTGGTGGGTTTCAGCCTAGGAGCACGAGTGATATATTACTGTTTAAGAGAAATGGCTGAAATTGGTGGAGGCAAAGGCATAATACAAGATGCGATCTTGTTAGGAACGCCAGTGACGAATAAAAAGTCTGAGTGGGAAAAATGTTCAAAAGTAGTTGCAGGCAGACTTGTTAACGGATATTGCAGGTACTTTAAAGCAAAATGTAAAGCGATGGATTCACCAATGTATGGAAATGTTATTCCGTCTTTTTTATATACAGCGGTGATTGGCTGTTGGGCTTTTTGTATCGAACTTTGTCCATGACTTCTGGGGTCGCAGGATTGAACCCAATTGATAGCAAAAGGATTGTGAATATAGACTTGAGCTCCGTGGTCGGAGGCCATAGCGAATATCCTAAAAAATTACCGGAATTATTGAGCCTCGTGGGTCTCAACACTAAGAAGCCAATGGTTCTGGATACTGAAACTGGGCTGAAGAAATCTAACTCTGAAATGCCGTACTTGGAGAAGGTTTGAATCAATTTCATATCTATTTGACTATAAATGAAAAAAATGATGTTCGCTGATGTTTAATTTTCTGTTTTTTCAGAGCGAAAGTAATTTGAGATCATCAAAATCTGAAATGTGTCTGACATCAGAAAGTACTAAGCCGTCCCTATAAATTGATAGTATTAAACAGGGACAAAGAATATTTAATATCAATTAGTTTATGCAGTTTTGAGAACTCTGGGTATCAAAATATATTTATATTTATATTTATATTTATTAATTAGACAATTCAAAGCAAATGAATCAAAGTTCTTATAGTCATTCAATCAATTTATTCAATATACATCCATTTATTAAAACAAACCATAATTAATGCAGGGCCTTCAAATTCAAAGCACAAATACTTCAGTATTTAACTGAAGCTACGACCATTTGTAATATATAATATAATATAATATAATAATTATAGATGAAAACTCAAATCACACTGAGGTTTATATAAAATTAATATAATTATATTTAAGAGAGAATCTATTTGTCACCTTTCATACAATAGAATTATATAGCAAGATTTATAACATAGTGAAAAATAAGAATTTATTACGATATTGCGTAAAATTTGTATATACAATTCCACGAAATACGTACAAAATAGCATTTTTATCCTTATTATTATCAAAAAAACAAAGAAAAACAAAAAAAAAAATATATATATATCATTTTTATCTTATTATTATCAAATATACTTTGACTCGAGCTTAAACCAGTACGCTTAAAATAATACTATCATAATTATATATGTATGATGATACAGATGTTAAAGTTGATTCTTATTGTTCGAATATTTCTTTGGAAATAAGCTTTAGTTAGCTGAATCATTATTTGTATTTGTCAATTTTATATCTAATGGTGCTTAAATAGTAGATTTGAACTGATAAAAAGTCAGGAAAATTATATTTTAGTACTTGATCTATTGCGGGCATAAATTGTTTTCCCCCAAAATTTGGTATTATCATTTATCACACATCATTAGTACCTGCCAAAGATGATAACAAAAATTTAAAATTAGTACGAAAAAGAGAATATGGTGAAACTAATTATATGCCACGCTTTGATAAATCATGTGAATGGAATTAGAACAAAAAAAAAAAAAAAAGAAATGATATTTTACGAATTGAAATTACAATTTTCTACAAATATGCATCGTATTAAAGAGACTGAAATGTTGATTCTATGATCTTGTTTATATGAAATGTGTGTAATGCCAGAAATACTGAATCAAGATTTGAGAAATACTGCGAAAAATGTAGTATTAAAATGATTTTTAGAATCGAAAAATCACGCGATAACTACTACGGTGTACTATTCCTAAATATAATATTTTTTAAATACATCTTTATAGTGAATTGCTTACTCATTTCAGAGTCTAGCGCACTTTATACAATGCATATTATAGTGTAATATTATTTATAACTAATCCAAAGTATTTACTGTTTAATAATTATACAATGAATGTAATATAAGAAGAAAAAGAGAAATTATATAGATATATCTAATGTTATAATCATGCTTTATGCATAAATTTAAATAAAATTTGAATATACCACCAGGAACTGGTCAACTAATTATACATATCATTGTCGTTATAAGGTATACAGACAACGTATCTGCAAAATATCACTCCTAATCTTAATACAGTCTACACAGCTCAATCATATCACAATCTGAAACGTTACCCGCCCCGTGTTTCTAAATATCTTCTATTATATTTGTATTAAATGAATGATTGAATGATGCGTAAAGGTAAAGTAAAATATAAACATTCGAATTTTTTTTTCATAAGCGAGATTAACACACAAAGTTTAACAATACATATTTCATGAATTTTAAAAAAAATATATATAGTAACTTCTCAACGTTATATAATATAATTGAAAGAATAATAATACGTTATGATAATAATATTAACTCTGGACAATCTATGCAAAGTTTTTTTTTTTCTTTTTTTTTTTTTTTTTTTATGTAAAATATAAATATATGAAGTATATATTTTTCTACTCTCTTTTACAAACTACGATGAATTTTATAAAAAAAAAAAAATATGTATTCGTACATATATATATTAATAGTAGAATAACATTATTGTAAGTTTTATTATTATATTATTATATTTAGCACATTCTGCAGAGTTACTCCTATATGACTTGTGAAAAAATATTTCTATTGATCTAAAGTTGATATTTGTCAGAATAGTGTTTACCAAACAGATCAGAATGAATCGTAGAAGTATCCAAATAACTTTTCTTTTCTTTTTTTGTAAAAACAATACGTAATTTCGAATAATGCATACTATCCATTATACTAGTTGATAGTTTAAATACGGTTTTAAAAATACGAAAAAGCAGTTCAAATTTCAAAAGATTATAAAAATAAAATCAATTGTTCGGCTTGTATGTAACAACATATTTAACATATCGTCCTGAGTCGTGATCAAAATATCTACTTAGTCCTTCGACAATTACAACTTTATTATATGATTCGCACCATGCCATAGCCGCTGCTGGAGTTGGAAAAAACTTGTCACTGTCATATTGTAAACGACGATAATCGCAATTATATCTCAACGCCATAGTCAGTTGTGCATCATTTCTGAGAGGCATAAAAAAGATTTTCTGAAAAGGTGAAATAAAGAAGAACGTTAAAAAAAATCTTAACATAATTACTAATTAGTAATATAATAAAAAAATAAAATGACGAAATGAAAATGGTAAGATGTATTTTTTTTTTTTTTTTTTTTTTTTCTTTATATTCAAAAAAATTCTTAACACGATCGTAAAACACGAATGCAATGAGCAAAGAATATACAACGTGGCTAGTCGTCCGACAACCGTACGAATAAGCGCAAAATTATTCGTCCGACAATCGTACTAAAACGCGCAAAATTGTTCGTCCGACAATTGTGTGTGTGTGTGTGTGTATGTGGGATCAATGGGGTGGCCTAACCTATTCTAACCTTTCGAATGCCACAGCCACCATTTGAGTTTTTCGCATGTGTGTGTGTGTGTGGGATCAATGGGGTGGCCTAACCTATTCTAACCTTTGAATGCCACAGCCACCTTTTGAGTTTTTCGCATGTGTGTGTGTGTGTGGGATCAATGGGGTGGCCTAACCTATTCTAACCTTTCGAATGCCACAGCCACCTTTTGAGTTTTTCGCATCTGTGTGTGTGTGTGGGATCAATGGGGTGGCCTAACCTATTCTAACCTTTCGAATGCCACAGCCACCGTCTGAGTTTTTCGCATGTGTGTGTGTGTGTGGGATCAATGGGGTGGCCTAACCTATTCTAACCTTTCGAATGCCACAGCCACCTTTTGAGTTTTTCGCATGTGTGTGTGTGTGTGGGATCAATGGGGTGGCCTAACCTATTCTAACCTTTCGAATGCCACAGCCACCTTTTGAGTTTTTCGCATGTGTGTGTGTGTGTGGGATCAATGGGGTGGCCTAACCTATTCTAACCTTTCGAATGCCACAGCCACCATTTGAGTTTTTCGCATGTGTGTGTGTGTGTGGGATCAATGGGGTGGCCTAACCTATTCTAACCTTTGAATGCCACAGCCACCTTTTGAGTTTTTCGCATGTGTGTGTGTGTGTGGGATCAATGGGGTGGCCTAACCTATTCTAACCTTTCGAATGCCACAGCCACCTTTTGAGTTTTTCGCATCTGTGTGTGTGTGTGGGATCAATGGGGTGGCCTAACCTATTCTAACCTTTCGAATGCCACAGCCACCGTCTGAGTTTTTCGCATGTGTGTGTGTGTGTGGGATCAATGGGGTGGCCTAACCTATTCTAACCTTTCGAATGCCACAGCCACCTTTTGAGTTTTTCGCATGTGTGTGTGTGTGTGGGATCAATGGGGTGGCCTAACCTATTCTAACCTTTCGAATGCCACAGCCACCTTTTGAGTTTTTCGCATCTGTGTGTGTGTGTGGGATCAATGGGGTGGCCTAACCTATTCTAACCTTTCGAATGCCACAGCCACCGTCTGAGTTTTTCGCATGTGTGTGTGTGTGTGGGATCAATGGGGTGGCCTAACCTATTCTAACCTTTCGAATGCCACAGCCACCTTTTGAGTTTTTCGCATGTGTGTGTGTGTGTGGGATCAATGGGGTGGCCTAACCTATTCTAACCTTTCGAATGCCACAGCCACCTTTTGAGTTTTTCGCATGTGTGTGTGTGTGTGGGATCAATGGGGTGGCCTAACCTATTCTAACCTTTCGAATGCCACAGCCACCTTTTGAGTTTTTCGCATGTGTGTGTGTGTGTGGGATCAATGGGGTGGCCTAACCTATTCTAACCTTTCGAATGCCACAGCCACCGTCTGACGAAGAATCTTTCATATGTGGTATGAATAAGTTTTAACGAGTTTGAAAATTAAAAAAAAAAAAAAAAAATTTACTATATCTCAGTCGGAGGATTCGAACCGAGGACGTTCGCATTACTAGTCGGACGCTCTAACCACTACGCTACGGTACCGTTGTGATATGTTGACTCTCTTCCGTATATATTTATGAATTGTCGGACGAATAATTTTGCGCTTATTAGTACGGTTGTCGGACGAATAATTTTGAGCTTATTCGTACGGTTGTCGGACTACTAGACACTCCGAAGAATGTATTATATTATATTATATTATACAATGTATGCAAACTACAATGTGAACTGATACGCGGTCGGTAGGTTTGTTGATCGTTGATCGTTGTCTTATTTTATTTTACTATATTAAATACTATAACTTGTATGATAAGTATATTTACCTCTTGCGATGAACTTTTCTGCAATTTATAAATAAGGTATCGTCCGTATTGAAATTTGTTTTGCACTCTTTCGATCTTGACAATATCATAATCGTCAAAATGATCTTGAAGATCAATGAATTCTTGGGTTTGTTGGTGTACTGTGACCAAATGATATGGTTTGTCGCTGTAGCCACGCGATGCCCAGGTACTCGGCACGGGTACGTATTCATGCATTTTGTATGTTTGTTTTTATTTTATAATGCGTTATTTTCAAGCTAAATAATTAAACAGACTGAATTTTACCACCTGATATTAATGCCGACAAACGTACGTGTAGCTACGCTATCACGAATTGTTTCATCGACTTCTTTATTTATGCTACGCGACTAGGTATCGCAGCACACTCCCTCTATTATTATAGTTGACGCGAATAAGAGCGGGGATTCACTTTCGGCCCCTCCCCACATCAAATGTAGGTATACCAGTCTTCAATTTCCGCCAAATTTATTTTGTATAGTCAAAACGGAGACGATAGATAATTAATAATTATTTATATTTAAGATATTCAATGCACGCTGACGATTATAAATTCGATATTATTTTCGTACTTCAAATTATCGCTATTTATATATATTATTATTACAGAAAATATAATTATTTCCTTATTTATAAATACGAATTGTGAAAAAAGCAGACGACAACTTGTCCATTTGTCCAGTCCAATCAGAGCGTTCAAAGATCTGTGCTTCCATCTATGTAGGCTTGTTTATACTTGTGAGTTATCAGTAAAATGCAAGATGGCGGCATAACAATGTTTACTTTCTTTTTTTTTTTTTTTTTTTTGTTTTTATTTTTAAACAGGAAACGCTACTGTTTAAATTAATAGAAGGAGAATTCAATACGGGATTAAGACATAAATAAATACCATTTATCATCCTTTATACAGATTTTATTTTCCAAATGACATTGCTTTTTTATTTTCTAACCTTGAAATCGTATACATAAATATTTCGTATAGACCTTATCGTTTATCCGTCAAACTCATAATAATAAATATATAATTCATAATATTGTAACAACTCTACGATTCATATTGGTATAAATCATCCCCAGAATTTTCACCCTCTTCGTCATATACATACTCAGAAATTTGATCAAATATATCAGCGTTTTTAAATTCCTCTATATTATCATCACCTCGCGTCATATCTTTAGTCAATTCTTTAGCCGATTTTTGCGTACTAGTACCTCTATGATTATTTACACGTTGTTTTTCAAGCCTTGATCTTTCCTTGTTGAAACGATGCTTTTTAAGCGCTGTTTGTAGGTCAAATTTTCTAGGTCTGTAAGAAAAGAAAAGAAAAGAAAAGAAAAGGAAAGAAAAGAAAAGATAATCGTAATACATAAACAGACTATAAACTATGAATTTTTTCTTTTTCTTTTTTTTACAACATACTCACGTCACATCTTTGAAAACTTTCTCCTGCAATAACACGATATCGTGTCTAACGTCAGCCAAAAGTAGTAAAAGGAAGTCAAAACTCCCCGATGAACTTCTGGGCCCTTTTGGTCCCCGTTCACCAGGGTCACCCTTGGCTCCAGTTTTACCTGGTGGTCCACCGGGTCCCTGTTTTCAATATAATTATTATATAAATAAAAGAATCGAGTCAAGAATGAAACATGAAATTCTAGCAGCAATTTTCAAATATTTCGTTCATTAATAGATTTTGATTGATAGTCTGTTACTTTATACAATAGATTCGAAATTTACGATCTCAATTAACTCACTACTGGCCCACGCTGACATTTACAATAGCCATTGTCAGTCGGCGCAAAAGAATTGAGTATTGAGTAAGCCCCATTTTCCACGTGTTCTAGGGACTGGAAATTGTCCGTGTTAAGGTGTGGGCTGTTTCCATCAGCCCCTGGAAATCCTCTTGGACCTGGAGTCCCAGGGACTCCTGGTGGACCCATAGGACCTGGAGGTCCTGATGCATAACTTGATAATCTGATAGCTGTACTAAGAGCGACGAATTTTTCTTGCAGTTTTCTCACCTGGAAAGAAAATACCCTTCATAAATAATTCATGACAATATATTTAGAGTTCCAAATTCTTCAATAATTCACGCTATAAAATTTAAACACCATTCATTCATTCCTATCTAATTTATTTCACCTTTTCATGCAGCCTAAGAACCGTATCGCAATTTGCGTAACACCTTGACGCAGCAGCTACAGTATCTCCATTCGGAGATGTTGATTCTTCGCAAGTCCTATTGTCTCCTCTGAGGATAAATCCGTCATTACAACGGCAAGAAAAGCCTCCAGGATTATTGACGCAGTTTTGTTCACAGTCGGCTAGACCCTCTGCACATTCATCTACGTCAAGGCATACTGGTTTTAATCCTAGTTTTTGACGCTCTGGATTAAATCTGTTGGATTAAAGAATGTCAGATGAATTGAGGCTGCAGATTCTTCAATTTTTTGAGTACTAGGATCCAAATGCGACTATTGATTACTTATAGCCATCCCAACATGTGCAAATAACTCGTTGCATTAACACGCTGCATTGTTGTTCGCATAAATTAAGACTGCATGGATCCGTGCCTTTCGGCACACATTGACCATTGAGCAAAGTATATTCAGGGCAGCAATGCGCCCTTGTACAATCAACCCAGTCGTTTTTAACACCTCTGCATCTGTAACGAGTTCTGATAACATTTGTTGACGGACATTGAAGAGTATCTGCTACTGATGCTGGTAGGATTTCATCAAGAGCATCCAAGTAGTATCCATCCTCGGATATAACATCGTTATTACCGGTATACTCCTCACGGGAAACCGATATCATCACCAGAAGACTGAAACTGTTGAAAAACGTTTTAAGACCTAAATAGATCATTGAAAAAAAAAAAAGTCTCACTGTGTACTCACATTATTGGAGACTTTGTGTTCATTTTTTAATAAGCCGTTGCGCCGATGGCATGATAATTATGTCCTGAAATACTCTAAAGAAATAACGAACAATGAAGAAAAATTTTAATTCATAGAAACTTGAATAACTTCTATTGATCTATTTTGCAATTTAAAAAGATTTTGTCAACGTTTTACAAAGTATTTGAATGATAAATTTAGGAATTTAGGAATACTATATGCGCAGAGTGGGACCGACTCTCAACTGTGTTACATAAACTACTTAGAACAGATATACTCTACTCTTGGAGGAATTTCTACTTCTGAAAAAAAATGAACTGCAGAGAACAATGTGCCCTTTATATTAAACTAGCGAGTATATTGTGCTCGATTTGAATTGAGGCAAAAACCACGAGTGTAATGTGTGTTTATAATGACTGACTACTTATTAAGATTATTTATCAAAATGTTGTAAAAATTTTTGAAATTATTAATATATATATCTATTGAAATCGAGTTTTCATTTTTTTTTTTTTTTTTTTTTTTTATTATAAAACGTCCAAGGTTTTACAATTAGTATAATAAAATTAAAACAGTACGTTACTTAAATGTGTGTACAGAGTTTAAAAAATAACTAAACATTAGAATTCCTTGCTATACCATACCATGCCATCTTATGCTTGGTTTAATTTAATTCAACTAGACTACTTGGAAGTTAACGTTGTCGTACGTTTCCGGCACGTATGTAGTACGTACGGCCTATGACTGAAATAGTTCTACAGTTTTTTTTTTTTTTTCTTTTTGGTTCTACTCTTTAATAAGCGCGTAAGATAATATATAAACAGTTTAGAAATCTAATCTTATATCTAACAAGCGTTTTGTTCAGGATAGGTGATACAATAATCTAGACAAACGTATAATAAAAATGAATTTTATTTCATCTATTAAGCTCGGAGTATTCATTCAACCTAAATAAATCCATAATTAGAAGTAAGCCGCGTGTGTCGTTGACATAGCGCTTTTTAAATAGCGACATTTTTTGCCGCAACACGTGCGTCCGGGTTCGTTAAACTTCGTTAATTTCCGTTTCCGTTCGGTAAACACCGGAGATATTCGGTTTATCACAGAGCTAGGTTCGGGATTATTTTCTGTCATCAATTTTAAACTGCATTCACAGCACACATGTGATGCGAAGTTCAGATTTCTACGCCTCTGGATTTTTTTTTTTCTATCGGTGTAATATAATTATTGGTTATGTTAAATAAGTGCCGATGATAATAATAATAATAATAATAATAATAATATGACACTTTTATTATTAAAATATTTTAAATAAGTATAATAAATTATAAAATCATTCATAACCCACGTCACGCACGCACGGAGGCAGAGACTTGGGCGTGACAATAACCGGATATATTTAATACTACGTTTATCTATCTCGTGAATAGATCAGAGAGAGTGATTCAACCCCGACTAATACTTAAATACGTGTTAATAATAAGTGATAAATTAAAAAGTAATGTATATTGTGTACAAAGAATGGGTAAAAAGTGGAGTTACTTTACATTCCTAGCATGGTTAACCTACCTTATGATATCAGGTCTTATTTTATTCACACGAGGTTTTCTATTGAACCGAATAACACGTCTCGAAGTATCAAACTGTACCGTTAATTTAAAAAACTGTGATTTTAATAACGCGGACGAAATATGTGTCGGTGGTATAAATCACGAGATATTATTCAAGGATCAAAAATCAGCGTCAAAAACATGCCTAGGACGTCAAGCCAGGGTTGTATGGCTTATAATCGACGCTCTTCAGTACGACTTCGCAGTATGGAACGACAACATAACATCAGATAATTTTTCTTACCATCAAAACAAGTTGCCTGTTATAAAAGAGGCGTTAAAAAATTACCCGGATTACACAAGGTTCTATAAATTCATCGCCGATCCTCCGACTACCACAATGCAACGTCTTAAAGGTCTGACCACAGGCTCGTTGCCAACTTTCATAGACGCAGGGTCAAATTTTGCAACCGAAGAAATAAACGAAGACAATATTATAGACCAGGCATCTTATCAAGGTGTTGTATTCATGGGAGATGATACTTGGATGGGTTTATATCCGGATAGATTCATCAGGCATTATCCATACCCGTCTTTTAACGTATGGGATTTAGATACTGTTGATAACGGAGTAAGAGATAAAATATTCGATGAATTGAAAGAGGAAGACTGGTCGCTGCTAGTTGCTCATACGCTTGGGGTTGATCATTGCGGGCATAGATTTGGCCCAAATCATCCAGAAATGGAGAGAAAGTTAAAAGAAATGAACAATCTGATAGAGAGATTGATAGCGGAGTTAGGAGACGATACGATGTTGATAGTAGTCGGAGATCACGGTATGACTAGCACCGGTGATCACGGAGGAGATAGTAGGATGGAAGTAGAAGCAGCGATGTTTGTTTATTCCAGAATTCCATTGTTAGGTAAAAAGTTTGGTGAAAATTTGACCGAGGTTCATCAGATTGATTTAGTACCAACGTTGGCTTCGATACTGGGAATACCAGTGCCTTTTTCTAATCTGGGTACAACGATAGTCGATATATTGCCTAGGAATTATCAAAAGAATACTAATCTAGAAGATTATCAATACGCGTTACATTCGTTATGGAGTAACGTTGTGCAAACTAAAAATTACATCGAAACATATTCGTCTGATAGTTCGTTGTTCGCGGAAGAGAAACTCGAAACTATTAAAGGAAAGTTTGAGGCAATTTATAGACGCGTTAAACACGTAAATAGCTTTGAAGATTTTCAATCTTTTGCCAACGACGCTAAAGAGTATTTAAAAATGATAAGAGATATGTGCGTCGAGGTCTGGGTGCAGTTTGATTCTGACCTAATGTCTAGGGGGCTTGTACTCATGTTTTCGTCAATATTTTTTTCATATTTGATAGTAGACGGGGTCCCCAGAGATCGTATACCAGAAATATTTGAATCTGCATTTCTTTACACTTCGATTCTCGCTAACATAGGAACAGCTACGGTCGTCGCAGCGCTTTACTTGTTTGAGTTTATCGCCGATTTGCAAAACACCGTTCTATTTGGCACCGGCATGGTCTCTATATTCATGTTTGCAATGCTAGTTATACAGAACTGGGATATAATCTCTACGAATTGGTACAAAAATCAGAAAAACCGTAAATGGCTTAGATACAGTTCTAGAATGATTCTGCTACTGGCTATAAGCGGGCTTTTTTCAAACAGCTATATCATAGAGGAAGCTCTGGTACTTTGCTTTCTTCTCATAACTCTGATCTGGCTAATCGTTTTAAACGTTAAACACACCAGGAGTGAACATTTCGAAAAAAAGTCAAAGTCCGGTCTAAAATCGCAGTTCTCAACCATTTGGCTATTACTAATATCGCTGGGCCTAGTAGCTACAGTTTTAGTCAGATTTTCAAGTTATTTTTGGACTTGTAGAGACGAACAACACCGCTCTTGTAATATATTCGAGCTCCGTAAGGCCGGTGCAATAATCCACGATAGTTCAAGTCGCGTAGTAGTAGTAGTAACGCTAGTAACAATAGCGCTGTTTGTAACACTAGTTAGAATATGGCTTCACAGTTGCGGAAACTTGGCCGGATTTTCTCCCACCGTTACAGCGGCAAGATATTTTTCCGGTATAATCGTAGTATGTATGGGCGGCTATTGGATACTACAACATCTTCCGAGGGATGCTAAAGTCAAATTTATCAGACCCTGGCAAGTCGATATGTTAACTTGGGTCGTTTACTTATGCATCATAGTTGGAATCCTGTTCATATGCGTTAGACCGCTTTGCGTATATCTTGTACCCAAGAGAAAAGAATCGCTGAATGTTTACGGCAGAGAAAACATCATACCTCAGTTGTTCAATGGAATGAAAGGTCTAATCTACAAAAAGAAAGAGACCGAAACTGAGACAACGCCGGTTGTATACGGCCTAGGCACTGTTTACAGTGCGACTTTTGTCACGCTAAGCATATTCTTGATTCTTTTATGTGCTCTCCTGCTCGGAAACACCCTGGCGCCAGCTATTATCATTATGTATGTTGTCTGCGTTTGTGTTCTGGGTATAACAGCCGTGGAGAGATTTCAGCACGCAACTAATATCAGTAAGAATTTAGAGATTGAGAAACTAGAGAAAGAACCATCAATATATTTTATAATAAATAATTTACTTTTCAACAGACGAACTCTTCGATGTTCCAACTCCATCTTTACTATGCTGGTTTCTCGTTTCTGAATATTTTTTCTACGCTACTGGACATCAACCAACATTTCCTAAAATTCATTGGGACGCTGCGTTCGTTGGTACCGGCGGAATATTTCACAATAATATTATACCAGCTGCGCTTATAGGTAATATGCTTTTGTATTTCATATTTAACATTCTTATTATGTTTTAAATCGAAATGCTTAGATACAATGAATTCGTTTAAGCATAGGGAATATTGAAACTGATATTTAGAAGTGATTTTAATTACATATGATACTCGGATTTGATTTTAAAACTGTCGAGAGCTCAGAGTATGATAGTAACATAGTTTGTTGTGTAACTTTTGTACAAGTTATCTCATCTTTTCAGGAATAAACACATTCAGTTCCCACATTGTGTTGGGCGCAACTCTGCCTGTGATAGTAATAGCTCCTTTCACACTTTACTTCATGTTTCCAAGAATTGCTGGAGGCAAAATTCAACCAGAAAAAGATCTTAGAAAGGGTGAACTCCTGCTATACGAGTGTGAGAACAATCTGATTACCACAGCGTTTACAGTTTCAGCTAAATATATGCTGTTTCATGGAATTCGAGTAAGTTTGATCAATAATTTACTAACCCATTTGATTATTATTATAGATTAAGTTGAAAATAAATTTACAAGACTTTAAACAATGCCAGAACATCAATACTTTGAAAAAATTGTATAATTTATACTTTATTTAATTATTTATTTATTTTTTTTTCTTCTTTTTTTTACAGACGTTTGGCTGCATGCTGGCTGCTACGATATTCTGCAGACATTTAATGGTCTGGAATGTATTTTCACCTAAATTAATATTCCAAGGATTATCATTGATAGTAACATCGGGCAGCGTGATGATGTCATTTTTATTGTTAATAAGATTACAACATCAAATCGATAAGTTGGTTACGCGAATTTCAAAGATTAGGTGATAGTAGTTGAAGAATTTCATAACTTTCAGTAATTGCCTAACTAAGAACAGGTTCGCTTTTAACTGGTTTAACACGTGACGATATTTTATAAAGACGAAAATAAAAAGACAACGTTTATAATCAAGAACTTTAAACGCGCTAATAATGTATAAATTTATCGTGAAGTGAGTTTGAACATTATTTGTTTTTTTTTTTTTTTTGTTTTCGTTTTTTCGTTTGTTTATATACTATCGAGAATGGAATGAATATTTATTACGTTTTGTCCTGATCTCTTTTTACTCATAGTATAAGCTATTCATTTTAAGGAGGATATGCAAGCACACTGCCAATTGCATTGATGAATTGTTGTTCAAATCTAGTGCAAAATATTAGAATAATTGCACTGAATTATGATCTCGTTTCATTTTTTGTTTGAAAAATCTCACAAATTAGTAGGATTTAGGATGAAAACTGGCTAGAATATTATACATATAATATATACAATAAATAATTATTTAATATCTTTATAGTATATATAGTATATATACTCCACTAGTTCGTAGAATCAGAGCTCTAGAAGTATACTAGAATAACACTATAAGCATATAAGCTAAAGAAAAAGACAAACCAAAAGCTATAAAACATTAATTTATTTATCGAAGCTGACTGATTAAACTCTGTGTTTAATAGCCAAACGATTTGAGTTTAAAATTGAAATTTTTCAATATTTAATAACTAAGTTACGTTGAAAAAAAAAAATAAAATAAAATCGCTAGTCACCATTGCAAAGTGTTAACAAAGCAATGTAAAAAAAAAATCATATAAATAATTAAATTAAATTATTATTGTTACAGTTGACTTTAAGTATATATATACTACTACAGTTAATTAAGCAGCTTGTGATCAGTGTCGTTCATTATACGTGCGACATATTTTCATAGTTAATTAAGAACTTAAGTATATCCTGTACACATACTTTTAAACCAGTCGACTCAATTTTTCCATTTACTGGTGAATCACTGCTATATAAAAAAAAAAAGAAAAAAAAAAATTATTCTATCAAGTAGATAGAATAAGTCTGCTTGGTCGTATCTTAGGTGTCGATATATAGATATTATTTAAGAGATTATTATATACTATAGAAGAAAGCTCAAAATTATTATTATAATATAATATATTTAAAAGTTGATGTTTTTTTTTTTTTTTTTTTTTTTTTCTTTTTCTTTTTCTTTTAATTGGTATGAAGTAGTAGGTATACAAATATTATATTATTATAAATATTATGTGCTAAAATATATTGAAAAGACAATAGAATTTCATAAATTTTAAAAATTTTATTATTCATAGTACTATATATATATATATAAATTCAGATACATACATAATACGTATACATATAAACGATAATTAATTTTCATCGAAGTATCAAACACACTGACGCTATCCTGCGCGCAATGCATTGCTGATTTCATTTAAATACTTAGCAACGCACTTGATGCAGGATTACGCCCATATGCTGTATTTCATATATTACGTTATTCAAACCACATTTCGTCGATTATTCTCAACAATCTGAAAATATTCCAACTCAGGGTATGTGCGTATACATATTTTCCTGTTGTAAACAAAAAACAAAAAAAAGTACATAAAATTAAATTTTCAATCAATAATTTCAAATCTTCATTTTTTCATACTTACGAATCCTGGTTTTCGAGTCGATCTGATATTACAGAGGAGAATATTATACAGTTATTTCGTATTTTTGAATCGTGCAATTTGCATTAAAGTACTAACTGCAAAACTTTGTTTTCTATACATTTCAACGATTTATTAATCAAATTTCGTTTATTTTACATATAGATTTTTTTTTTTTTTTTATTCCATTTACACTATATACTACTTTTTTTTTTTTTTTTTTTTTTTATGATGTGACTAGATAATATGCTGCGATTATTTCTTTTTTTTTTTTTTTTTTTTTTTTTTTTGATCTTCACTTGCAGCAATGACGTTAATGATGATGATGACGATCATTATTCTCGTACTCCTTTCCAATAGACTTTGCCCAATCTTGCCACTTCAGATAATCTTCATAATCCTGTTTACCCTGTGAAATTTAACGGTTTACAAAAACGAAAAAAGAAAAAAAAAAAAAAAAAAAAAAATTACTCATCATTAATATTATAAGATCTATATCAATTTCTTCGAACAAACTAACATTCTATACGTTTCTTGTCGTCGTATCATAAGTGGGCATTTTTATCTGAAATCAAATGAGATTAAAACTTTTTCCTGTATACCTATATGCATGCATGCATTTATCAGGAATTCCATTCCATTACGCGTTTTTTTTTTTTTTTTTCTCTGAATACGATTTAAACTACCTCAAGTTTACTGTGTTCGCAAAAATTATACCGTACCAGCTGCTGCACTAATCTTAAAAATTTACAAATATTAAACTGAACAATAACTTACGAGTAATTTCACTCCACCACCCTCATGGCCTGGTACAGATCCTCCACCGGCTTGAATCGACTGAATACTACCAGGAGGAAGACTCTGGTATCCCTGATGCATCTGCATTTTAATCGCCCTCAAGTCTTTCCCATTATTATCTTCCTGTTCATCTTCGTATAAATTTCGTCTCGCTGAATCACCGCCTGGATATGCGACCCAGAATGAAGAAGGTGACGGGGGTAAAGCGCGTGAAAATTTTCCCGGAAATACTTTAGGTCCAACTTTGGTCAAGCCAACGGTATTCAAATCGTCCAACTTTCCTTGAATCGCATCCAAAACTGATATATTCAACGTCGCTACATCGTCGGGCTTTAGTGTCGTAGTTATCTGCGGTTCTACAGAGTCAGGAATATCTTCACCAGCACTTGATATAACTGCTTGATTAACAGCCAAGCTAACGTTTGTCTGAAGCTCGATAAGCATTTCGAAAACCTGGTCGAGAATCAACATCCTTCGTTTATAAGGCAGAGTTCCTATATCAGCTGCTGTTACTGAAGGACTTGACCAGAAGGGTGAAATAAATGGCTTGGAGGGTTTAGTCCCGGGTGATGGTGCAGTAAGATTTTTTTGGTAGGCAATTAATTCGTTGAAAGTTGCCATCATATCGTCTTTCAATATTCCTAACTCGCTAATTATAGAGCTTACGATTTTATCTTTGGCTGTTATCACCGCCTCGGGATCAGCGAGCGATCTAATCGACTTAGTAGCTTCACTCAAGTACGGGGAATAACCGTTCCCGGAATAATCCAAGGGCAAAGATCGCGCAGCGGCCATCTTTCCAGCGGGGAATCCCGCGGATATAGACTCTTCGTAGGTCACAGTTTGCGCCGGTGAATCCCCCGCTGTTGTGGATGCGTTCAATTTCAAGGAATCGAATAATTTGTCGAGGAAACTGCCAACTTTTGCGTTATAAGAACCTGGATCAGGGATTACACTCTCTGGCATCCAGAATCCCGGAGGAACAATTGTGCTCTTTTCTGGGAGTGGGGATTCTGTGTCTACAGGTGATATCGTGCTGGTGGCTAAATTCTTGAACAGAGTATCCAAAAACGTTGATTTTTTACTCATGAATGCATCCGGTCCAAAAACGCCACCTGGTGGACCAAAGAACGGTCCCATAGGTCCGTACATTCCTGGTAAATATTCTTTGGGGGTAGAATCGTCGGTCACCATTCGCTTCGAAAAATCTTTCGACGATTTTGACGCTGCTTCGTCTCCCGATGGCGAGAATATCTTCTCCAATGGAGATTCCTTCGGTTCTAAAACTTCTTCGGGAATCACTGATATCTTTGGATATGATGGCAGCGGTTCTTGGGTCGTGACTTTTACCTCAGGATTCGTTACGTCCGTGGATGATTCTTTCTTAGTCGGTAGAGGGTCTGTTAATTCAGAAAATGGGGAGACAAGACCCATTATACCTCTTCTAAAAAAAGGTGGACCGTTAGCCAAAGCTGATGGATCAGAGCCACTTCCTCCATAAAATGAACCACCCATCGGGCCTTTGGGCCCAAATGATCCACCGAATGTGGATTTCGAACCCATTGGTCCAAACAATCCGCGTTTTAGACTACCGGATGTACTGTCAAAGTAGTTGGTTTTTGGGTCATAAGCATCTCCTATTTCGTCGGATGTAGAGTCCGGATTGAATTCTTCAGGATTGTACATACTTCCGGGGTACGTGTATGGGGAGGATCCATACCCTGCGTAAGGTGATGGTGAAGGTGAACCAAATCCAGGTGTTCCAATCGCTGGACCCATTCCACCGAATAAATTACTTAAAAGATCTGTCTTTTTTGATATCATCATTCTGGGATCTACGAATTTCGGAAACATCGATGGCTTCGGAATGTAGGGTATTGGGAAGGTGGATACTCCTGACATCGGAGGAGGCCCCAAAGATCTTGCGAATGCTGAAATCAGAATTATAGTATATTAATTTTTATATAAATTAAAATGATCATAATAATGTAAGAAATATGATTCAGAAAAGAAGAGTTCTTCGACAAAAAATTTGAAAACTTACCACCTGGCTTGCTGACAAATTGGGCCCATGGTGCGCCTGGTGGTGGTGGCGGTTTACCCTCAACCAGTTGGGTAACGATAGCCACGAAAATAAAAGCCGATGATAGTTGGTTCCCGATCATTGCTGAACTGTGTATTTGAATCTGTATTCTTTCGCCTTTTATATCATTATATTAAGCTGTAATCCATGCTAATCTATATCGTTTCGTTTATTTTCTGTATACTTATAGTATATATATAACAATTAATTAAGATATATAACCGCACCGGCACCACGTTATACCGGCTGGGAATGCAACCTGTTGCAGACTTGTAATAATATAATCCGCAACTCATTTTCACCGGCTACACTTGCGGATTATAAAACTACAACAGCTGCATTTAATTCTTATATATATTAGACTGTGTAAAAAAAAAAACGACATCTTCTTTTTGTTCGAGCCCTTTCGAAAATAGTTAGTGCTTAATATAAAGAAAATTGTCCCCAAATCTCAGCTATGTAGCTTGAACACAGAATTAGCGCATTTGAAAATAAGATTTCCCATGTATTTCAAATGGCAAAATTTGTTTATCTTAGTTTTATTTTTATAATTCTCTTTATTCAACTGATAAGAATAAAGTAAATATACGGTTTTGAAGGGAAAAAAATTTCTGAGAAAATGCATGAAAAACAAACATTTTTAATTAATTTGTCGAAAAGTAAGTAGTAATCAAATATACATATGACTTTTAAACCACTGTAACTCGTTAACGGTTCAATCGAGCAACTTGGGCCAAAGGACTATTTTTGTAGATCATAAAATTCTCTACAAAACCGTATATCTACTTTATTCCTATCAGTTGAATAAAGAGAGTTATAAAAATAAAACTAGGATAAACAAATTTTGCCATTTGAAATACATGGGAAATCTTATTTTCAAATGCGCTAACTCTGTGTTCAAGCTGCATAGCTGAGCTTTGGGGACAATTTTCTTTATATTAAGCACTAACTATTTTCGAAAGGGCCCGAACAGTCTAATATATATAGATAATTTTCTTATTTATCAAGGATAATTCTCGTTTTAGTTATATTTTTATTTTTGAACACACATTATACATATAAACATCAGGTAAATAATATATTTTATAAATATCATAACTTTGTAACAACTGATGTATACAATTCATTTTTCATACATATTTATTTATTTCTAGTACACCGGGTACATGTATACATACAGATTTTTTATTTCAAATACGAAAACGTAAGCTCTGACTATTATTTTATGTATTTGAAGAAAAAGAAAAAAAAAAAAAAAAAAAAAATTCTACCTTTTTCATTTGTCACCAATAATATTATAGATCGTCAATTGTCACTATATTGTCTCGCTATGAGCATTGTTTGTATTCAGAGATCTGTCGTAGCTAGCTGACGTTATATACAATTTTGTTGTACGAATATTTGAGTGAACAGAAAAAATTTTCCTAATACTACTATATAAGTACTTAAATAGATAAGATATATTGTCGAAATAGTGTTAATATCGCTGATCTGTTAATCCGTAAGTACACATAGTAGTAATTATTTTTATTTTATCATTTTTCATATATATTTCATCAATCATTTTATCAATCACAATTTTATTTTACTCGACTGACAATAGCTTATATATATTTTTTTTTTTACTTTTCATTGAAATGCGAAACCATTTTTTAACAGGTTTACGAGTTTTGATATAATATTTATTAATTAATTGAATTCTCTCATCGTCAGCTGTGCTGCATATAATATAAAACGTTATTACAATGTATAATAAGAGTTCAATTGCTGCATTGATAATATTATATATATATCATATGCCTGCAGGGCATACATTGTAATGATTAGAATTGATCATTTATATAGTTCTGTTTTTTTTTTTTTTTCCAAAGAATGTGAAATTTCATTTACCTGTTTCGTATAACATGATTACCTAATTACTCACGAATTCAAATAATTTAGTAATCCAAGTGAGAACGAAAGTAAAAAATTATGTCATTTTCAGCCAGGATCAAATAGGGAGATTCTGATTTCTGATTCCAGGATAATGACTATGTTCGCATCTCGTAAGTGCATTTCGTATTAATCATGCATTTCCAAAAGCAGCTGAATTGATTAAACCAGTTCAAAAAAAACCTTAGGAACAATTCAAACATGAAAAAAGAGTTTTCAATTATTTTTCATTATTTGATTTCGTTTTCTTTATGGAAAATATTTGCGTAGCACAAAATCCAAAAATCTGAAAATGAAAAAAACATATATATTTTTTTTTTTTCTTCGATCGCACGGCTTAGACGCCCCCGGCGAGGTCATAGATGCCATAAGACCCGATCTAGAGGCATTTACCTCGCTATGGACAGCTTTGAGAATAAATTACGAGGGTACGAACATCACCAGAACCGTAGCACGTCTTCTTCACATGTATCAACCCGAGGAAGGAGTAATAGCTTACGAAAGACTCCTCAGAACGCTTTTCGTTCTTCTCGAAGATTTCGATAGCGATGGTCTTCAGTTGCTCGTTTCTATGGTACCACCGCCTAAAGGTGTGGACGAAGAATTGATAAAAGAAGTTTTTCACAGAGCAACGGGTTTCGTCAGGGTCGAAGCTCCGATATTTCATAAAAAGTTAGGATTCACCCTAATCCTATTTTTCAATCATTATAATCATTTTCCGAGTGCTCAGCTCTATGTACAGCATCATTTCATTTCCTGTTCGATCTTATTCGTTTTAGCACTGATACAAGTATAGCTGCAGCAACCCTCGACCCTCCCTATCCCAGATCCGAATCTCAGTCCTGCTCATCCACAGCTGTCCAAAAATTAGAGAGTCTTTTTTCTTCGGAAAACACTTCGTCTGTCCCAAAAACTAAGAATAATCCTAATCCCACGATCCTGAACGATAATAACGGTCCAAAAAACAGATCGAAAAATTCACCCCAGGTAAAACATCACCTCGCTGTACCGCAGTTGCACTCCGAGGCTTCCGTTTCAGTAAAAAAAACCAAAAAAAAAAAATGTAATCTTAATCATTTTCAGATAATTCCTCAAGAATCGTCCGAAGTTTTTCGTGGCTTTCCACCGAGTGAGATTTACAATACTCAAAGTCACGTACAGAATATAAAAAATTTTTACAGACCATCTGCTGGTTACGCTTTCCCACAATCTGGGGGTCAAAATTTTATAAATTTTGGTCAAATAGTTGGCCAAAATTCGGGTCAAATACAACAACAGATTGATACGGGTTTAGTGGGATCTAGATATCGGCCAAAATGGTTTCAGAGTCCATATTTGATACAGAAAAATGATTATCCGGTTACACAGTATCAGGATTTTTATTTAAAGACAGTAAATAACCAGTTTGTTAAAGTTCCTGCTGCAAAAGTGAACAATTTTCAACGGGCGAGCATAAATACATCTCAAGCAGCCTATCAGGTCAGTAGATATAATTAATTTTAGAATTTTTATTTCAACTCTGATTTGTAGGAAATAATTATCTTGTTAATATTCTCATTGATAAAATCTATAGGCTTTGTACAACAACCAGCACAACTATATGAGAAATCGAAGTAATACCGTGACCAGTGGTTTGCTAGAAAAAATACAACGACATCGTAGTCTTCAGGAGCTGGAAGCTGTAAAAAAGATTATATCCGATCGCGAGCCCTCGAAAAATTCAAGCGCTATTTCTACCCCTGGAGTTTCTGATACCGATGTTAGCAGCTCGCATAGAAACGTTGAATTCAAAGTAGTTGATGTAAAACTCAACGCGGTAGATCAGGAGCAAAAAATACCGGAGAATTCGAATTCGAAAAATAGCGATATGAGCATTGATTCAAAAACTGAAAGTCTGGTGATAGAGAAATGCAATTGGAGCGATCAAGCTGCAACTGAAAATAATAATTCTGGATTTCACGGCAATTGTGACGATAAAATTGTCACGGAATTAGATTTAAGCGGAAAAAATTGTCCCTCGAATACAGAAAATTTTGAAGAGTTTGCCAAAGAAGTAAGACTGAGACAACGCGCTATACAGGAAGATATATACAAGATGGATGTTGTTCGGAGCGAAGAATATATCGAAGAAGATTCAGGGGTCAGAGAAGAAGCTGATAACGTAATTGCCATATTTTTTATTTATATTTATTAGGATTTAATTTATTCGTAATATAGAAACGCAAGTGTGATAATAATAATTTTTGGATTCGCAGTTGATAATAAGACCGGAAATTCTAACGGCCAGTGAAGAGCTGAGGTATAGTTGCAAGAAATTTATGGACAGAACAAAAACCGAGGAACTTATTGGTGAGTCAATTTTTCATAAAAAAAATTACTATAAAATATTTGAAGCAAATTTGCTGAAGGTGGGCCCTACTGAAAATTTCCAGATGGATTCATATGGTCGTTCGAAATTCTTATGGATTTCAACTAAAATCTAGTGGATTCCTAGTAGAATCCAATGAATTCCATCTGAAACCTGCTGGATTTCCAGCAAATTCTATAGGAATTTCGAACGACCAGATGAAACCATCTGAAAATTTTAAGTAGGGGGGTTTGAGACTGTTAAAAATAAAAACTCTTTCAGAAGTCCCGATATTCCCGAAGACCCGGGCATTGAATGAGATCCATGAACAATCGGCAGTTACGTGTCCGTCAGATTCAAATTTGTGGCGACTTTTGACATCGAAAAATGTTTCCGGAAGTAAGAGTATCATAGAAACTAGGGACGGAGCACATGCGGAATTAGGGGAACCCTTAGCGCAGCAGGAGCTAAACATTTCTCCACTTAAAATCGTCACGACAATAAAAGAATCGTCTGGTTTAGTACCGAAGCGAGTAATCCGGAAAAAGAAACCGGAAGTTCAATCTACGAGACCAAAAAGCCAACGGATCGTTCAAAAAGAATCGATAATTAGCCACGATCTGAATATTCAAGACGATTTAAATCTCGTTGAATCTCGTGAGAACGGATCAGAGCCGGATCTAAGAATGAAAAGTAATCCGCAACCAGAGCTGACGTCCAGGTATACGCATACACGATATAATAATTACGAAAAACCGGTCAAGAAAATTATATTGAAGATCGAAAAATCTCCCGAAAAAAGTCAAAATTTTCTCGAACAAAGAGAAAATTCTCTTGGCTAAAGCAAATTTTTTTTCTTGACTGAAGAAAATTTCGGTTCACAATGCGAATTGCAGAAAATTTTTTTGGAACAAAATAATTTTTTTTGGACCAATTTAATCGTTTTTTCTGTGTAGTTTAAACAATTCTATACCATAAATCATAATTCATTATCATTAGGTGCCCATCGTCAACTGCCCCCCAAACACCCTCTTCTTGCAACATTGGTCCCACCACTACGATGGCCGAATTAGCCGCTTACAAGAAACAATACTACGATGCATTGCTGAGTATTCAAAAAGCGAAAGGTGATTTTTTTTTTTTGTATTTTGATTATTCGTTTTAATTCATTGTACATTGTACATTATATTATTTATGTATGTATGCATGTGTTGATGATCTTTTTACAGCTGCTGTAGCAAACTCCTTGGCCATATCTTCGGTTGGAAGTTCTCCAGGATTTGATCCGTACTATTACAACTATCTGCAACAGCAGCATCATCAAATTCTTCAACGTCGTCAACATCAAATTCTTATGAGCCAGGGGCTTTCTCAACATCAATCAATGGCTGCTGCTACACCCTGGTTCAGAACTGCTAATTGGAGATACCCTGTTATCAGTCAATCCACATTACCTCAAAGAGTGAGTAATAATTCGCGTTATATAATTATTGTTGCGACGTGGTACTTTTTTGAATTTCGTACTACCCAGGAAAAAAATGGATTAGATCAAATTGTATCAATGAATTTGATCAAATTTGATCTAGTTGGATCTAAATTTTGGGAAAAATTAGATCTAAATAGATCTCCCAAGATCTACTTAGACCTGACTAGATTTAAAATTGCATTTGTACGTTTATGCGAATTAGATCAAAGTAAATGTAGTTAGATCTCTCGAGATCTGTTGAGATCCAATTTTCCCAAAATTTAGATCTATCTGGATCAAATTTGATCAAATTTGATCTAATCCATTTTTCACGGGTAGAATTATTATCTTGTCTTGAAAATCAGCTATTAATACTTCATGACGATGTTTTTCACAATAATATTTAATAAATTGATTCCTCAGCCACAAATGGTTCGTCCTTCTTCTTCGATGTGGCCTCCGGGTGTTGGGTGAGTTTATATAATATTATATTTTATCAATATTTATACTCATTTGGAATAAATAACATTTATTACAACAAATGAATTGCATGTAACGTATCGTATATAAATTTCAATCTATTATTTAATTAACTAAATAAATAAATTGAACTCAATTATCCCTATAATTAGATACTTGGGAAGAGATTCACAAAATATGACTCCATCTCAAAGGCAACAGTTAAATATTGTACAAGTACCTAAGCCACAAATAAAACGTAGAAAATTAGAAGAAATTGTCGGAAAGCTTAAAGAAAGTGAAAGCAACGTTACAAATACCTAGTAAAATTATATACTACTACAGTATTATAAAAATAAGTATATTATATTATAAATAGTAATATTAAATATGATATGTTATAGACATTTTTCCATATTACTATAAAATATCTGTATGTATTATAATTATTTGTATTATTCACCGTTAACGGTAATTCTATATGTATATCATAATTTATGTTCAATTTCATCGCAATACATATACTACTTCGTTATTTTCTTATATCACATAATATCAATAAACAACCCATTAATTACAGCTGTAATCATTGTCTGTTTTGCCACAAGTTCTTTGCGTACGGCTATTAATATATATCGCATCTCATTAACGCAGTCTCTGTATGTATACAAATGCTTCCAAGATCATTGCTAACGCTCACGGAATTTCAAATGGTATTTCCATTTCGCGGTTCAATTAACGAACTACTACTCTGTGCGCCTTACTGTATGCAATTCAAGTGCGAGATTACAAGAATGCCAAACGGGTTGCGTACAACGAGACGTTGGTTGTTCACAACGCGTCATCGATTCATACAAGCTCTGCCACCTAGGTATGCGTGTGATTATACTGATCGCTCTGAACGCAGCCTCTAAATCTAGTTTCCCGTCTATATGGTTAGCGATTCTTAACAAATATGCCCCCAAATCTGATGTTCATATATCTATAAAAACTTCTCTTACTTCGTGGGCATAATAAAAATGACTAAATCTAAAAAATGTAAAAAGTTTCACGGACATTTTTTCGTTTGACGCAGGTTAAACCAGGTTAAACCAGGTCAAACGTGAACGTCTCAGATTAGAAATAGTACGGTAAAATTATTCTAAATCTAATATCGAATGTTGGTTGAATATTATTGAGCTGGTAACTCAAAAAACCGTAAATATTCACGACAGTTAACAAGGTAATCATAAAGGCTGTACACTACATGATTCAATCAATAATAAACCCCCTGCATTAAAGAACGTCACAACATACGTACATTCATTGTATTTCCACTTTTTACAGAAACAACATTAACATGTCGAAGCGGCCAGCAGATAGCGGAGACTCCGGTTCTCAGCCTCCAATAAAAAAAGTTCAATTTGAACCGATATTAATCGGTCCAATATCAACCCTAGAAGAGATGGACATGAAGGTTTTACAATTTCAAAACAAAAAACTGGCGCAGGTGAAAAACAAGTCCATAATTTTTTTCCACACTTCATTTTCAGCCGCCGGTTGAAAGCCCGAAGTATTTATCTTCAGGGAATTGAGGGCTCGAAACCGGCTGCTTTGATTTTTGATATTTTTCAATATTTGGTGTAACTCTAAACTCATAAATTTTAACGTACCTGTTACAGCGGCTCGAACAACGGCATAGAATGGAAACTGAATTACGCCAGAGGATTGAACAGCTTGAAAAAAGACAGACGCAGGATGACGCAGTTCTTAATGTTGTTAATAGATATTGGAATCAACTTAATGAAGATATTAGAGTTCTATTGCAAAGATTCGACGCTGAGACTGCAGACGAGTCGGAGAACAAGAGTACGCGGTTGAAGTTGTTAATCGACGCTTGAGAAACAGCCTGAATGATTTTATTAAAATTATCGAGTCTTCTCATTCCAATAATTGAATTTTGAATGTAAAATTTTAAGTCTTGAGGAGAAGAAAAGATGTTCTTCTCATGCACAAAGCTTCATTTTCTAAAGCTATATTACAGATTTTGATAATTGTTCGATGATTGAAACAAAAAACAGGGAAACTACATTATGTATTAAATTATATTTTGTATTACAGATGAAAGCGAGGCGACAACTTCTTTTCTAATGCAGTTGTCCTCTTGGGACAAGGAAGAACTTGACGATAAATTAGCCAATCGTGTCCAAGTGTCTAAGAGAGCTGTTTCAAAAGTAGTACAAGCGTTTGATCGGCTTTCTCAGAGAAATGAGAAAATCACATTGGCTCTAAAAGGCGAATTTGATGGAGGTGAGACGTCGCTGAATTGAGCTACCAGATTTCTTTTTCATTTATCATAACTAATCCGCGTGCAAAAATCTTATCTTTTCATTTGTTTTACAGAAGAGGCACCAAACATTGACGACGTGGTCAAAAAAGCGAATGCAGAAATCCAAGCAGAGAATAGAAATTTACAAGCCATTAACATACAGCTTCATGAAAAGTATCATACCATTTCTCTAAAGGTATTGAGCCAAGTTGTTGTCGTTGTTCTTTGGTAAAAAGGAAAGAAGAATTGACGTGATTCCAAAAGATTCTAACTCTCCTTTTATTTTCGACAGATGTCTGAGCTGCAAGATACTATAACAGGCAAAGATACATTGGCTGCTGAGCTACGGAATCAAGTCGACGATCTACAGTACGAATTAAACAAAGTTAGATCACGAAACGACAAGCTAGAACATCATCTTGGGGAAGCTATTGAAAAGTTGAAAGCTTTTCAACAAATTCATGGCTCTGATGAGAAGGGATCTAACAAACCGAGTACTCTGGTTGCTTCCAGCGTCTCTCAGACAAAGGTGACCCAGGCATTTCTTCTGGGATTAGTCGAATCATTTGATTCTAGCTTTAAAATTCAACTGTGAATTATATTAGGCGATTGTAGACCATTGAATGTATCAAAGTAACAGTTTTTGTGGAATTTAGGTCGAAGATCTGCAAAGAGAATTAGAAGAAACTCGTGAACTGGCAAACAACAGGCTTCAAGAATTAGATAAGCTGCATCAGCAGCATAGAGACGCACTTAAAGAAGTTGAGAAGCTAAAAATGGATGTTAGTAGTATCAAAACATGAGCGTTCAGAATTTCACTAAACTTATATACAATATTGTATAAATTATTCCCTTTTTTTTTTTTTTTTTCAGATTCGTCAGCTTCCAGAATCTGTAATAGTAGAAACAACTGAATACAAGTGCCTCCAGTCCCAGTTTTCTGTTCTTTACAACGAATCGATGCAGCTAAAAACTCAGCTGGATGACGCCAGGCAACAGCTTCAGTCTAGCAAAAATGCCCATCTTCGTCACATCGAGATGATGGAGGTGATACTAATTTCCCTTAATACGTCTATAAGATTCGAATAAGATTCTATATGATTTCAATAACTAACTAAACTCCCTTTGACTACAGAGTGAAGAACTCATGGCACAGAAGAAACTGCGCGGCGAATGTATTCAGCTGGAAGATGTGCTCGCCCAACTTCGCAAGGAGTATGAAATGCTTCGCATTGAATTTGAGCAGAATTTAGCTGCCAATGAGCAGACAGGACCAATAAACAGAGAGATGAGACACCTGATAACTTCGCTACAGAATCATAATCAGCAGCTGAAAGGCGAAGTGCATAGATATAAGAGAAAATATAAGGAAGCTTCGGCAGAAATACCTAGAGTAATTATCAGGGCTGTTTAAAATTGATTTTTGTGTCTAAGTTTGGAGATAGAGTTGTTCAAAATCTGTAACAACTCTGTTACTCCAAACACAACGAAGCTTGTGATACAATTATGATTTACTTATCACGCAATGTTTTATGCAGCTGAAAAAAGAAGTAGAAGAAGTAACGACCAGATTAGGGCAGCAAACTGCGCTGGAAAACAAAGAAGGCAACAGTTCAGACTGTAGCGGAAAAGAAGAAGATACGTCCAGTTCTTTGCCAGGATCTACGCAGGTGAAATATGGCTGAAAATATCTGAAAAGTCTTGAGTATTGAGAAAGAGAGATAATGGCTAGATGAGACGCTGTGATATCATAACTAGCTAATTAAACATTGTTAATTTTGAAACTAGATTAAAGAAGAGAGCGGCGTGGCGATCAAGAGAGAGACTGGAGCTGATGAAGAGGTCGAGGCTGTTGATGTTGGGGAAGGAGACGGTAGCAAAGGGACGCCTGATTCACTGACTCTAGCTTCGCCAACGTTGAAGAAAGAGAAGGATATTAAAAGGGAAAAAGATATAAAGAAGGAGGCTGTGAAGACGGAGCATAGGGATCCTGCTCACCGAGCAAAGGAGACTAAAATAGCAGAGTCAGAGCTAGTTAGAGATCTAAAAGCTCAGCTTAAGTGCGTCTCCATTTCTGTATCATTGGAAGTTACCCTATTACAGAATTTCTAATTTTTGTTTTATTCTCGTTCCGCAGAAAGGCTGTTAACGAAATGAAGGACATGAAGCTGTTGTTAGACATGTATAAGGGCGTTGGAAAGGAACAACGTGATAAAGTACAACTTATGGCTGCTGAACGTAAGACTAGAGCAGAAGTGGAAGAACTACGTCAACAGATAAAGAAAATACAGGTATTGTATCGCGTTTAGATATTTATTTATGATTTTGTTGTAATATTATTTCGGAGTATTAATAATATACCAGTTGAATAATCTAACAGGAAAGTAAGCGGGAAGAGCGTAAAAAATTAGCCGACGAAGACGCGCAGCTTAAAATAAAGAAACTTGAGGAACAGGCGTACACTTTACAAAGACAGGTAGCGTCGCAGAAACAGGTAGATCACACTTCCACGCATTTAACGAAGAATTTTCTTGCATGCATTGCCACTAATCTGCATCTGTTTACTAAAATCAGTAACGAACCAAATTGCTGCCAAGCTAACAATAATCTAACAAGTTAGTTAGCGCGCGATGGATATAAATAAGAAAATTGAATATTTTTTTCAGAAAGTATTTTCAATTTTTTTTCAATCAATTTATAAAACTATCATTGCTCTATTATTACGGCGTTCGAACTAGCTGTTTTGAACTCATCTCTGCAGTATGATACGAAAAGTTTCGTCGACTGTAAAATAGTTGAAATTGTATTCCCTAACGCAGATATAATGGCTATGCATGTTAAGTAGTGATATTGTTTGGTGCCGGGTATGCGCTGGGACGGAGGTGTAACGCTGAACAGAATTGCGTCTGGCTGCAGGAGGAGGAGGCCCTTCTCAACGAGATGGAGGTCACCGGTCAAGCCTTTGAGGATATGCAAGAACAGAATTCAAGGCTTATACAGCAATTGAGGGAGAAGGATGACGCCAATTTCAAGCTTATGACTGAGCGGATAAAGAGCAATCAACTTCACAAGCTGGCGAGGGAGGAGAAGGACGTTCTCAAAGAACAGGTCATCACTTTGACCACACAAGTAGAGGCGGCTAACGTTGTGGTCAGAAAATTAGAGGAGAAAGAACGATTGCTCCAAAACTCTCTTGCGACTGTAGAAAAGGAATTAGCTCTTAGACAACAAGCGATGGAAATGCACAAACGAAAGGCTATTGAGAGTGCCCAGTCTGCAGCTGACCTAAAACTTCATCTTGGTAAGCGGAGGCTGTTTGAGGAACAGCCAAATCTCGTTTTCTCAATCGTTATAGTTTCATATTAGTGAAAGTACCAATGAACATTGATTAGGAATATTAATTTCTAATTTTCTGATTAAATATTGCAGAAAAATATCATTCCCAAATGAAGGAGGCGCAGCAAGTTGTAGCAGAGAAAACTAGCTCGTTAGAAGCAGAAGCTTATAAAACAAAGAGATTACAGGTAATTATTATTATTTTTTTTTTTTTTTAATAATAAACTCTGATCTTAATTCTAATAAATTTGTATTTTTGTTCAGGAGGAAATTGCTCAACTTAGAAGAAAAGTGGAGCGAATGAAGAAGATAGAATTGGCCGAAACCCTAGACGAGGTGATGGCCGAAGAATTAAGAGAATATAAAGAGACTCTGACTTGTCCATCGTGCAAAGTAAAACGCAAAGACGCTGTTTTAACAAAGTGTTTTCACGTTTTTTGTTGGGACTGTTTACGTACTCGTTACGAAACTCGTCAACGTAAATGTCCAAAGTGTAATTGCGCGTTTGGAGCTAATGACTATCACCGACTTTACCTATCGACGTGAAAAACTTGACTTTAAAACAATTGATATTGATTGATTGATCGATCATTTTATACATTCTAAATCGCATTTCATTTAAGAATGACTCATGCATTTCGTTTTTTCGTTTTTGCTGTTTTTTTTTTTTTTTTTTCTTTTTCTTTATACTATCGATGGAACACGTTATTCATAGTCTTAATTTATTCCAAGAATCCGGCATATGTAGTTGTATCCGCGAAGTATTCTCATCTCACAATATTGTCTTCTAGTATCACTAGCAACAGAGTTGAAAAAGTTTATAGCAAAGATATGTTATTTTTATTTTCTATTTTTATTCTTATTATTATTATTATTATTATTATTATTATTTACTACAAAATACTATTAACAGACCAACACCGGTGACCTCCTGATATCTAACTGACCTATTGAATTATAGTTGTTACTAGTGGGTCTAATAAACGTTCAAACAATTGTATATTTTTGAGCGATGAATGATTGCAACGTGAATACGAATAATTGAATATTATGGTGTCCGATGCCATAAGAGTACAAAAATGTTTATTAGAACTCTAAGCTGAGTTGATTAAACATGTTTTGCAGTATTTAACAAACACTTTTTGGATACTGCATTGTATATCCAATTTGTTATACTATTTGTTTATTACATTTGCTTTTCCTTTTGCAAGTTCCTCGTTTATAAAAAAAAAAAAAAAAAAAAAAAAATGTTTACGCGGTTGATTTTTGTCAGTGTATTATCACACACACACACAAACCTTCGTAGATAATTTCGGTTGTCTCAGAATGTCAGAGAACATTTTGTACAGATATTTATTAATTATTATGATCGTGTATGAATGGTTTGAGTATAAATAACGAAATATGTTTTTATTTAACGAATTGCAAACTGCTAAAGAAAGGAACAAAAAAAGAAAAAAAAAATTCAACAGATCTTAACACTTGACTTCTTATTTCCATTGAAAACATTAATTAAACTACACTGATTCCATAATATCGTGAATTAACTTTATTCATATTTAGAATATTTTGTATTTTGTACTGAATGTATAAACCACATGTTTTTTTTTTTTTTTTTTTAGATATAATAATGATAATAAAAAAAAAAAAAAAAAAAAAAAATGAAAAAAAAAAAAAAACGGCTAGGGAGTTGCAATTTGCAAACAAAATTATTGTATTTGCTTTATAAAGAAAAAAGAACTTCATATATTACTCCATCTCTGTATCGTTACGAAATTTCGGAGTTGCTGTGATCAGACAAGGATCGTAATTCCATTTAGGAAATACCCTTTTGTAAAGATTCATCAGAATAGTATCCTGGGATTTGAGTTGTCCGTCGAAGACGCATTTCATGTGTCCGTGAGTTCCTAAAAATTTCAAATATCAATATCATAAAGAGTTACCATTGCAAAGTAAAATAAACATATACTAAACAATGAAAAGAGTCAATTAAATTCACCTAGAGGTTCTCTGATGTGACCTCTACGCCCATGTTTCGTATGTAGTCTCACAGGTTTAAACCAATTAATATCATCTCGATTAAAGAACATGAATCTCACGACTGCAGATCGCTTGTGAACTTTGTATGGATATCCACTTAGAACAACTCTTTTTACTACTATTCGATCCGGATTTGATGATAGTACATTACCCGTTGCTATCAAATCCTGAAACATTAAAGAAACGATATATTTTTATCGTTCAAATTCGAAAATAAATATCATAATGTTGTAGAATCTGGCTTATTACCATACTGCCGTCTCTCTTCTCGAGATAACACATAACAGGGCAGGGAGAGAATATTATAGGCGCGAACATGCTGGCTACTACCGTACCATCAGCCTGAAAGTATCGCTCGTACTGAAAGAGAATATAACTTGTATTATTTCTGCTCGATGTAGATTTTTTCATTCGTTCATTGATTCATTTCAAAAAAGGAGATAAGCCCCACCTTATGCTTATTCCCATTAGTATGTTGGCTGAAAATTGGCGAGGCAACAAACCGCCGGAAACCACATTGAAAGATTAATCTCTCCTTCGATTTAATCGCCTCGGTGTTATTTGTCGTACGTTTTAGTACGACGTTTAATACCGACATCTTATGCTCGTGGGGTAGTAAACCAAAAATTATTAAGGGCTGATCTTCTGCTGTAATGTATGCCTTGTAAAGATCCGCGCTGACCCCGACCACGTGAATAGTCACGTACCATCCTGGCTGTAAAAATTCTATGATTTGTATTCTGAATTTCAAGATATTGTGGTATAATTCATTTATAATTGTTATCTGAAACTAGTGGCAAGAGACGTTAGAGTCTCACCATTGCTCCAGTTCGATCCCCGCTTTCTTTTACTATACGCCTTCGAGTTCGATCAAAATTTTCGAACTGAAATATTCTGGCGTAATCAGCCGGCAGATTTTCCTTTGGATCCCAAAGGCTTGTTCTGAATGATTCAAGGCCTCGATACTTCTGGAAGTATTCTTTTGCAGTTACATCCTGAGGCGTGTCTTTTTCGTCTGGAAATTGGGCGTCCTGTTTTGCTTCTGGAAATTAAAAAGAAATCGTTAATCATTGATGAATACATTTTTTTGTATACAACATGTAAATTTTTATTTCCAATTCATTATCTATCACCTTTGAACTTCACAATAGCCTGCCGCTCTTCTTGCATGTCCATTTGCTGATCATATCGTTGCTCGTCAGGCGCGGCTTCAGATACTGTAATCGTCTCATAATCCTCATTTTCATCTCCCGCCTCGTCGCTCTTCTCAGATATCGAGCCTGCCTCATCCATATCTACAGCCATTTCAACATCTTCTTCAGATTCGGAGTCAGACTCTTCGTCTACTTCCTCTGAAAAATGTTCAATCATTATAAAACAAAATTCGATTCTCTCGCGATATGTAAACTAGCATTATCTATCTATCTTCTCGTAAAGCAACACACACCCCCATCAATATCTGGTATCCAAGCAGCTTGATAAACAGAAGTGCCTTTTGGGACTCTCTTAACGATTCTTTTCTTCTTCTGTTCGGCTTCAGCTTCTGCTAATTCTTCTTCTGTTGGCCAAGTCTGCTCCGCATCCAAAGGATCTGGTATGTTTTCAGTTTGCAAAGATTCCTGTAATCGAATTCAAGTTTTATCAAACACTCTGGTGCCAGTAGACATGAATAAAGAAGAATTGATAAAGGGCTATTTATTCGACCTGTTTGCTTGGGTCCGCACGTTCCAAAACTCTTTTCTCCATGGCTCCTTCCATATCGACGTCATTTCCCGCACCCAAAGTCTTAGTTCTGCCTTTTTCTAACGGATAAGGATCTTCCGGGGCATCAATTTGCGACATTTGGAATTCTCCAAATCCAGGGATGTGTATAAGGCCATTTACTGACAATGACACGCCACGCAGGTAGCCTGTGACTTCTATGGTACCGCAATCATGGGAATCCTGTTTGAAAAAAGTAAAATTTCGATTTTAATTTCGCATTGAGTGACAAAATAAAATTTTTATAGCTCAAAGAATGCGTTGAATTCTTCTCCGCTTTGTTTCTCCATTGAGAATAATACTTACTCCCTCATTTCCAGCTCTAAACGCGACGTGTTCTGCGAGTAGATGTGGTCTTTTGTCTCTGTAGGATACGTTCTTCTGTTTTTGAGATCCTACACGTCTGAGAATGTTCAACGCATCCGCAGTTTTATCCAGGGGTATAATTTTCTCATCGGGAAGCCATTTGGAGATCAATTTTTGCATCTGTTGTTTACTATCTTGTCGTTTCTGGGATAACAAAGCCAAAAAATGGTTTATAGAGTCGTTCTGTTTATCCCAAAGAAGAAAAACAAAAAAAAGATCAATTACCTTCGGATTCAGACTCTCCAAATCCGTTACAGCCACTATACTGGTAGCTAAACCTTGCGCTATAGATGCTACAAGGATTTCCTCTCCCCAATCATCTATACCATTGCTCGTTGAGTCAGTTTCAGACTTTGGAGCTGCAGAAACAACGAATAATATCGTATCTGCAACCTTGGCTGCGTCCAAACTAGCCCAAGTATTTCCAACGGGTGGAACGAGGAAAGAAACTCTCTGCTTGAACCTCGGAAGGCTATAAATTCGACAATTCATTGATGACAAACTATTCAAAGTATATAATTGAACCTCAGTTTCATTTCTTTCTTAATAACGTTACGATTTATCTCACCTAACGTGCGTAACGCCACACTGGCTTTTGGCAACGACTGCATTCTCATCTGCGCCAGTTATCAAAGCGAGAGTTGAACCAGTATCCAAATCTCTGTTCAATGGTATAATCACTACGAGTAAAGGAGCGGCTAAAGAGCCTCCGAGATTACGTTTCTTAGCTAAAACCTCGTCTCGTTTATTTTGTCGAATTTGCTGTGACTTATGCCTGCGTTCATCTTTTCGTAATTCTCTACGCACTCGTTTAGACAAATTTTTAGCAGCGATTTTTCCTGGTTAATAAATATAATAATAAGGTTGATGATAAAAAAAAAAAAAGCAACGAAATCAGTGTGTCTTGATAAAATTTTTCGTAAAATTCATTCAAGGATGGTGTGTGTGTGTAGATTTAACCTAAAATTATCAAACTTACCTTTAACCTCGTTGTCTATACTCCCTTTGCTACGGTGTCGACCGGTTTTATGTAGCTTGTTCGTTTGTTTGAAAGCACCAGCTCGGTGTTTATCCGGTTTATCAACTCCCATTTTACTCTTTATCGTTCTCACATCAATGTCTCAATGAATCTGATAACCTAACCTAAAACTGTGTAAATCTCACGTGGAGATCAGAGCGTTGAAGTAATATGCGGCGATATAAAGAACGATATGGTACGCCATGGTTTGACAAATTACATCCAGATAGCGCGTCATATGTGAAAAGTAAATAAAAGCTCGCTATCGTCGCAAGTTGTGTTTTAGGTTGTTTTTTTTTTTCCGTCTGCTTTTGTTGTGTTTTAATCTTTTATTTATAACTATAATATAAAAATATTCTTTTCTGTTCGTTTTTTTTATTTTTTTGTTTTCTCTTACATTTTCTTTCTTCAATTGTTTATTACACTTTCTCAAAGTTATTATTTAGTCGTTTATTACTTTTTTTTATAGTAGTACAGATTGTTACTATATTAAACATTACTTATGAATTAATAAAGCTTGAAAAATGTCCGATATGAAATTAAAAAGCCGAAAGTAAGTCCTTAGTCATATAAATAAATAAACAAATAAATACACATACACATACATACATTGTTTTTTTTTTTTTTTTTTTTTTTTTTTTAAGGTTATACACGCACAAATCGCTAACGCATATTTAATCAAATCACTATACCATATTATGAAATTTTTACGTAAATCTCACTCAACTATTTAAAACCTAAATATTATTCACCCCTATGTTTCTTCATCTCTCCTATTATTAACCCATTACACGCACACACTTATCTACACAGTAATTACCTCCTATTTCCTGTCTAAACGAAAAAAATCAATACACATAACTATAACGCTCTTTACATTATACAACGTATACACACGCGATTTCTGCCTGTTGAATTACACATACAAAAAACTCTCATTCATTCATTAATTCATTCATTAAGCTAGTTTTACATTATAGTTAAAAAAAAAAAATAAAAATTTCGTAACTATTTATCAAAATCATATTTTATGTATTTTTATGTATTGACTCTAACAGCGGCCACGACGTCAACATAATAGAAAGATTCGGTGATCACGGCGGTTACTTTGACCTAGTGGTAAGACCTATGTTGCAGCAAGGTCACGAAGGAGAACTGTGCAGTTGGTTAAAAGAGATGAGTCTTATGAGAACGGTATCAAATTGTCCAGACGTTAATTGCAAAAGTCGTATAATGATATGGAACCCTGCAAGAATAATAGACAAATATAATTGGGGCTGTCCAGAATGTGCTAGAAAAGTTTCAATCAGAGAAGGTTCATTCTTCTTCGCTATAAAATGTGACCTCAAATTATGCCTTCAGACTATACTTGGATGGTGTCAAGTTATTCCTGATGGCGTAGCCGCTAATTACCTTAGTTAGTCTTATATTTCAATATATTTGTGCATTATTTTTCATTACTGGTTTTATAATCTAATAATAACAATCGATGTTTTCTTTCTTTCTTTCTTCTTCGTTACTCCAGACCTTAAGGTACATGTGGTGAAACGTGTCTATGAGAGATGCGCCGAAGTAGCGAGTGCCTATGTGGCTAGACACCCGGAAGAATGGAGCCTAGGAGGGCAAGACAGAGTTTTAGTTGTCGATGAATTTCCCGGTGGATATATGGGCGCTGAGAATGCGGTAGATACTACGATACATAAAAAAAGGAACAATAATTCACAGACTATACTTTGCATCGCTGAAGCTAGCGCTATTCCACCTAGAATGTGGCTTCACATGATCAAAGCTGTTCCTGAGGTAGTTAGTTCTCGGAAAGATCTTGATTTGGGTTTAAATACGATCGAGAATAGATTCAACTTTGATATTTAGACGAAATTATATCGCTGTTTATTTTCTTTTAGCTCCCTAATTCTTCAACGATTGGTAAATGCGGAATGGTCGAAGAAGCCTTGAAAGAAATTGTCCAACACGCAGCACCAGGGAGTTTTATCGTAGCTAATAGCAGAGCTAGATGTTGCAGCTATGAATCACTCCAAGAACTTAAACAGTACAAAGTAATAAGCGTAGAGAATCTTCAAAAGTTTGATCCACCGGGAACAAACAATCTTTTAAACAACCTCGGTACGCATTTATAAAAGAAAATTGCAATCTACAAGACTTGAAAACTAGTATCTGATCACTAAGTAATATTTATATTTATTTTATTTTCAAGAAACTATATGGCAGACCGGCGTCGAAGTTTGCGAAGATGTTCAAGAAGCCACTCAGTCTATGGGCCAACATATTTTGTCTACACATTTGTGGAGACAAAGGTTTGGCACGACGTCGTCAACTGCTTTTCAGTACATGCTACATCACATTACTGAATGTTATCGTTTCATTTAGTTTATTATTAATTTTATAAAAATCATCTGATTATATATTCAGTATGGCTCTGATGGGGTTCGAATGTGCCTTTTGAATTTTATTAAATGGTGGTAAATCAGGCCAAGAATTTATTAGGACCTATGCGTCTTTGTTAATGTTAAAAGACTTGAATAATACCGAACAGTATCAAAGAGGTACGGCTTGAAAACAAAATTTGATAAAATTAATATTCTCTACGAGAGTTAGAGAGAATTTAGAATTGAAAATTTGAAATTTAAAGACTATTTAAGCCGATTACCAACTACAATCAATTATCCTACTGTTCGGTAGTCATATTAATTAATTATGTATAAAAATCCTATAACGAGTAAATTGACTAGTGTTAAAATTATATATTTTATAAAAGATTTTTACAAAGTAGATATTTTACTATTGAAAAGTTGTAACGTTTTACAAAAATATTAAGAAATGGAAGTCTTCCTAATATCTTCATATACATACGTATATTCGCTTCGCACAATTTAAGACTTTAACGCATGTGCCTTACGTGGTGATTGTAATAATAATTATAGTATTAATACCGACGATCGTAACAATTATCAAAAATAATTCAATCACACAAAATTCGAATCATTCGATAAGGATTCTATTTTATGCACAAGGTTTTCCCAACACCTCGCAGACCGTAGAGGATCTGTATAAAATTGGGAGAATGAAGCGCAGCTAATTACTGTTTAATGTTATATAAAAGGTGGATATCGCTGTAGCAATAATATCTCAAAATCTCCATCTGCGCAGTATAATTGTTAATGATTCTGACTTTAGACTATTAGTTACGTCTAGTAGTCCCACTTCTTTAAATACTGCAACGATGAGATTTATCGAGATGAATATACCAGTGAGGCATTTCATAGAATTATAAAATGCCTCGTGCAATGAATTTATTATTGTTTTTTTTTTTTCTTTAGATTAACTCGATTAAAGTTAACTCCTGGTAATAAAATGCTTCATCCCTTGCGTTGGATATTATTAATTTGAGTTGAATATAAAAATTATTAAACGATTAAAAGCAGAGAAATCTACTGCGAAGATAATTCTTCTTTTATAGCTTGCGTATTGATATTATTTTCTTGGATATTAAGTATGTATGTTATGAATATGGTATATCGATTCGATCATGTTAAATGGGTATTTTGACCCGATACTTGCGCTTAGTTGTAAGTCAAATTTATTATTTAGCAATAATATACCTAGACAGAAATTAATCTCAGCTGTAAGAAAAAAGTTTAGGCGATAAATGAACGGCTGAGATATTGACGCATAAATGAAGAGGAGCTTTTCTTCTAAATGATAAAAATATTATTATTAACTGTTATACTATATGTAACAAAGCGATTGATCGTAGACAATCAATTAGCAATATTAAAACGCTCTTTAGCGAATAATATCTCATTATTATCTTATTTTATTTTATTTTATTTTATTTTATCTAACTACGTCTATGTATATTAATAATTACATATTATATCCTATTATATTATTGTTTGTATATCTAAACTATATCATCTATTGTTCTTATATATTGATCTTCCATTCGAGATTCTTATCAAATACATTATATGGCCAGTTGTCTCTGTTAATAAGAGATATTTACTTTTAATTGATGGTCAACTTCGTACACATATTTTATAAATACATTTTTTATTGAAATAAAAGTTATAAACATTTACAATACAATATATATATATATATAATTATAACATTTTCCTTTACATAGATGATGAAAAAAAAAAAAAAAAACGATTAAGAAGTCCTCATAAACTTTAAACTTGGAATTGTCACGAAGCTTGTCTCTCCCTCTTTCTATGATCAATTAATTGCTTCCCTCATGATACTTGCGTAGCTTTTCTGATCGTCGACCATTTTCTTAAATACTTCATACTTCCGCTGATGATATCTGCAAAAAAAAAAAAAAAAAAAAATAGTTTATCTACTTGATTTTCATACTTTTGAAATCAATTCGATGAAGACTATTATACTTGTGGGACAAAACGTTAGGAGATGTAAGATGTGCCGAGCCACCCATAGCCCGGATCGCCTCTTGTACAGATGGAAAAACTCCTGCTGCACAAGATCCAAGTACAGCAGCCCCGACCAAGACTGATTCTCTTTCGAAAGGAATTAATACAGGAAGTCCTAGAACATCAGCCTGAGTCTGAACGAATAGAGGATTTTGACTTAGCCCACCACAGACTAAGACTGTTTCTATCTTGTGGCCAGATAAGGTGAGCGCTTCTATTATATGCTTCGTTCCGTACTGTAAAGAATTATATTTCATTATAATTGTTATAACTAGTTGCTATAGTCTCTTCTCTTATTTGTTTTATAGGTAAATTTTCTTCGTACCGCTAAAGCCTGTACAGTCGCCAGGTACAGAACAGCCAGATCTTTTTCTTCGGAGGATAAAGATAGGCCTGATACCTGTGAATAAAAAAATTTGTGGAGAGTTGCTGATATGTAGTCATGGAAAATGTGGATTCTTAATGATGAAGAGGAAATAATGAAAGCAAATTAACTCCCCATTCCACAAAGCCTTGGGTCAGCCAGCGGCGAACGATTACCATGAAAATCTGGCCACACATGAATATCCTTAGTCAAAAAACCCACGTCAAGTATCGCGTTCTTCTTTGCCATTGACTGCAAAAGCTCGGATAAATATTGCTGGATGTGCCTAAGAAAGAGGATCAATTTTATATACAGAACTGAGGTATATGATCAAATGTGGGTCGATGTAAGCCCTTACACTCCGCTACGCAGGCGTTTAATGATTGATGCTGTTGCTGGATGGGAATTGATGATATGATCTAACAGCTTCCCAGTCGCGCTTTGACCTCCTTCACTCAGCCAGAGTTCCGGGACCATGGCGCTGTAGTAAGGACCCCAAACGCCTTCGACCATCATCTCTTTATTGCTGACTGCCATGTGGCAGGTTGAAGTACCGCAGATCAGGCCTGAGGTATTAAAATTTTTAATGAGAAATCAGATTGTGGTATCACGTTGAGAATTTTAAAGGTAAATTATCGAACAACGCACTTAATCTAGTGAGAAAATTGTCCGATACACCAGGCGCGCTGCAACCAATCATCCCAAGCCCTCCTGCGTGAGCGTCAATGATTGAAGTTCCGACTGGAGTTCCTGGAAGGAGTCCCAGCTCGGACGCAGCTTTTGCTGATAATCCCGAACCCACTGGATTCCCGGGAGCCTCTACTTGGCTGCCTATTTTACTCCAGTTGTTATCGCTGAGATCGGAGAGTCCTATTTTATCGAAGAACTGTGAGTTCCAACCATTTCTTCCGTCAGGTCCTGCTTTGTAATTCCATTTGCATACTAGGGAGCAGAGAGATCTGCGAGTAAGAGAAAATATGATATTCTATCTCTTCTAATCCAGCGTTTTCAGTTTTTAATACAACTATTATACCTAGATTGAGACCCTGTAGCTTTCCAAGTCAAAAAATCAGGTAAATCAAAGAGGAGTTTAGCCCTAGACCAAGAATTTGGTAGATTATTTTTCAGCCAAAGCATCTTGGGCGTTTCCATTTCTAAGGATATCTTTCCACCAACATATCTTAGCATATCATCATTCGTCGCGTTTATTAAATCTGCTTCTGCCTCAGCTCTGTGATCCATCCAGAGAATAACATTCTGCTGATCGTTCCCTGGATAAATCGATAGACTTTTATCAAACTCTGGTTTACGTTTTTCAAACAATAATCGTTACAATAATAATCCACGCCTTTTACCAGTCGGGCTCACCGTCACAGGCTCTCCCTGATCATCGAGGGCAACTAACGAGCAGGTGGCGTCGAAACCAATTCCCTTAATTCTTTCCTCAGGCAGATCTTTGATCACAGTCTTTATAATAGAGTGAAAATGAATGAAATCAACAAATTTTTTGATACTTTGATTATAATTTTCTTTCATATTCTCTGGAATTCAATTTACAACTACTGGATGGTATCGAGTGATTGATTAGAGTGTAAAAATTTTTCTCCCAGAAAATAGAAACCTATTTTACATAATGCTTATTCATAGCTTAGAACAAATATTACCTTAACTACTTTTGAAACAGCGGACCAAATATCATCCGAAGATTGTTCATAGAAATTTAATTGCGGATTGAATGTCTTGATAGGACAAGTTGATACGTCGATCACCTTTCCGTTGGAAGATACAACCGCTGCTCGAGCGCTTCCAGTACCAACGTCTACACCGATAAAGTAATTCGAATCCATCGAAGAGCTTTAAGTATTGATGCTAGCAATAAGCGTATAGATTAAAATATTAATTAATAACGTTAACGTTCTGTGATTATTTATACTATGATTAACAATGAAATTCAACATGCAATGCGTATAAACACGTCGGATCAAAGACTCGCTTACTGTAATGTCCGTCGAAAGTTTTCTCTAATCAAAAAAAAAAAAAATTAATGCCGCATGACCCTGATAGATAAGATCAGTTTATTACTACTATCATATGAGTATATGATATTATATGGATATGAATGATGAGTGTGTGTTTATGTCTTACGAACGAAATTTAATAACGAATGATTTACGAGGTGTAGATCATTCACGATATCGATACATTACACATACATAATATTAACGCATGCATACATTACGGACTTAGATATTAGATTTGTGTGTATATATTAACTATTTATTGATTATGAAAGAAAAAGAAAAAAAAATTATTTTTCTTCTTACTTACCAATATGGTATTATATGCCATTTGACCTAGTTTATTGGTTTTTTAATTTTTTTTTTTTTTTTTTATTATTATTTTTATTTATTTATTTATGTAAGCCGGGGGGCTGGAGGCTGCTGGCTAACCTAACCTAACCTAATCTGACATAAACATGTGTTTTTGTAAATATCGTAACATAACCTATTATCCATGTGCGTGAATAAACACGTACGAGTGGATTTTTGATCTTCATTCAATGTGGATGATTATAAATGAGGACAATAACGTGACTGATTATTATTACTTTGTGGAAAATAACGATAAAACAGGAACAGAGAGTAATTCGGAGCATTTCCTAACCTATAAAAATGGTCAGGTTTAAAAACAGGTATAAATCGAATTTTATTATCATGTAGTTATCATTAAAGGCGTATTGACGAATAAACAAAGCGTCTACATATTATTCGAAATCCGGTTTTATTCATGTAATAGATTCTCTTCAAGCAATAACAATATAATATAAAATAGTATAATTCTCTAAATTCACTGTCGCATAGCGTTTTAGCATGATAATTTCTATTATTTTATTAATTCTAATTATTCTATTAATTATTCTTTCCAGATACGTGACTGTGCAAATAAATCCTGCCGATAAATCCGACAAACCTTTAACGCTAAAGTCAACGGCTCTCCATCATGCAGTGCAACAAAAAGTCGAATTTATGTACGGAGATTTTGGATTATCTGCTGTTAAAGCTGGCTTCAATGGTAATAAGAATAACTAATAAACTATATTCAAAAGACTCTAGCATCATTCTTTTATTATAGTATATTTATGAGCATATTATAGTCAGAATTTATTATCTTTCTTTTGTTAGCTAAATATTTCAACAATCGCACCAGGATTGCATTGATCAAAGTTCGTCACGGACCGCATAAGTTTATAATAAATTCAGTTCCTGCGGTGACTGAAATTGGCGGTCGTATTGCTTCTATGAAGATTATTTACGTCGGAGCTACGATGAAGCATTGTTTTCAATTTATTCAGGCGAGTATCAATATTTTTTTGTCATTCCATATATTATCTTATTATTTTATTAATAATAAAAAGAAAAATGCATAATAAATTATTATGCATTTTTCTTATATACATATTTCAGAAGTACCAACGAAAAGAATTGGAAAAGATGTGGTCCGGCCTTAAAAACGATAAGGAAAAAAAAGAGATGGAAGAAGTGCTAATGACAATAACACCAGCTATGAAAGAATTCAAATAAATAAAGAAAACGTTTATACCTATCCCTTTATTTAGTACATATTATTTATTGTTGTTAAACAAAAATTGATAACGATTCTAGGAAATCAATTCCTTGTATAATTCTCAAATATAGACACCAGACTCGTTTCCCAGTCTGTCGTAAAATGCCTTATTCATATCTTGAATTTTATCTAGACTCAAGTTTCCCAGAACTTTTATTATCCTCTCTTGCAGGGTCTCGAGGTTTTCCGTCGGACCTGCAGCATAGACTTTGTCCTTCAAGTAGCTCCACAGCGAGTAGTCTAACGGTGTTAAGTCCGGTGATAGTGGGGGCCATTGCACCGGACCACCTCTACCTATCCATCTGTTAGGAAAGTGTTGGTTTAAGAAAGCTCTAACAGCTGGTGTGAAATGGGGCGGTGTACCATCCTGTTGGAACCAGAGCTGTGGACCCTAGAAAAGAAATTCAAAGTTACATTATCATTTGAAATCCACGATTACCTAACAAATTGATAAAAAAAAAATATGAAATTCACTCACATCTCCTTCAAGCGCTTTTATCGCTGGCAGTATGTGATCACGCAGCAATTCCAGATACCTATCTCCGGTCAATTCACCATCTATGAAATACGGTCCTAGTAAAGTGTTCCGAATCATACCAACCCAGACGTTGACTTTTCTTCTGTATTGAGTCCCAGTATCGAGTCCCTCGTCCGGCGGTTCCTGACTCCATACGCTATTGTTCTGATGATTAGGCACCCCATTAATCTCTATAGTGCTTTCATCAGAAAAGCAAATTCGATCTATCAAACTTGGATCATCTTGAATCTTGTTTATCATTCGTTGGCAGTAAATCATTTGTGATTCATCTTCATTGAAGCTCAGTTCTTGGTGCTCTTGGAGTTTGTATGCTTTGTACTTCTCAGCCCTTAGGGTTTTGTAAATAGAATTCTTCGATACCCCAAGTTCCTCGGCTACCTTAGACAGGGGTTTCTTACCGTGCGCATCAGCCACAGCCAAAAGTATGTTTAACTTAGTTTCTGTGATAATTTAGAAATTCATTATATTTTCTTATCTTTTTTAGAATACAGAACTTATTGCAATCTTCTCTTATACATTACCTTCGGACAATCTTCTCGTTGGGTGACAAATCTTCTCTCTTTTTGTTGGATCAAGGTTCCCTGTTTCTCGCAAACCCTTTATGATCCTTTGCACAGTTGACATTGATGGAATCGGTCGATCTGGATAGGCAGCTGCGAAATGATCAACGATGCGACGAAAACTAAGGCCTTGCAAGTGCAGCGCAACCATTTCCATCCTTTCGCGAACCGTATAAGTTACGCGTGGCATCTTAGAGCTCCTTATCACTTGCTCACTTCGTGTAAAGTTTGTAAATTGTCAATGAGTTTTGTTTTGTTTTTTTTTTTTGTTTTTTTATTTTGGTATTATACTACGCTGTTATTTTTACACAATTATTTACACACGAAAGAACATTTTTTTCTTACGTCTATACGTGGTTAATAATAGTTTACACTGAGTATTCATGAATACGGGTCACTCGTTTCAGCTTGACACATACAATATTTGCGTCAATGTGGATTGACCCGCATGCATCTGCCCGCATCCTGCACGAAGGAGGCAAAGTAGGTCTTCGAACGTCGAGCGTAAGTTTACAATACAAGGCGTATACGAGTGTTGTAAATACGCTCGGTGTTAAAGATCTTTGCCTTCATGGTGCACGCGATATTTTATACAACAAAATCATGTTTTACAAGTTTCGGTACATAACGTGGACGGATTACATACAAATTACAAATAACATACAATAATAACACGAGTCGAATGCTACTGCGCATGCGCGGAATACGTCAGACTTCAGAGACTACTTTTTACTCATATAGGATGTGAAAATATCTTGATTTTGGTCCTAGGAGCTAAAAGTAAACTGCGCATGCGCATTCGCATAGTAACTCGTAGCGGTCGTTAAAACGGCTACTTTGTATACTTAAAATCGAGTTAAAACATGCTTGCGTTGGTATATGAATAAGCTTCTGCATCAGTTTAAAATAAAACGTTTATTTTATGATGTACAATATTTTTCTCGTTATCACGATTTTATCAGATTATAATAATAAGGCAATAAATTTCTGTCACACAAAATCGAGCATATAAGAAACTACGCGCGAAACAGCCGGTCGGATGGCAGCCATGACACAAATTTCGTCCAATAGACGTCGCTGTATGGTGTCTAGGCGTCATTTGGGGTTTCGTTCGATGCGGTGTGCGCGAATACACGATTCTCACAAGGAGACAGGAGCGACCGTTCTCGCATCCAGAGTATTAGTTTATTATTTTCGAAATTAATTTATATACATCTTGTGTTGTGTGTTGTCTGGTTATAATAAACGCCGATAAATAACAAATGGATAAACACTAAACCAGGATTATCATTTTCACAATCTATCTTGGAATTGATACACTGTTGATATTATAAGGTAATTAACACATTTTTTCAACCCAATCGATTCTCTGTGACTGAATTGTATGTCCTGATAAATGCATTTACACAATTATAATTATGTATATGCAGAAAATTAAGTATGTATCGCTATTTACAGTATTCGAAAATAAAATAAGGTTTCATTTGTTTCTCACTTTAATCTCGTGTGTTGTTCTCTAATATTCTAGTATAATCATTTTTATTTTACGAACTTATGAGCTAGTGCAGCAGTGACGTTAATTACTAAAAAAAAAAAAAAAGAAAAAGAAAAAGAAAAAAAAGTAAAGTAGACATAATATCTATGACGTTCGTAAAAAAGGCGTGAATAGCTATTTAGCATAGATGTGATAATAAGTGAGAATTTTTTTTGAGAGTACATAAATATATTATTTTGATGTTAAGTCAATACCTAAATCGCCGTGGTAATATCAAGTATAGACTGATCAGTATAGGTATAGTTGTAGTAGTAGCTATACCTAGGTACCTATACGTATGTGTATAGTGTTTGTTTTCTTTCCGCAACCCCTCGTAGTCGGATCGATCGCAAATCTATACTATGATTGAAATAGTACATAGATATATGTATAAAAATGGCGGAGGTTGAAATTAAATATTATTTTTTTTTTTATCTATACAGGATAAAAACGTATACCTCACGTTATCGTTATAATAATATAATGAATTAGTTTCGATAACAACGATGAGGATAAATCGAAAGCCAAAGCATTATTGTAATTGAATGAAAAAAAAAAAAAAAAAAAAAGATATTATTACTTATGTTAGTTCGATAACCAAGCCCTTTTCCCTTTCACTATATGTAGGTATAGATAACAAATCGAATTTCATTCGCTAATACTACCTAACTCGTAATTTTAGTATATCTGTTTGTGTTACACCCAAGCTGCACCTGCTCTAACAAAAACCACGACTCTGATCCTCTATAACGTTTTTGTTATCGAGTTTTTTTCTTTCTCTCTCTCTTTCTCTCTCTTTCAGTCTTGTTAGCTAGAATTGATATCCTCAAATAATCGCACGTAGTGCAAACTCCTTTGTCTTCTATGTATAGAATCTCATAATGATTTTTATTTGCGAGTAGCTTAAGCTAGTCGAGGGTAGAGCCGTGATAATCTTTAAAACCGGTTAACAGACAACATAGTTAATTAAGAGACAACATACACCAGCTGGCTGGCCACGTGTCGTAGAGCTTCTTTCTTTCTTTCTTTCTTTCTTTCTTTCTTTCTTTCTTTTATTCTATTTTTTGATGGTTAATTTCTACACCAGATACGTGTAAACAAACATGTTTTAACTTGTAAACTTTAAAGAGGAAACGCTGGCTGCTGCTGCTGCGGCGACGATATAGTCGCAAGTTTATTCGACTTCCGGTCTTAGCGATAACAATAACGAATCATTCCTATATACAACGCTGTCGCTCTTAGCTACTTGGCTACGCTCATTTATACTATATATACTATATTATAATATATTTATGCATGTATTATAGTACATAATATGCCATGCACGTTGAGCGTTTCGAGTATAGTACTACATGAATACATAATATATAAGTAATAATAATTACATATACTGTAACAATAACGGTAAAGGGCTTGCTATATAAGTATGTAGTATAGTATCGCATTATTATTATTAATATAGGAACAGGTAGTGTATAGTTTACAAACGGATGTTTAATCGAAAATCTTTATCACACACATCTGGTTACATAAGACGTTCTATGGTATAATAATAAGTTTCGTTCTTCTTTTTTCTCTCGCTTTAGCTGAAACTTTTTTTTTTAGTTCTTTTTTTCTTGTTGTTTCTGCAATCATATTCGTCAAGGCTAAATTACAACGTCCGTTCCTTTTGTTTTTTTGTTTTTTTGTTTTTATCTTCTACTTTGAGACGAAAAACGAACCTGGGGCTATACTACCTACTAGGATCTCAAGAAAAACAATTTTTCTCTTTTTAATCACTCACTCGATGATATATATGTGTATTGTATATATAAACTGAAAGATTATCTTACAACGATTAGATAAACGCTGAAAGCTGAAAGCTAAAAGCTAAAAGCTAAAAGCCAAAAGCCTCTCTCACATGGTACCTACATCTATAGGTACTAGTATGTAGATGGATAAATTCGGTATACTTGGCCGTAATTTTGACCGGTAAATGCCCTCGACAGAATGCTGCGTGCATATACTCGCACACATGCGTTAGCTGCTACCATGCTAACCAACACAGGGGTCAAAGGGAGGGGAGGGGGGTTGGAAGTTCTCTCAGCTATAACATCAACGCGTGCATGCACAGGACTGTTACTGCATGGGTTGTATTTATAGCACCCCAAAAGCCGCGTTAATATCATTCTACTACTATTCGCTCTGCGCGAACGTTTTATCGCGTTTCATTCGCCAATAACAATTTTCTAGTATATTACATATATGACATCGCATTTATTTTTCACCCTATACATAATATGTAGAGAGAGCAGTTCTCTGTTAAATGATTTCTTTTTCTCAGTATAGCCCCTATATACCTATTGCGCTACATTCAAAGATGAGATGACGTATTATGCAATTATTGTCAATTGTCGTGTACCTACATCCATCATATATGTATTGTACCTATATACTATAAATATATATATACACACACTTGCATAATGTTGTGCGGTTTCGTGTTTATTGCGTAGTTACGTAACCGCGCGGAATCAAGGATCGATTTCAATACTTTCTCTCGACTGGCACATTGCCATCGCTAATATACAACAATTATAATTATACTATATATAAATATATCGCGTCACTAATGTCATAAGGTCGTAAGCGCCAAAAAAAAAAAAAAAAAATTTCGTGTTTTTGGTGGCAAAATTTTTTTCGTACCATATAACATCGTTTGGGCATATCCGCAAAAGAAATAATTTTTTGGCGGTTACGACCTTATGGCATTAATGACGCGATGTCATAAGGTCGTAAGCGCAAAAAAAAAAAAAAAAAAAATGTCGTGTTTTTGGTGGCAAAATCTTTTTCGTGCCATATAACATCGTTTGGACATATCCGCAAAAGAAATAATTTTTTGGCGGTTACGACCTTATGGCATTAGTGACGCGATGTCATAAGGTCGTAAGCGCAAAAAAAAAAATGAATAAAAATGTGTTTTTGGTGGCAAAATCTTTTTCGTGCCATATAACATCGTTTGGGCATATCCGCAAAAGAAATAATTTTTTGGCGGTTACGACCTTATGGCATTAGTGACGCGATGTCATAAGGTCGTAAGCGCAAAAAAAAAAAAAAAAAAAAAAATGTCGTGTTTTTGGTGGCAAAATCTTTTTCGTGCCATATAACATCGTTTGGGCATATCCGCGAAAAAAATTATTTTTTCGCGCTTACGACCTTATGGCATTAGTGACGCGATATATATATATATATATATATATATATATATGCATATGCATTTGTATATACTTGCGTATTATATACCGTCCTGACTATTATATTACTTAAACAATTAGTATACCGGATGCAATAATTTATATCTATAGGATATATATATATAAAGAGAACAAAAATATCCACAGTAAACTAGAATCGAAATATATATATATCTATACACTATATGCGCACCACCCTAACGTTGAATATATTATATATCCTTTTAGTCTATGGTACTATATAGTATATATAGCTATACATGGAATCGTCCAATTTGTCCCAATTTGAAGCTCGTTCCAGTTCTGAAAATAACTTAATCCTCTCTTCTCTGGAGCGCAGATGTGAAATCCCACCGCTGTAGTCTCCTTCACAGAAAGAGAGAGATCCTGAATATACATATATAAGTATATATGTATACTCAACGTTATAATATGTAGGTATATTACGTATGTACATGAAAAGGAACCCGGAGATTATATTTTTACGGATAAAAAGAGAGCGAGAGAGAGAGAGAGAGAGAGAGAGAGAGAGAGAGAGAGAGAGAGAGAAAAGAAAAAATAATAATAATAATTAAACTAGCGTAAAATTTTAGCCCCGCGAGGCACTTAGTATTTTTTTTTTTACTTTTTTTTTTTATTTTTGTTCCTTTTGCTTTTATTTCTTTTCATTTATTATATATATTTTAATGAGAAGAGAAAATTATTTATACAAGAGAAAAAGAATTTCTATATATATATATATGTATAAATATATAGGTATACCCACTTATACAGAATTATTTTTTTTTTCGAATACCTAAATTCCTAAATTATCATTCCTTACCTCCTGCACTGACTGCGCTGCTGCCCCCTTATAGTACGAGAAGATAAATTTATGGCTGACCCTAATCTTTCAGCTATAATTGGAAACGATTCGTTCGGATAGAATTTTTTAGTATTAGGTTGGTATATATATATATATATATATATATATATATATTTTATTTTTTTTTTTGTCTATATTCAAATTAACTTAATTATAAATATAATTATTATGAAGATAAACGCGCCAGCTATTTATTTTTTAGTTTTACTCTTTTGATTGTATTCTTTGTTATATACCTATGGATATAATCAAATTCTTTTGCTTTCTTTCACCTATGGCTCTGTATAGCGAATGAATATAGTAATTTTAAAATCGAGCACAAAACGTGATCAAAACGAGTTGATTTCATTCGCAATAGTGTTATACATATGTACTAGGTATATCCTTGTGCCTTTCTTATATAGAATTTTAGAACCGTATACCTATATATATATATACACACGAGTGTGTGATGCTCATACGTATAGATATATATATATATACACATTATGAATACGCGAATAAGTGAAGGTCAGCGAAAAACTCAAATCGTTAAAAAATATAAGCAGCACGAGGTCCTTTTAAATTTCTACATTTAAATAGTATTTTATGTTTGGCTTTTTTTTTATAGTATTAATAGGTGCGAGAATTCGCGGTGATAGGTATATTGAAGATTGATTATAATACACTTTGTGAAACTGAAAAATTCACTAAAGAAACACGATAATTTATTAAGCAGACACTCTCTGTATATCTATATATAACGATAATTATTATCCATTTCCTATACATTTGAACAGCGTATTATCTATAGCTACTGTGTCAAAAAAAAAAAAAAAAAAAAAACGACATCTTCTTTTTGTTCGGGCCATTTCGAAAATAGTTAGTGCTTAATATAAAGAAAATTGTCCCCAAAGCTTAGCTATGTAGCTCGAACACAGAATTAGCGCATTTGAAAATAATATTTCCCATGTATTTCAAATGGCAAAATTTGTTTATCCTAGTTTTATTTTTATAACTCTCTTTATTCAACTGATAAGAATAAACTAGATAATACGGTTTTGTAGAGAATTTTATGATCTACAAAAATAGTCCTTTGACCCAAGTTGCTCGATTGAACCGTTAACGAGTTACAGTGGTTTAAAAATCATATGTATATTTCATTACTTACTTACTTACTTTTCGACAAATTAATTCAAAAATTTTGTTTTTCATGTATTTTTTCAGAAATTTTTTTCCCTTCAAAACCGTACATTTATTTTATTCTTATCAGTTGAATAAAGAGAATTATAAAAATAAAACTAACCCGCTGGGCTACACCATTTTCCGTCGCCACGTTGAAGTACACCCGGGTCACCAGTGACCCAAAAGTTCTACCCTTTATAAAAGCAATACAGAAAGTTTGTTTTTAAAAGTTTTATAGTGAAATGGAATCGTCAGAATGTCTCGAGTAAGACCATGCAAGAACGAATATGATATCTTGATTTTATAAAAAGTTATTGGATAAAGAAGACGAAAAGGTGCGGAATCAAGCGAAAAGTGGCTCTTTTCGTATTTTTTACGATATTTACTCTGTTCTTCATTGAATTGAAAAAAATCGAAGTGTTTTGTAATCTCGAGACTCCTCTCTAAAAAGCTATGAAGGCGGTTTTTCGGTTGCTTTCAAAAAGTCTATTTATTTTACAGAATGAAAATGGATTTTGGCGTGAATCTAAAAGTTACGTTTTCGGCTGCCATTTCATGCAGAAATGTACTTTTCCAACATAAAATTGGAATTTTTAAAAGCTTAAGATGACAGCTGTGCAATGATAATACGCTAAAAAAAGAATTGTCATCGGGAAGTTATTTAAATAAACGAAAAGGGTAAACAAATGTGACAAATACATTTTCTGTAAATCTGATGCGCATTTATTAAGTAACAAATAACTTCATCGATCACAAGTGCAAAATATGAAGTACAAGAATATAAAGCTGTATATCGTAATAGATTACACGATAATATATACTTTACTTCCGAAAGTGCTCTGAAAATGAGAGTTTTCCTGCTCCAAAACGTCTCTCTGCCTCAATTTTATATCAATATTTTTTTTTTCACTGGAATACCTTAAAAATAACACAGAATATTATTTCCAAAAAAAAAAGAGAACCAACATTTTTCGTTGACTTTTCAACTGATGAACTACACCTGGGTCACAGAAGACCCGAAAATCCACTTTTGTGCTCACCGCTCGAAGATAAAGTAGAAACTGATGATGAAGCTGTACCCCTCGGATAGGCACTATTTTTCCCCTAATTTACAGCAAAATAGCTACGACCCTAGAAAGGATCCGTTCGCAGGAGCATAACTTTTAGGGTGCCGCCGGGTCACTGGTGACCCAGGTGTAGCCCAGCGGGCTAAGATAAACAAATTTTGCCATTTGAAATACATGGGAAATTTTATTTTCAAATGCGCTAATTCTGTGTTCGAGCTACATAGCTAAGCTTTGGGGACAATTTTCTTTATATTAAGCACTAACTATTTTCGAAAGGGACCGAACAAAAAGAAGATGTCGTTTTTTTTTTTTTTTTTTTTTTTGACACAGTCTAATATTATACCTATACACAGAAAGAAAGGTTAACTTGATTCAAGACAATTTTGCGGTCCAAAAATGAAGACCGAAATTTTCTCGGATCAAATCAAAATTTTTCTCGAACCAAGAAAATTGGGACAATTTTCTTGGTTCGAGAAAAATTTTGATTTGATCCGAGAAAATTTCGGTCTTCATTTTTGGACCGCAAAATTGTCTTGAATCAAGTTAACCTTTCTTTCTGTGTATATATATATATCTATATTGCAACAAAAGTATAGTTTAAAACGTCGTCAATAACAATAATTTATATTGTCAGATCAAACGCACAGTTACACATAAATATACTCTTCGTTGGTTAAAGAGTTCTTTTATATAGATCCTTGATGGAATTTGATGAACCGAATAAAAACTTACACAATTTATAGTATAGTATATATATAAATGTGTACTACTCGAAAGAAATGCAGCTCTGTAACTCGATATATGACGCAGCTGTTATCTCGATAATATACAATTTTCTCTTTTATTTGAACTTATATCTTTATTTTTGTCTTTCATTGCCTGCGAAGAAGGGTACTATAGTAGTATAGAAAGTTTAATTTCTATTTCAACTCGTTATTATAAACCTATATTGGAGGGGTATTAAAAATAAAATTGAAAAAATAAACACATATGCATTGATATTAGTATAATATGTAAACTCATTATAATCTTGTGCTCCTTTAATACTGTTCGTTGGTTTATAATCGTCTATATACATATAACTATATTATAATATTATAGACTAGTATACATTGTTCTTTTTACGTAATTTTTACAATTAAAATAAATAATAATAAATTATTATATATACATGATAGTATGACGATTATTAATTTCTAAGAAATATAATATATAAACTCTTCAATTTATCAATATATTATTTTTAAAGTATTTAAAAGAGATAAGCGATGTGGATATTCCGAAGATGAGAGAACTACTTAATATCCGTATGTCCACACGGTTTCCTTATCGTTCGATTACGCGCTATTATATGACGTAGTATTTTATCTCATATGTTTGTATGCATGATAATATATTATGTGTATATATATGTAAATATAATCGTCAAATTTTTATTTTTGTCAAAATTATCATTTTTATAATACGCATAATACTTGATTACAAATTCAAATTCTTCGTCTCATATAATATACGAATATGAATATGAATATTAAATATTATAATATGACTTTATATTATAGCTATGCGAATAAATTCGGAAAAAAAAAAAAAAAAAACTTTGGTGCAACGCACATGTTATACGAAAATTATAGTCTATTCATTCACTATATATATCTATGAATGTGAAATGTCTCTATTCGTGTCTATAATATAGAGATGACTATTTTTCTACTTAAAAAAAAAGTTTTAGTATTGAATCATCGGAGGATCGAACCGAGTTATTCCCCCGAGTATATACGTATATATAATATCTATAATACGAAAACTATTTTCCTTCTATAAATTATTCAGCTCTAATAAGTATAATAAACACTACACATATTTTTCCATTTCATTCATTGATCCTGATATATAACAAAAAAAAATCAAAAAATCAAAAAAAAATCAAAAAATTATTCTATCTAAAATATTTACAATTCAAATTACTTCTTCGTCAAAGTGATTCAGGTCCAGATTTTTCTGACCTAACAATAATCGGTGGACTTCTGAAGCAATTTTTAATAAAATTATTTCTACTAATATTCACAGGTGTATGTTCACTTGTTATTTTAGTAACAACTATAGTCTTGCTTCGTCTCAATAAATTTTTATCATTAACATTATTCCACGAATTTTCTCTTCTCTTCTCTTTGCTCTCGTTTGACAAATTGTCAATTTTCACTTCCAATTCAGAATCCGAAAGGCTTGTGGTACAGCTATACGATTTCACATCCTTTTTATTATCGTTGTAATTATTGTCGTTCTTCTTTTTTCCTGATCTCTTATTATTGTTATTATTATTATTATTATTATTATTATTATTATTATTATTCGATCGTCCTACTTTTTCGGATGATGATCTTACGCTTATACGACCACCATCTCCTACGTAGCTAACTGACTCCATTCTTGAACCTTCACCAAGAAATATACTACCTCCGTCACCCTTGTACTCAATGTCACCATCGTTGCAATTAACTTTTAACGAACAACCATCACCGTAAACACGAATTTTACCGCAATTTCTTTCGACTGTAACTCTGCAACCGTCACCAGATACTTTCAAGTTTAAATCATTTAAATCCATGTTCACTCTTAGCCCATCGCCTTTCAATCGTTTCACATTATCCATCGTTGATGATTTCATTTTTATTACAATTATTCGTTTTCACACTGCACTATGCAGACTTTAACAACTTATGAATATATTTTTCATTTAATTAAAATTATTTATATATGAGCGCGCTATCATACGCCCCGGCAATTATAACGTCTCGGTATATCTATGAAGAATAACGAATGTTCGCGCGAGGTGCTCGACTATATTGGCTAGGAAGCCCGCGATTACCGGAGGCGGAGGTCAGCAAGAGAGAGAAACACCACGTTTCAATAATGCCGCGCACTAAACGAGGCCGGTACTTCCCCTGGTTGTTCACTTTTCACCAACGTTTGTTGAAAGTTCGTTTCCCGGTATAACGTAGGTACAGCTTCTTAGAGAATAATACTCATATATATATGATGTAGGTTTGGCGAGAGACGTACGCTAAGACCGCAACTACCGCGACCCAACATACGTACTATATATCGCGTCACTAATGCCATAAGGTCGTAAGCGCCAAAAAAAAAAATTTCGTGTTTTTGGTGGCAAAATCTTTTTCGTGCCATATAACATTGTTTGGGCATATCCGCAAAAAAAATAATTTTTTGGCGCTTACGACCTTATGGCATTAGTGACGCGATATCATACTATATAACATAATATCTATCACGATATTATACGCCATTTCCTTATCTATTTACTATTTATCACACACTGTAGTAATGCGTGAATATAATACGCTAATAATTTATTTTCGCATTGAAATACTTTCGGGGGGGGTGAAAAAAGATGCCTGTTAAAAGCTGAGCTCTTAATATTAAGATTTAGAGGTCGCTCATCGCGGATTTCTATTTTCCATTTGAATAGCAGAGGAAATTTTTTTTTTTTTTTTTTTTTTTATATATAATTTTGTAGCTCACAAACAAATGAACAAATCCAAATGACTCATACATATTTTCATAGGAAATTGAACACTCTACAAAAAGCTTCTCTTATCATTTTTTGATAAATTGACTCCTTCCAAAGTTATTCAAGCTCAAAGTTCAATTTATAGTTGAGTCGACTATTTTTTTTTTTTTTTTTTTTTTTTTTGTGATTTTTTTTCCACAATGATAGATACATTTTTTAGAATGTTCAATCCCCTATCAAAATATGTAAGATTCATTTGGATTTGTTCATTGGTTTGTGAGCTACGAAATTCTGAAGAAAAAAAAAAAAAAAAAAAAAAATTCCTATGATATTTAAATGGAAAATAGAAATCCGCGATTAGCGACCTCTAAATATATATCGCTAACGGTGATCAGATATCTATATATATATGATTGATATTTACGTGACGTCACTGATCAGTAAGCGCACTCTTATCGAATCAGCAGTTTTTGAGGTACTTGATTGGTATCACGTACGTTAACGTGTGCGGGAAGTCCCGAGCTCGTATAGTATACCTACACCTGTAATATACCTACTACTAGTATACGCGTTCGAAAATATTCACGTTCAATGCCACATAGCAATAACAACAACAACAACAACAACACTATCACTAATATCATCGCGTTGAAGCGGTAATAGTTTATATGCTGTAATTGGCACACGGGCGCACGGTGCCCGTGTGCAAATAACATGCTTCGCAAGATTTCATTGCCTCTAGGCATTAATGGCATTGACTAAATAATTTCACTATATATATATAATATGGAACTGAGTAGGTATATATCGAATCTAGGATAAAAATTTTTTTTTTAATGATAAGGAAATTAACTTTTTGTTTTAATGCAGATAATATTTTTATTTTTTTTTTTTTTTTATAGGGGAATTACTTGCGGGAAATTCTAAATATGATTATATATATTTATAGTATACGCCTGGAAACTGATAACGATAACTTATCTTTGAATTTTTGAAAAAATTTACCGTGAAATGAAAGCTTTTATACAGCTCTGATATGTATTTTTGATTATTTTTTTCTTCATTGTCTTGTATATACAATGATCATTCATGTAATCACAGGAAACACACTAACTATAGTTTCTTAAGAATAAAGATTGCCAGACGAGAATTATTATAGAAGAGAACTTTATGATTATTATTAGAGATGTAGCGATTTTTCTTTTCCTGTTTCCTAGACTTTAGACTTTTTTATGTATTCAAACAACCATATGCTGCTCTTCTATAACATAATTACATTGCTATTATCATTATTCTTTTACCAGAATGACAAAATTCGCGTGAAGAACTTCAACCTTCCATTAGCTGTGTCATTTTCAAAATACGAAATCAAAATTAGAAATGGAATTGTCGAACGAAGGCGGGGATACGCTCGTTGCACCGTTTTCATTGAATGTTGAAAGGCAAGATTCTGGGGTACCGGAAGAACTCGCATCTCCAACGGATCAAAAATCGTCTGTTGAAGAGGATCCCGATGGGACAATGAACAGCGACTGCAACATCACGGTGATACATGTAGCTCCTGAATCAGAGATAAAAGACAATGAGTCCTTGCAGAAAAGCGCAGGCTCAAGATCAGAGGGTAAAGAATTTACAGGAGAGAGCAAAGACTCTAAAGACGGAAGCGACAGTGGAGTCGAAGGATGTGCCACAGAATTGCCCAGGGTTAGAAGCAGAAACAGTGTAGATTATGCTAGTAGCTGTGGTGGCCTGGACGAAGCTTCTTGCGACTCTAGTCTAGTCAGCTGTTGCTCTGTGTATGAGGATCCTTGTGCAACACTTCCTGATGACTTGAGAATCAATGCTGGTGAAGGAACCAGCGAAGGAGGTAGCGAAAGCTCTTCAATAGCTGGTAGCATATCCGCCCGAGGCACTAGAACCAACAATAAACGAACTGTGATAACGTCCAATGCTAACAAGAAAAAACTTACCACTACAGAGCCTCAGAAACCGTCTAGGGCTAAGCCTGTTGCATCCAGTAACACGGTGTGCGCTACTCCTAGGTCTAAGACTAGAGCCGTTACCCCGAGAACACTTCCTTCCAAGTTACAGCCGGGATCAAGAGACAGGGGAAGGTCCAGGGAAGCAAAACCCTCTTCTCTTAGGGAAGTTCCATGCAGGGACGCCACTCCTACGAATAACAGCACTGCTACTAGTCGTACGGCTGTTACTCCAAGGCCTGGAACTGCTGCTGGAACTTTGAGGACTAGGACAAGGCCGATTCCTGACTCTTTGCCTTCTGCTCTGACTACTGAGATCAACAAGGATTTGGCGCAGAGAGGGAGAGGCACTAGCAGCACTAGGTCGAGGGGTGGGTCAAGCACTAGGGGCCGTACTCCAGGCTCTACTCCTCTAGACGAGACAAGAAAGCTCCTTAGCACTCCTAGGGGAAATTACACGAGCTGTACAGAGGCAAAGAGCGTTCGTAAGGATAAAATGACTAGTAGTATGGACGGGAAGGCGGCGGATACCTACGCAACTTTACCTAGAAGAAATAGAAGCAAATTTACAGTTCCTAAGTCTAATGACAAAATTGTTAGGAGTCGGTCGGGTAGCAGAGACGCTAGTCTGAGTAGAGTAAATAGTAAGAAATTAATCCCTTCGAGAGACACTACGCCATACAAAAGTCTGCCTCCTTATCCGAAGAATAAAACTGTTGAAAAGACAAGGATTTATCATGAGATCAGTGTCCAGACTGGAATCACTGGGGTTGATATGGAGAAAGTTTTCGCCGGGGTTGTTACCGCGATGCCAGATCCCACGGGAATTGATAGATTGGATAGTACTTCTCAGACGGAAGGATCATGGGAAGATATTAAGCTATTGCAAGCCGAGGTGAAACGCATTTCAGACGAGGCTGCAGCATTCAAATCAGAAAATGACAAACTAAAGTCAGAAATTGCTGAGGCGCACAGGGTTTTAGAAGAGGAAAAGGCTGATCACGCATTTGCCAGAAAAGAACTGGACAGAAATGCTCAGAGAGTATTAGCCATGCTGGGTACTCCTCAATCGGAGCATGCAGGTGCGATATAAGATTGAATATTCTCATTCCGAGCTGAACTATTATACAAATCTTTCAGATTCTTGAGTATTTATTATGTTATCGAAGATATTTAGATGAATAAAAAAGCTACGCCTTAATTCTTGAATGATTTTAAGTTCTAAAATAATACAAGCAACAATAATGATGAATGTTATGTTCCAATTTAAGAAGGAGACAGCTTCCTGGAACTGGAGACCCACATACAGTCATCGGGACAAGTAGTTGCTAATCAGCAAGTTGAGATTGAAGATCTGCAGTCCCTTTGTCGAATGTTGAACAGAGTCAGTATATTTGTTATTTAAATGAAAAAAAAAAACAAAAAAAAAAAAACAAAAATCAGTTTGTTTTTGGTTTTTATCAATTTTTGAGCTTTGATTAAATCTGTTATCATCTTCCTCAGGATTTGGAGAAGAGTATAGCGGCCCAAAAGACTTTGCTACAACAACAGCAGGAGCTTGAAGCAGAATCAATGGAAATGCAGGATTTTCTTCAAGAAGAAAAGGCTACGCTGGCCGAAGCCCTTAAAGAAGCAGAAGCTGAGGTCACTACTTATTTTTATTTCAGCTCTAGCCAGATATCAACCCAATTGTCTTCAGATTATTAATCATTTCATTGCTTTATCATACATCAGGTAAAAAGAAAGGACGAGTTGGCCAGACAGAGTAAATCTGAGCTTGGAAGACAGATAGAAGAGTGTAAACACTTGGTACGCATCAGCGAACAACGAAGGTATTCAAATTTCCATTATATGATTGATTAATGAACTTTTTATCTCTTTTTTATATTATAAAAATATTAATGCTGCAATTCTAATTCGTTATTGATCTTTTCTTAATAGGCAAGAGAACTTGTCGATGAATCTAAAATTGAATGCAGTTGAGAGACGGAGTAGAGATTTACTGCTGACTCAAGGTGCCGCAGTTTCTGGAGCAGCTGTTGCTTTGTCTGGGTTGGGAACAAGGCTGGAAGGTCTGGTCGATCAGCTTGTAACATCTTACAACATTTCGGAGAAGGATCTTGAGGTAGTCGATGATCAGAGCTAATAGAATAAAATAGAATAGAATAGAAAGAATAGAATAGAATAATAATGATTTAAAATCGTTGTTCCTGTTCTTTTTAACGCAGGATGCAGTCTTGTTGAAATCTTTATACCATAAATACAATGGGGAAACCGATCCCTGCTGAAGTAATAAACAACAAGAAGATAATAGTTGCTGATTTCTATTACGATATTAGATATTATATTATATTAGTTGCCTTAGAGTTATGAATAACGAAAAAAAAAAACAAATCAATTGGAATTATAATACCTATAACACGCAGTTGTGTCGTATGTTGGAAAGCCAAGCAGGAGTTAAATTCTATTAGATAATATTTGAGGATGCAATGATTGCGGAATAGTTTGTATACAAGGATTTTACGAGGGAACTATACATCCTTGAATATTAGTTATTGATGTTATGCATTAATGATAAAAAATGAATGCGTAATAATAAAATTGGACCACATTTTCCTTTTAACGAAGTATTTCATATTTCTTATACTACTAGTTCCTGAATAATTTTACAATTTTTCTATTCGCCTAAATAAAAATAAACCAAAAGTCGTATCAAAAATATTATATTTTCATTTTTTCTAACGCATTCGAGAGTGCCAAGTCTTCCATTAGGTGAGTTATCGAAAAAAAAAAAAAAAAAAAAAAATTCAAGCCTTTAAAGAAAATACGAAAAGATTTGTTTTTTGCTACTATTACCAAATACCAGAGTATACAATATACAAATACATACATATATGCATGTTATGACCGTTTAGCAAGTAGGAAAGATAATGTATTCGGAAGACGTGCGTCAATTGCTGAAATTACACAATTTATCGTATATTATTTTCACTATTGAATCAATGTCTCACCTCGCAGCTATAAACAGCGATTCAAACAGAGTGGGAAGACTCTTTTTTTGCCAGTTATTTTCACTCTAGAAGTTAGAACGATGGTTAATTTATATGCTGCTATATATATATGTACACGTATTATATTTTTTTCCACAACACTTATCACATTGGTCACTGTTATATATATATATATATATATTTATACAACAGGTAATACTATACCATTGTTTAATTTACAGAATGGATTTACACGACACGCTAATTATCGCAGATGCTTTGAATAATAAAAAAATTTCTTAAAATTTCTGCTTGGCTTTGCATATCGTAAATCGCTGCTAAAGATTATACCTATATGTTAAGTCAATGGTTGACACACTAAAGTAACAGAACAATTTTTGCTCATTTAATACGCGCCACTCAGATTCGCCATATATAAATAAAGCTAGACTTTAGTCTGTCTCAGATCGTCGAAACCTCTGCTCTGCTATTATAAAAACATCATTAATTAATTTCAGGATGTTATATATCACAACGAGGCGTACAGCCGCAGCAACAGCAGCGTCGAATCAAGCCCAGTTAGCTCCAGGCAGAGCCTTAAAGAGTTTACTCCAAGCCCGAAGCGGGGATCTTTTGTATCCGCAGTTATAGGAGCCATAAGAAACGCGGCGACTCATCCTTTTGTCGGAAAACCTATGGAGAAGAAGCCGGTGTTCATAGAACCGTTGAAATTGCACAAAGGTGATTGCAGAACTCTAATACCGATGATACGCTGGGAAGATCATCACTGCTTTTGATTTATCGGGGAATATACTTGAAATACTTTATTTCCTTGCAGATTTGAGCCTCGACTCGTCCTCAGATCTGCTGGATTTTGAGACTGAGCCTTGTCTGATGATGGAAAGTGTTTTGGAGGATGTACCTCTGCCTGATACTTATTCCCATAACATGGTATCCAGCAGCGACTCTCTTCGCAGAGTTTTAGGTAACACGGATAACGGAACTGAAGAGAATACCAGACAGGGTAGATTCAACGACGAATCTACCAGCCTCTCGAATCTTACTCAGGCGATTTTACATCGACGAAAGGTAAAAAAGATGGAGAATTAACTCCTCCTGAGTTCTAAAATGAATAAAATGAAAAAAATGAAGGAATGAATATTTTGTCTAATCAATCAGGTCGAAGACGAAGAAGACGATGACTGCGAATCTTTGAGCGAATCTGAGGCAGGCACCTCCGAGAATCCAGGACAACTCGCGGATTATTGTCCTGCTATTTCTCTAGTCGATCAAGTTATAGACGTTGATAATCTTGTTACAAAGCTTCTAAAGGTCTTGAGAATCATACAGCTTGACAACGATACTTGTATACAGGAATTAAGAGACGAGAAGTAATAATTGTTTGAATAATTTCATTGAATTTTTAATCATATTAGCAAAAATTTCAACGAATATTCTTCGTCTTCTCTTTCTTTATTTAGAACTGAACTGGAATGCAAGGTGGAAATTGGTCTGGCCGAGCTTGAGGAGGTCCGAAAATTAGCGGGACATTTACGAGAGTCTGAAAACTCGTTGGCCAACGTTTCCGGAGGGGACAGGACTATGGTGACCGAAAATTGCCAGAATACAGCGGCGCAGGTATATCGGGATTCTTTAATTCCTCGTAACTCTAATCGCAAGATTTTACCTAATTCATACATGATGTTTCAGGTACGTAGCGAAGAGAACTGCTGCGAGGAGTCAGACTCTGATAACGAAAGAAGCGAGCCAACAAAGACAGTGAAAATGAGCCTTGGTTCGCACGTTGCTCGTCGCCTTGTAACTTGAGCATTGGGTGATTGATTATGCATTTATGTCTTCGAAATGGTGCGTTTAGCAGTGACTATTCACTCCCCGATTATACGGTAGACTGATTAAAGGCACGAAAAAATTCTTTTCGAGATGAACTAGTACGTGAAAAACGATCGAATTGTTTTTATGATCGAATTTACATACATACTTGGATTACAGTATATATTAGGTATTATTGTTTCAAACCGATCGGTAAATGATTTCGAACAAATTTACAAATGCGTATTAAATAATAATTATCTGTGACAAATATCGACATTGTACAGATTTAAAAACTCTTGCTTTTATAGAGTATTAGGATTATGATAATTTAGTGAGACTACGGTATAATACATACTATTATAATTATTAATGACAATGCATGTAAATAATACTAATATAATAGGTATATATAATATGATATGATTTAACGTGAAATAATTATTAATTAAATCGTTCTATGCGATTGAAGATATAATTATTTTTAATTAACAAACAATTTTATTGTTGCATAGATTGTGATTCAACGGCCAATTTTTCTTATTTAGTCAAATCGTTTGATTATTCGTTTTTCCATTTGTCCCTTTTTTTTTTTTTTTTTTTTATTATCTAATATTTAGTAGAAGACCTTTGTTGAAGGTTTCTAACGAAATTTACTGCCGATATTAAACATATGGCTTAATTATAATATAATATAGATAATAATAGTCTTATTAGATATATATGTGATTCGAATCAAATAATTCAAGTAAGACATTATATTGCGTATTTTTGAATTTTGAATTTCGAATTTCTTCGCGTTAACGAAAAACAAATAAATAATAAAAAGAAAACTGAGCTTGTAATACATATAATACTCTTTGAAATAATAATATTTGCCAATTTCATTTATAAACCATAAGAGATTTATTATTACATATACATATTATATTCTAGTCTATTAAAATCCTGTCTTATATTTAGATGGGCTTCTTTTAACACACATGCAAACAAAACAAAAAAATTGACAGGGTATATATAAAACATGTAAATTATTACTCTACTTAATACAGTTTTAATATATATCAAGAAATTTATTTCACCTGACGTTAATCGTTGATTAATGATTATAGGCTTTTTTTTTTTTTTTTTTTTTTATGACGAATCTGAAAATACCTTCGATAGATATACTATTTTATTTTTTTGAATGAATCTTTATTTCTTACGTTTTCATCTATTTTTTTTTTTCTCTTCATTTCCGAATATAATAATTATACTATAATTTGGAATATACCTATACTTTGAAAATATTGACTTTTTTTATTACATAAAAAAAAAAAAAAAAAAAAAAAAAAAAACGAACTAAAAATCATTCGAATCATTCATTCTGATTGTATATGTATATAATATAACATACATTTATTTTAGTAACTGAAATTTGATTCGTTATATATAGTTACCAGTGGAAAAATTTCTATATTCCTAATATTGCATTTTTACTGCTTAAAATATATTTTTATTACTATTAATTTATGCTTGATATGATTAAAAATTAAGTATCAGAGTGAAAGTCGGATGATCAAAGTATTTCTTTTTTTTGTATTATTATTATTATTATTATTATTATTATTATTATTTTATAACGATATTGAATTTGAATAACAATAAAGAGCGCATATTAGATTAATTTTATCCTTTATAAAAACGCGGTATATAACGAAAACTCGTTATGTCTGGTGTAATAATAATAATAATAATAATAAGAAATAAATTAATCCATTCGAAGGATATATAAATTGTAATCACAAACTATGGTATAATTCCAATCAATTAATTAATTAATAATTAAATAATAAGAATAAATGAAAATTAAACTGATGAACAAAATATATTTGTATAATAATAATAATAAAGTGCGATATGAAAATATGAATAATATAATATTATGGTGAATAAAATAAATATACAAAATAGTTCGTATGAATTTAAATGAAATGATATAATATATTTATATCGTATTTTTAGCGGTAAAATTTTTTTATACTACTGCAGTGCAACCGTCTCGTAAACGCGTGATGCCAAATAATGGTAAATACCTATATATATATACCTATAATACCACTATAATATAGTATATATTGTATTTTAATTTTTCAATTAATTAAATAAATTTCATTGCAACAACGAATCGCAATAATAATAATAATAATAATAATAATTAAAAAAAGAAAATATCAAGATCTGTTCAATTTCTGTACCCAATAAATAAAACCTATAATAGTATAAATTAAATACGAGGAAATAAATAAATAAATAAATAAATAAATAAATCATAGTAGTTATAAAGTTATGATTTTATTCAATACAGTATAAAGGCATGACAAGATTAATGTAATATAAATATATATAATACGAAACTTGTAGATGTAATAAATAATCAATTTTTTTTTTTTTTGTTTTTATATTCTTATTCATATCTTATATCAGTATACATCGCAGTATTAAACATTCGAAGATCATCAGGGTGAAAAACGCCGAAGAATTGGTCCCAGTAAACTGCTCAGCCGTAAACCATGGCTGAAAAAAAAAAAAAAATAAAAAATAAAATAAAACATGTTTTAGTTTGTTTTAGAACGTAGAATAATTACAGAAAATATAAATATATTCGCGAAAAAGATAATAATTATGGTATCCTTATCCTTATCCTTATCCTTATCCTCATCCATTATATTATCATTCTTTCGAAATTTGTATAAAAAAAAAAAAAAAAAAAAAACTATAATTAAAATCAAGTGACAAACCTGTGAACCGATTTTTGTTTAATCGGTTTCTCACCATCCTCGTTATACGCTGGGCTACGACTCTCTGTCTTAGCGGCACCTGGTTTTGAGGATTCGCCAGGTCCTTCGGACCCAAAGTCGAACAGAGAAGAGTCAATGTCAGTGGCTAGAAGAAGCGCCTCGAGAGGAGCTAGTACGAAGGCGACACCGTCGACGTGTACACGAATATTTTTCGACCCATTTTGACGTTGATCGTAATGATCGGCTCCAGATATTACCGGACTCTCATCGGTCGTGGGTTTCGAAGATTGTATTAGTATTGTATCTTCAGGCTCTTTATCTATCGGCTGACCAATCGCGGACGATGAAAATAGTACGAGAAAAATGAACGCCGACTTAAATATCGTCGTGTTTATCATATTGTATATCGATTTGATGTATAAGTATATATCAGATTTTATCTTTCAATAATAATAATTAATTGATCCTGCAGCTCAGATCAGCGTCAGCTCCTAGCTCGCCCTATGTATCTTATGATTTTTCTATACAACGTCTTCGCAGTACGAAGGATCGACGTGGTTTGGTTCAGACCCGGTACCTCGTCAGGGTCATATTCTACCGCTGCAGCCAGGATATCCCCACTTCGTATACCTCGCAGAACCGATCAACCAACTCCATAAGTTCAAGAACCGGGAGTCCGCAGGCCCCGGGGAACTCGAGACTCTGAACTTCTGCAGATATTCTGTATTATATGTATCTGTGTGTGTGTGTGTGTGTTTGTTTGTTTGTTTGTCCGTGAATTGCGCGGATGAACGGTGATAATAAAGACACTCATCTATGTACCACGACCTTACACATATATATATATATATGTAGCATGTTAATCGGGATTAGATGATTTTTTTTCCTGAAAGTAAAGCAACGGGATAGGAATACTTGATTTTGGCATTGACCGAATCGATTTTTAGTATCCTTAACGGGATTTTTGAAGTTTCAAAACAGGATAACGGTTTTTATATACAATATGTATATACACGATATCGTGTGTCGAGAGAGAGAGAGAGAGGGGTGAAATATTCTTGAGGAATATGCGGCTCTTCATGGCTGTTCATTTTTTGTCTTTTGTATACACAATCGCGCAGCGCAACAGCTCTGCTGCTGCTGCAGTCGACGATTATATATTGAGTAGATGAATTGAGCCGGTCGAACGACTTCCTCCGGTTTATATAACTACTTGCGCAGATTATAAACTGCTATGCAGGTAGATAAGAAGAAACGATTTCCGCAAGGGCAACGTCCTGGCGTGGCCCCACTTTGAGTTCGTTTCCCTGCGACCTTATGCCGGTTTATATATTACCTCCTATAGTCACTGCAGTGATTATACGTATATATATACGTACATAGGTACCTACTGCGGGATATTCCCACCTACAGTATAGTATAGTAGCAGCATTGCCCTTGCTCGCGATATTCCCTCTTTCTATGGAATATCTATCATGTAATACTCAAACAGTCTATACGTGGATGAGCAGAAGCGAGAGAAAGAGAGAGAGAGAGAGGAAGAAGGAGACAAAATTCATTTACTTGTATTGAACTTTATGTAGAAACTCATTCCATCCGTGTAATTCCAAAACTTTGAGGTGAAGTTGTGTAATGTAAGATTCAAGTTCACCTAGAACTTCGCGGTATTTAAAAAACCCGTTGCTATTTCAGGTTTTTTTTTTTTTCGATTCTATATGTATGTAGGTACTCGTAACTCGTAAAAACGTTGACAAAGATAATGCATTTTTATACGAGAAAAACATTCGTATACATTAAAATTCTCGATTTTTTTTTTATGAATCTGATTGAACTTTTGACTCAGTTTTAATTATCATGTTATTTTATTCGTTTAAACGAGAACTTTATATACTTATTGATATAATAAACGTTGAGGAACGGGATTTAAAAGACATCAATTTTACACAAATCTCTTATAGGTATATATTTCTGTTTTTTGATATACACACATAGTATGTCATGCTTCTTCATTAAACATTAACACTCGTACAATTTGGTACGGAAATAGTATTCTAACTCACTCAAGTATATCTTGAGATAAGTATATAAATTATTGAAAATTCATAATTCAATGGTCATTGATATCGCTGAAGCGAAACATATATGAATATTCTAACTACTTAATTAATTCTCAAGTTTTTTAAAACCGTTATAGTATTAGGAATGACAAAATTCTATTGAAAGCAACGATAATAATAATTGACGATAAATAAATTATTATTACGTTGCTTGGTTATTTAAACACACATAATGGTATAGAAACAATCTGTAGGGTGAACATATATTTAATTTTATAGTATATTTTCCGAGTATAACATAATGTTTGTATATAATTAATGATATATCCCATTGCACTGTATATATGGTAGATACACATCCTCAGCTCCGAATCTTAGCACCTTTCCTAGAAAACGATAAGAAAAAATCAAAAAATTTCAAAAAAAAAAATCCACAGTATAATAAAAGTATTTGAAAAAAAAAAAAACGGAATTATTAATACGCACCTTGCGTGGTTATACGCATACTCCTTACTTCGATGGAAGTGCTTGGCAGATACCATAACTATTCCGTACTCTATCGGGTCCACAGTCTTCAGTACTGCCTCCTATAAGAGTCAGATGACTATTGGCAATCAATCCAACTTCGTTGTGATCATTTGATCGGCTGTGTTCATCGAGTCCTTCTGCAGGTAGTACAGCGTCTTCATCTTGACCCCAAGAAAGTTCCTTTTTCAAAGATGCACCTTGTCTGTTATGAACCACGTCTTCGACTTGGCCCCAAAGATTTCTGCCCTTTGGACGAACACCGGATGCTGATTCTACCCCGGTTTCTATATTTTCGGAAGATTTAAGCGGCTGATTTTTAAGCTTCTTCGAGTCATCATCTGCATCAGTGAACAGACCAAATAAGTCCTCGGCATCCTTGTCATATTGACTCTGATCCAACTCATCATCAGCTTTCGACGGTTCAGTCGTATCGGTGTTTGTCGTATCTGCACTACCATCGTAGTGTGGAGGCTCAGGTTGCAAAGCGTGAGCTGCTGCTATCATTGACAAATAACTGGTGACTTGGCTATTAGCCATGTGATCGGTTACAGTTTTCGAAGGAAGAGCTACTACGATCATAATGTTCTCAAGTTTTGCCCTAACGTTCCAATCTCCGTCTTGACGTTCGTCGTAGGTTGTTGGGGCAGCGTTACCGATAGCAATCAGGGTGCAACAGATCACCGATAATATAATAACGACGGTGGAACTAGTCATCGTGATAATATTATATTGTTCGATGCTTACGATTCATAAATTGGATATATATTCGTATATTATGTATGATAAGAATATAATTATATAATATAACTAATAGCTATATACGATATATGTATAGAAACTTATTTACCGGTGCTCAGCCGAACACTGCGAAGTCTGATCAAAGACTGAGAGGACTTCGAGGGGCTCCGTCAAGGAAACTTATCCAGGAAATACGACGTACCCGCGCCGGGGTGCTGACCTGAAGATTGAACGCCAGAAAACAAGTGGAGAGAGGGTACGTTCTAAGTTCGAGCTAGTATATCTATCTATACTATGTGTATTGTAGATTATAATAAAAATAAAACGATCTACACGACAGCTGCCTAGTTCAAATGGTTCCACAATGATGTGTGTGGATGATGATGCGATTGTAATTAGATATACGTAGATATATATATAACGTCATGCATGTGTTTAACTATACACATGCATGAGTCTTGTTAAGAAGAAGAAGATCCACAGGCCAGTTTTTTTGCAAGCTGTGATGGGTGGAACCTACCAAAACAGCTATAATATACAATATTTTTAGGTCAAGTGGAAAAAATGATTTTGGTAGATATACACGGATGGGATAGAAAAAAACAAAAAAAAAAAAAAAAGTATAGTGGTATATAAGAAATACGAAGACTGTGCCATGAAGATTTATATATATTTATTATATTTATCGTGTAAAAATAAATAAAAAAATTTATCTCCGTATTAATTTCAGAATAACTACCATGATTTTATTTAATTTCACTGTATTTTTATTAAAGTGTATAATAGTAGATATATTTTTAATCCAAAAATTATGAAGAAAGAATGTGGATATTGATATATTTCTTATAAGTGTTACATGCATGCATGCATGCATGCATACAGGGAATATCAATGGAAAGGGTAATTAATGTCTAGGTTGAGTATCACATTGATATATTATTACACACGTATACATATATGTAGTTATATACAGGGTGATTCAGAATGCGGTACTTTCCTTACACCGGTGGATTCCTTGTCGAAATCTAAGACCAAAATTGCTCATCCTAAAATGTCGAAAGCTAAGCCGTTTTCAGGTAGGAGTAGTTTAAAGTAAGCCAAAGTAAGCCAATACGAGGGCAGATACGAGAATGGCTCAGCCGCCGCTACGCCGTTATTGTTGGCCCGCCACCGCGATCTTGCAAAGAAACGACGATCAGACGTTACATTCATAGTTCGGTAACATTCGCACGCTTCTGTTTCCATTGCATCGCCTGTATAGCTTAGCTACATACAGCAGACCAGCCACGTCTGATCAACAATAACGGCGTAGCGGCGGCTGAGCCATTCTCGTATCTGCCCTCGTATTGGCTTACTTTGGCTTACTTTAAACTACTCCTACCTGAAAACGGCTTAGCTTTCGACATTTTAGGATGAGTAATTTTGGTCTTAGATTTTTACAAGGAATCCACCGGTGTAAGGAAAGTACCGCATTCTGAATCACCCTGTATATACATAATATCAGTTGATCAGTATTATATGAACAGAAGTAATTGTATCATCCTAATACGGCATATATATGAGCAACGTGAATATATATAATTATTATAGATATACACATATACAGGAAATAATTCAATTATGATATCGGTGTGTAGCTATAATTATAAGATTCCAAGAATTTTCATCAATTCTCTGAAGTATTTGATTCGTGGTCTCTCTGACGATAGATCTTTGGAGTTAATCTGATTCCAAATCTGAAAATAATAAACGAGATGATGAAAATAATAGTGGTCAATTTATATTGCTATATAATAATAAATAAATATATTCACATCGAGGAGCAGCGTGACGATTTATATACTGATCAAGCAATTCTCGAACCGGTGTTTTCGTGTCGTTTGTTTTTTTTTTTTGTTTTTTTTTTTATCTAATTTTTTTTTTTTTTTCTTGTTCTGCACTCGATCTGTTGAAATCGAAGAGTTTACGCCTCGCGAATAAATTCTATAAGCTAACTGTAATCGAACTGTTTAGTATTCTTCTACGGATTCGATATACAGCTATGAATACCTAGTATACGTATATACCTACATATCAACACCAATATATAATCTGATATAGTATACGATGATACATGGTTATCGGTATAATTAGCTTGATCACCTCCGAAACACGATATTAGTGTATCATATATATTATCCGCGAAATGAGATTCGTTAACAAATGTTAGCATAACGCCTATATGACCATTCCATAGGTTTTTGTGATTCAACCTCCACGAACAGTTCCAAACCCGCTCTATATAATTATTCGCCTACTTTACCGTATTTACCTGTTATAGTCATCCGCAGGTGATCGAATGAACATTATTACATCACACTTACCACACTAGCATATTCATATTCATATTCATATTCATTATCATTCATTTATTTAATATTTACGGCAACAACGAAGACGGGATCCTACGACGATTGTGAATACGACTGCATCGTCCTTTTTGATCTCTAGAATAACCAGGACTACATTTTCTCGACGGTCGGGTTTGGGTCTGAGCTACGGACGTCTCGCTGTTCTCTGCAGAGGCAGTGGAGACCGTAGGATGTTCCCCTGATGGCTGAACTTCTGTTGGAGCCGGAAGAGCAGCAACCGCGTCTTTCTCCTTCGCAGGATCATCAGTCGGTTCGATCTTCTCATTCGCCCTGATCGTTTCCGACGTTGGAGTTACTTGGGGCTCTGGCAAAGCCGAAGGGACTTTATCTGATGCATTTGTAACTGCTGTGCCCGCAGAATCTTCATGTGACGATGGAGTAGCTGAACTACTATTCTTTTTTGGTTTTGCATCGTCCTCAGATTCTGAATCAACCGTAACTTGTTCTGCTGTAGCAACACTACTAGCAGCTGCAGAGGGTTTCTCTGCTGCGATTTCAGAAACTATCGATGTCGCAGGTGCCGGAGCAATCGTTGGCCACGTATGCCAAGGCTTGATGGAAGTTGATGATACCGCGACTGAAGACGACGCAGACGTCGTTGATGAATGAGGTTTTAATGTAAAGTCAGAGTAATCGTAGTGGTAATCGTATTCCTGAAAAAAATTAATGAGAAAAAATTTGATATGTGATCAAATTTTGAAAAAAAAAAGCCCAGGGTCTGATTTTAACTCTTTTTTCACATTGCACCTGCATGTATATGCAGTATGGTCTCCTTAAATCAGGACTATACACATATTCTAGTCATACATGAAGACATTTGAAAGAAATTTGTCACATAGTATTATACATAGTTGGAATATCAATTACCCCGAAATCCTCGAGCAAACCCTCGCCGGCCAGGATGGCAACGATACTAATATTCTTAAGATCAACACGGACGTTGAGGTCTCCGGTTTGTTGCTGGTTATAGGTAGCCGCGGGTGCTGCTAAGGTCTTGTAGATGTCTGCGACGAGGAAGACACAGATAAGGACGAGGAGCTTCATGATGATGATAATTGATATTGATTTGATTTATTTAGATTTTTGCAAAATTTGGTATTTCGAGTAGTATTATATAATAGTTTAAACGTGCGGTTCCCTCCGCGCCCAAAATGATTCTAGGGCTTTTCGCGATCGGCGGTATATTTTATAGATATACGAAATGTGTGTTTGAAATTGGAGAATAGCGAGATACCTAGCGCCTTCAAATGAGACACACCGATAACTGTGGAAGAATCTCGGTCCGTGTCTACCAAGAAACCGGTACCTACCTCCCGTTTTACCATCAAGCAGCGGAGGAATCTCCGCAACTCTTAATACATTAGCTGCCCCGATCAGCTTGGCCTCCCCGCGGCACCATATAACGCGAATGATCGAACAGCCGCAAGAGGCCAACGGCCCCCAGTTAGGGCTCCAGGTGCCAAAGGATGGACGTCAGGATTACGAGTTTGTATATATCGTCGAGGTCGAGGTGAACGGCGAGTTTGCGAATGAAGAAGATTTTTTTTCATTTTTTTTTTTCAATTTTTTTTATTCATTATGAATTATGATACATATATTATGTGTGTATAATATACCTATACTAGGGTATTACAAATATAAATACATGTAATATATATATATATATATATATGTATATAAATGTATATGGAGATCGAGTCTTATTGTTAAGCGATTATAACATGGTGCAGAGTGACATAGCACTGTATATTTGATCAACCTCTTAAACAAATTGAATATATATAGTTATATGGAGTTGAATTTTTTAGTTCAACTACCTACCCGTATATTTATTATTCCATAAAACTATTTCAGAAATTTAGTTGAACATCAGGCGCCTATATTATCATTTCGTGATTCTTAGAAGATCGTAAAAAGTATTTGAGCTACGATATAACTGTAACGGTTTTTTTTTTTTTTTTTTTTTATATATATATATATCCTTTAAATTTTATACCTCGATACAGATACATTAGGTATATAGCTTCTATATATAAGCCGTATCTCAATTGGTCAAAGGTGGTAAGGGTACTCTAGTACACTTGCCCAATACATCAGAGATATGTCTATATATATATAGATTAGTGGTGAGGGCAAGTGTACAAGGGTACACACCTTCACACCAAGGGTACCACCCTCGACCAATTGAGATACGGCTATAGTATATTTCAAGTATGTATGATATTCGGTCAGAATATAGCATATATACAATTTAATTACAGATCTAACGAAAATATTTGTGTGCCTCTACATATATCGGCTGGTTCTATATTCAAAGAAACTTAATTAATTATAACTATTTCTAGCTAGTATTATAGATATAAGATATTTTAGTTATATTAATCAAATAGAATTCTAATTTCTAATACATAAAAGCAAAAATACGCATCAGTAAATATAATTTATTCATATTTTGAAATAAATCGATTCATATATATCGATCGCTGTAATCGACAATCGAAAATACATGTCAAGTAGAAAAAAGAAAGAGCGAGGGAGAGATCAAGGGGTTTTAGGCGATTGGTATATGCGTGCTGCCCTCTATTGAGAGTTTTACAGAACTAGAGGCAGCGTTGTGCTCGGACGGTATATAAACACTTCAAGCTCTTTGATCACGCCTCACCTTTCCTTGCACATTCTGTTTTACCGACGTTAAAAACGCGGGATATCTCAGATACTCGTACGTGTGATTACGATTTGTAATTTGCGGATCAGTTATCTTCGAATGAGGGATGCAACAGGTTCGTGTATCATCCCTCGAATCCCGCAGCTGTTTCGAATTCGACGCTATTATATTCTACCCTCGGATGTGTCGTGCGAGTCATTGTGTGATAATATGTCAATCGTCGTGAGTATTAATTAATTTTGTAAATCATTTTTGCGAAATTAGATTCTGTCGGTTATTATCCTCGTAAGGGATGCTAACGATAAGTTCTATTATATTTTGGGGGTTAGAAGAAATTGATTGAAATCCCTCTGCAGAAGCGATGAAACCCTATATTCTAACTTCCGTATAATAATAGTAAATATATAAAGCACAGTGTCTTCAATCTCCACAATGTGGAATATAATATATTAGTGAAGTGATTTTACCAGCTACTATACGATATGGAATATAATAAGTTTGCTAAATCTCCTCACTACCTGCCGCAGGATTATTTTTTTGGATATATAAAACCCACACAACAACGTGGGTAAGCTTCGCATGCGATTATTAAATTCTTCTATTCATCTGACAGTTTATCAAATGATAATTATCTACATTATACATATATTTATATATAAATATAAGATATGTCTCTGAAATCATAATTCATAATTCAATGTATAAGTTTTTCGTCACTCATATCTCGTTTCTTTCACATGCGAGTATCAGATTCTGAAAATATCATCATAATTCGATCATTACATGAATTTGTTTAACCATCGAAGGTAAATCCGTTGCCTGCTTATCTGCTTATAGATATTCGCGCTATAGTCACGCCGCACGTTTAATAAGTTTTAACCCAATTGTCTAAAACCCCGTCGTTCCCGTCCGTGTTCCCCATCTCGACCGTTCGCTCCACGTCTCTCATGACAGTTTACTGTTTAGTTGAAAAACTGTGCTTGTGACCGCCTACGTATTTCCTCTTAGATTATACTACCAGTAATCATAGACGACGATTTACGCTACTTTATAATATTAATAGCCCGACAGCTAATAACCCAAGCTTTTCAAAGAGCGATTTAATTCACTCTAACCTATCGTTGCGGTTAAGTTATTATTCATTTATATTCACGCTACGACGCTTGACTCAAAACGTCGAACTGAGAACCCATCACTTACTATCATGTTTGTTGTTAACATGAACGATGCTACAATTTTTTAAGAAATCTGGTAACTATTTATCAAACACAATTTCAACATCATTCGTTACAATCAATACGGATTTATTTTAAGCTAGTATTACAAATCGAAACACATACACGGAGTACATAACCTCAATTATTCAAAGACGTGGAAAATTCTTTGTAAACTTAAAACTTGAAGGAAAAATTTGTTATAATAATAATAATAATAATTATTATTATTATTATTATTATTATTATTATTATTATTATTATTATTATTACCAGGGCAACGAGAGAAGCCCAGATCATCTTTAGATCATCCGTCAAATTCCGAAGCCTTTGTTAAATCTCTAAGAAATGTATTCGCAGAAAAGCCAGGGGCATTCTGTAGCCTGGAGGAGGAAGAGGAAGACGAAATATGCGGTGATAATAACACAGAGGTTACATCGATAAGATCTAGACTGTCGAAAACTCTTCCTGAAATTTTATCCGACAAAGGAGCGCTCGGTTATTTTTTTCAATTTCTCGAGTCGCGACGTTCAGTTGCTTTAATTAAATTTTGGCTCGAAGTTGAATGTCTCTGCGGCTCTTGCGGCATTGATAAATATAAAACAGATATAAATAACAGTTTTGACGAGGGTGGCGATCGCCAGAGAGAAAACACAGACTCTCAGGGTTCTGCTGCTGCTGCTGCTGCTGCTGCTGCGGACAATAACGATAATTATAGATGTAACATATCGCCAGCTAGGGAAACGCGGTTTAAAAACAGCAAAGAACCTATGGCCGATTATGAAACGCGTGTAAATATTAAAGATGCTAAATCAAATTGTGATGAAACACCAAAGACTAGTCAGACGGTGAATAGAGCTGAAAAATCAAACATTGAGTTCAATAGTAAAACGCAAGAAGCTGATGCAACTAAACAAGACGCCCTGAGAATTTACAAGCGATATATCGTCAAGGAGACGTTAGGGCCTGGAAGAGTTCCTGACGATATTCTTAGAGAGATGGAAACCGCTTTACTCAGTCAGGACGTTGGCCCTTTGTTGAAATGTTTGTGGGACGTACAGCAGATCGTTTACAGAGTCTTGGAAGATGAGTAAGTTCAGTTGGACGAAATTTGTAAGCTGGTGATTGACGAATTTAATGTTTTTATCCTTGTTTTAGGCATATTAATGACTTTTTGAGAAGCGATTTTCACTGTAAACATCAAATCGATGTTCTTACAAGTGGGAATGTACAGCTTGCCGATATACTCCATAACGAAACAGCATTCTTTCACTTCATAGAGGTATCAGTCTAGGGCCTGATTTGGTATTGAGAAGAGTTAATCGAATTCAGGATTTGATATTTGGTGTTATTCTTACTTTTAGTTCATGGAGATCGAAGGGAAACGAGAACTCCTAGATTTCTGGATGACTGCCGTTAATTATAAACAGAATTTACTGAGAAAAGGAGAGTCTACAAACCCTATGGAGGCTCAAACAGATGCTCTAATACTATACGACAAGTGAGAAGACAAGTAGAGATTTTTTAAAGCGTGAAAAACTGAAAAATCACATACAATTCTATTCAATTCTTTAAATTCTAATACCTTCGTGTACTGTGTGCATATTAATGTCGTTTTCATTCTTTCATCAGGTATTTTAGTCTCCAGGCAACAATGTCGCTTGGATTTAGTGACAAAATAAGATTTCAAGTAGAGCAGAATATTTGTAGAGAAGATGGAGAAGGACCGAAGCCTGACTGCTTCGATAGGCCTTGTCAAATCGTTTACAGATTTCTCAACAAGGTGCGGAACTGGTATCGAGATATTTGAGAGTTATAAAAAAAAAGTTCCCTTTGCTTGAATCGATTGCTTCGGTTTAAATAGTTTCTCTCAATTTCTCTTTAAATTTTTGCTGACAATATTTTTAATCTACGAAATCTATTATTACAGCATTATTTGGCTGCCTTCTTATCGTCGCAGTTGTATTATAAATATCTATCCGAGCTAATTAGCCATATTCAAAGCAGTCCATGTCCAGCACTGCATCCTCGACTTCGAAGAACAGGTATACCTGATATTTTTTATCAAACGAAAATATAATTTTGTGTATTTTTCCTTCCCGGTCTTTTCATCTCGAAGACTAATTCTTCCTCCTATGTTTTATTCTCATATCTTGAATCAACACATCATATAATATATTCACAGGATCTGACTGTAGCAGCGAAATCAGCACAGCGAGTATCAGTACTCAAAACACTATGCCGGTAGGTAACGACGAGAATACTAGACGGCAAGGTAAACCAAATGGCGATGGAAGTATGAGCATTGATACAAGACAACTTTACGATCCGGATTCTTTGTGGAAACGACAAAAGTACAAGTGAGGATTATCAATATAAATAATTCATTGATTGAAATACTTGATTTTATTTATATTTCAATTGTTTAAATGATTTTGTTTATTGTTGCAGCTTGAGCGTTGGATATGTTAACGATATGGGAAGATTTGTTACTGAAATTGACCCAGATCCGCATAGAAAATATGGTGAGTATAACGCAGATTATTTCTGCTAACTTCTTGGTTCGGTTCAGTTCGGTTCGGTTCGATTTCTTCAATATTTCACATGCTATGACATACTTTGTCGTATCAATTTGCAGTAGAATAATAACTGGATAGATCTTGAGATGTTTCTGACAGTACATGATTTCCAGAATCTCGATTATCTCGGGCAATGAAAAGGCTGGTCAATATGGAAAACGACAAGGTAAATTAACATCGGCTATTTAATTTAATTAAATTAAATTAAATTAAATTAAATTGAATTGGATTGAAAATTGATTTGGAAGCTGAGATCTTTAAGAGTTGATCGACGACTACAGTTATCAATTCGAACGATTTAAACAAACGCTAATATCTGATTAGGCAAAGGAAGAAATGGCTTGGAAAATCGCTGAGATGATAGTTCGAGAAATAACGAATCTAACTCTAGGAGTTTCGAGATCGCATCGTCAATCCTGATGCCAGAAGCCACTGTAGAGCTACGAGACTTGAGAATGGTAAAAATCCAGCATGTTGTAAGTGATCATATTCTTTTCCCCTCCAGTGAGTAAAAAATTAAAAAAAATAATCTATGAATCGAATCTGATGAAACGACTGTACTATCTCTAATGAATTGTTTAAGCAATTGAATTAGATTATCTAATTTTTTTAACAAAGAAGAGAAAGAATAGATATGAGAATTATTTACATTGAAGACAACGACGACAAATTAATTATAATTAATTACTTTACGTATTCCATTTTTCTAAATTTATTCTAATCTTCGTTCTTTTTTTTTTCTTTTTTTTTTTTTGTTCTATATTCTTTATTCGAAAGTCTCTCTACGTTTTGAGAATAAATTAGAGACGAATATTTTCCACTACGTTTTACTGCCGATGGATTTTTTAACGCAACAAATTTTATTGAAAATTATATTCAGTACATTGAATAATTGTTTGAGTTTTTTTTTTTGTACGCTTTGTTACCCTAGCTTATAATGATAACTATTTGATCAACATCTATATCAAAGCGAGTAAAATTAATGGAAAAAACAAAAGACTCATTTATGAAATGAAAAGAAAAAAAAAAAAAAAAAAAAAACAATTAATAAAATAGAATAAAATTTATTAAAATAAAATTAGACGATAGACGAATGTTGCCTTGAATACTCGATCGGAATTTAGAAATTTTCTAAACGATAAGAAAAAAAAAAAAAATTAGAAATTAAAAATAAAAATAACTTGAGCGTGATATTGGCTGTTTGTGACAATTTTTTTACAAATAGTTGTAACGCAACTAACAATTCATTTATTAATTATCTATGTTTTACGCCAGACTTTTCAAAGCGTGAAATATTTGGATACGAGTTGATCTGATTTAGTGAATTTCTTTCATTTGATAATCGTATATTTTTATTATCGTCAGAATCTCTAAGTTTACTTTTTTAAATTCACACTTTATCTCTATCTTTAAGTGAATGAATATATAAGTAATTGATGTACACAGACCTACTAGACGTACATTTTATAGACGTATATTTCGCCGATCAAAAGAAACGCTTCCTACTTTTAAATGAAAATACTATACGTATATATATATTGTATACACCGTTGATATAGTTTTTTTTTTTTCTTTTATATATATATATATTATTCTAATTTATACTGTGATTACCGATATAGTAATATCGATAAATAATTGATAAAGATAAGTTGGATGAAATTTTTCATTTTGAAAAATGGTAACAAATTTTCGCACCGTAAGATATTATATTTTTCAGATTTATAGTTTAAATTATTCTAAATTCTATATTTATGAATCGCTAAATTTTCACATTCTCACATACATGACAACAAAGGCCGCATAAATATATATATCAAAGTTTGAAATAGTTTATTTACTTTTTATTTGCATAAAAATAACAGAGTAATTATAATATATAGATATCCATATTAAGACACTGTTTGGCCAGTTGGAAGTTCTCCCTTAACTAACTAGAATCAATCGTGAAATTATTGGTGTAATGAATTATTAGCTCTTTTCTTATAAAGTGCTGATTTAATTTCTTTAACTTGGATTCCTAGTTTTGTGTTCCGCGCTCGCACCTATATATCTAATATCAAAATTAATCTACATATTATTTTATTGTTTTATGCTCTCTGGCGCGGCAAACTTGTGCCAATAATGCATAACGGGAGTAAAGAGAAATTTATTAATTCCATAAAATGATTATTCCGTTATTGAATTTCTATTATACAAGAAAAATTTTCAATATTATTCCAAACGATTGCAGAGTTATTGAAAAGTGAAAAAATGAAAAATGAAAAAAAAAAAAAACGAGTATGTATTAAAATAAGTATCCTAGGTACTATCTATATACACAATGATATTTTTCAAACAATTGTAAAGATAATGATTATTAATTAAGAGCGTAAAACAGTATGACAAAAAACAAAAAAAAAAACTAATTAAAAAACGTATTTTTTAGTGTACATACGTGTATATGTTGTTCTTAATTATAGAAATATTAAAATATAAATATATACCTATACCTATGTTAATGTATTAGTATAGTATAGCCTTGTAATATTAGTAATAACTGGTAATCGCCGTGTTATATATTGTCACGGATTGTTGCTCTCTGTATATCGCATTGAATTTCAAATTTACAATGAGATACGTTAAGTAATTTTGCTGCGATAAAGTATACATAAAGCAACAGTACCGGCGATAGGCTAAATGAATTTTAACAGTTAAGTAGAAACAGGAGTATTTGTTTTTCTCTTCTTTTGCTTACTATAAGGGAAATACGTATAGGCTATTTTTTTCTTCGAGACATATTTACGTTTCGATTGAGAATGAGAATGAGAATGAGAATTTAAGCCCATAGAAAAAAAGGGCTATCGAATAGGAAAAATACCCATCATCGTCAACGATGAGGGTTTTTTTAGGGAGCGAATTCGATGGGAAATTGATTTGAAATCAATACCATATTACAGGGCAATATCTAGGCAAGAGAATCTATGAAACTCGTATTTTTATATAATACTGTATTGATAAAACCTATTTCTTTTATACGGTGCTGTTCTGATAACAAAATACAAATTTTTAATCTATACCTAGATTTAAAAAAAAAAAAAAAAAAAAAATGAAGAAACTGTTTCATCCAGACCCCAAATATTTCAAATTCTTTACATAGAAAAATAATTATACATTATAATTTATCATAATAATTAAAAAAAAAAAAATAACTATTCAATAATTCGGCAAAAATTCAGTCCACTTTTGATCATTCGCTGATTTTTCAATTCAATCTGTTCTAGTTTCAAAAAAGAAAACAAAAATAGTTACAAAAATAATGATTCTAAAATTAAAAACTAAGGTATTCTAGATCCAGATCCCAAATTACAGTTCGTAACTTGCCTACAAATCCTCAATCCCTTGATTATCCAAACGTTTAATTAAACTCTCCTAGATATCGATCGAGAAAAGATAGATTCTCATTAATTACACCTATCATTAAACTCCGCAATAATCAAAGGGAAGAAGACCCGTTGATGCTGTTATGTGGAGTAAACCGTCGATCCAATAACGGCGTACTCTCTGGTAATAGCGAGCTGATTTCTCTAGGGCTGAGTTCCCTTTCTGATATTGTTCTGCGCCAAGATATTTTGAACTTTTCCCTCGTGCCCCATTTCTGGTAAACCAGAGCGTTAAAAAATGCTTGAAGAGGATTAGTCGCCGCCTGAAATACGGTGCAAGAAACAAATTGAAAAACAGTTATTAAATCCCAGTCCTCTGTACTCCGAAAAAAAAAAAAAAAACAACTCACCATGATATACCACAAGCTGATGATTACTTTTATGGGTAATTTGAACCAAAGAGTCCACAGTAAAATACCGTTTATTAAATTTGGTATCCAGCATACATAGTACACAAGATTAGTGAGCGCAAATTTAAACCTCACTGTCTGCACAAGTTTCCTTTCTCTACCCGTGACTTGAGACATACTGCAAGAAACAACCGCAGTCAAATCTCGAGTCGATGCGATATAGAGCGTTGGGTTTGTGATCATCACTATAGCAAGTAGTATATAAGTTGCGCAATAGTTAGGCAATATCCTTAACACCGCACTCGATAATGACGTAGAGTTGTGGCAGCTGAAAAATCAAATGTTCATTTTTCCTCCTGTATATATATATACCATCGCTTATATTCACATTCATCTCACAACTCACTTTGCATCTGGTATGTAAAGAATAGACAGACCAATGGTCGTCAATATCGCAGGACATATCCAAGCTACTGCATGGTAGTAACGAGGATGACCAGGTTTCTCACTGAGCAGTAATCTCATATCAATAGCATAGCACAGTGTCCATATCCATGTTGCCATGTAAAAGTACTGTGTCCAAGCCTAGAAACTGCAAGATATGTAACGGCGTCCTTTTGCACGTAATTCAAACTACGTTTTTCCTCATTTATTTACATTCTATACATCAACTATGAGTCTAAAGAAAAGTCATACCGCAGGTTTGATTATATCTTACCGATGATATAGCGCAGAACACAACGCTCGATGTATCGTCTTCCGTCGGCATTATCGATTTGAAATTCATCCATAGTGCGGATCTTATGAAAACACCTGTAAGATAATTAACAGACATTTCATAAACTGATTCCAGCATATATTTTCTAGTTAAAAAAAAAAAAAAAAAACCCAACTAACCCAATGATGCAAACAAATCCGCTACGGCAAGCCAAACTATAATCTCTCTTCCTCTAGCCGATGAAAATGTGTGCCAACGATGAGAAAAATTCGACTCTTCTCTTGGTAGTACCTTTCGTTTGTGTTTATATTTTGGTAAATAGATAGAAAATGAGTTAGTTGTAAGTTATAGATATTTTTTTTTTAAATTATTGGTTCATTTAACATTATACCTGATAAATTGCACCGAGTATTCCCATTGTTGACGATAGCATACAGACTGTGTTGTAAGCGTCTGTGTTAAACTCTTGCATTATTATCACTGCTATATCTGTATTGTTATTGTGGTGACAACAGAATGTCTGTATTGTTGGATCAGCCATTATTTTCAAATTTATTATTATTATAATAATAATAATAATAATAATAATAATAATAATAATAATAATTATATACACATTAAACGATTGTTCTACTATATAGTAATATAGCGTTTATATATATCGTTATTATAAGCGTTGCGCGCGTGGATACCGGCTTTTCACGCAGGGATAGTATCAAAAACGATAAACTGAACACGATAAAGATTCAGATAAGAGACGGAGTCCGTGTTATCAACGCTGTTTATATATATTAAGATTCATTATTTATTTATCTTCACTTCTCTTCGCGCTTTTCTATATATATATAAAAAAAATTGAGTTTATTTTTTTTTTTAAATTATTAATTTTCTCAGAATAAATAAATCGTTGTAATTATTACTACATTCGAAGAGAAAGTTAAATAACGATACACTCAGTTTTATACATTTATTTCGCAATCTGAATTAATAGTTCCATCGTTCTATATCATTCGTTTCGCGCTATTTACCTACTAGTTAACTTGTTTGTTTATTTACGCACAGAATTCGACATAAGAGTTATACGTACACGGGTCTAACGAGTTTAACTTAGTAACAAGAAGCCCCTTAAAGTTTAGTCTAGTTCCATTATATACGCATCGCATATGGTCACGTTTCATATATATTGATGCCACTACTATGCTACATACTACTTCGAAAAAAAAAAAAAAAAATTTTATCACGCCTCGATTCTCGTCAGCCGGTCATGTAGGCTGTAGGGTCGTGCTACAGGTATACTATACTCAGGTATAAGCAGGTAGCTATGTTGCATATTATGCACATACCTTGCAGTATAGTATTTACGTAATCTTTTACTCACATTCGTATCACGAATATATCACCACATGTATGCATACATATATACTAGACCGGTTCCAAAAAAATCGACTATTCTTTTCTTTTTTCAATTTTCGCATTGAAATACTTTCGGGGGGTTGAAAAAAGATGCCTGTTAAAAGCGGAGCTCTTAATATTAAGATTTAGAGGTCGCTCATCGCGGATTTCTATTTTGCATTCAAATAGCATAGGAATTTTATTTTTTTTTCTTCAGAATTTCGTAGCTCACAAACCAATGAACAAATCAAAATGACTCTTACATATTTTGATAGAGGATTGAACACTCTAAAAAATGTATCTATCATTGTGGAAAAAAAAATCACAAAAAAAAAAAAAAAAATAGTTAACTCAACTATAAATTGAACTTTGAGCTTGAATAACTTTGGAAGGAGTCAATTTATCAAAAAATGATAAGGAAAGCTTTTTGTAGAGTGTTCAATTTCCTATGAAAATATGTATGAGTCATTTGGATTTATTCATTGGTTTGTGAGCTACAAAATTATTAAGAAAAAAAAAAAAAAAAATTTCTTATGCTATTCAAATGGAAAATAGAAATCCGCGATGAGCGACCTCTAAATCTTAATATTAAGAGCTCCGCTTTTAACGGGCATCTTTCCCCCCCCCCCCCCCCCCCGAAAGAATTTCAATGTGAAAATTGAAAAAAAAAAAAAAAAGAATAGTCGATTTTTTTGAACCGGTCTAATATATACCCAGCTGTACCTGCACGAACGTGTGAAATAATTCTATTTCTTCGATCGTTTCTTATAATTCAACTATAGGAATACAGACATATGGTACACGATCTGATTTCTTCTTTTATAATTAACACACGTTATATCGTGTATATAATCGTATACATATAAATCTTACAATCAATCATTTCTCCTTCTTCTTCTTCTTCTTCTTCTTCTTCTTCTTCTTCTTCTTTTTTTTTGCTGCTTTTGTTGCTACAGGTGTGTAGCAGAATTGACAATACTATAAATATAATGATATAAGGTACTTACCAGAATTTATTGTATGAGATTTAATACAGAGTATATATCGCGTCACTAATGCCATAAGGTCGTAAGCGCAAAAAAAAAAAAAAAAAAAAATTTCGTCTTTTTTAATGCCATATAACATCGTTTTGGCATATCCGCAAAAAAATAATTTTTTTTTCGCTTACCTACGACCTTATGGCATTAGTGACGCGAATTATCTTATAAATATTATATAAAGAAGTTTATTTGAAGAAGAAGAAAAAAAAAAATCATTCATTAGTATATTATTGTTTCTATTGCAATTTTATTCGTCGTTATAATAATATACTCTATCGTATAATATAATTATATTTATATTTATATATAGATGTTCACATTGAATAAGAAATTCACGATCGTTAATATATTATACAACAACGGATTATACAATGAACAAAATTATTATAGAATTAGGATCTATCAAAATGCGGGTCTGCACACTCCTTTAGAATCACGTCGATAGCCATTCGGGCATTGCCTTCGAGGTCCCCTGATGATATAATGTCGGTTTCCAACTCGAGTAGGTGGTTCGATTGTAGTATTTGCAGAACTTCCGTGGCTGCCGAACCCGAGGACGCCACGGTCTTCGCAGATTAATAATTCCGCAATAATAACGAGCCAGAAAATTTTCAACACCGTCGATGCTGATCCTTTATTCACTAACATGATTGTAAATTATTTTCTTTATATTATATTTTCGACGAAAATATTCTTCTAATTTTTCCTATTTATCTCGCTGGTTATAAGAATTAGACGAGATCCTGCGGAGCAGTCGTGTTCACTTAGCTCTGATGCCTAATTCTGCCGGAAATTTACGCTCCTTTTATATATATTGAGAACAATACGATTTTATCTCGAACTTAAAAAATTGATTGGAACCACTATTTGACTCGAATAGCAAAATGAACATATCTAATTTTGATTAATTTTCGGAACGCCCACATTTTTATTGACTCAATCGTATATCACTGTGTTGATTTTATGGCATGAATCGTCATTATGTATAACTCAATACAATCATTGATTGACTCCGAACGTTGTTTGAGCTAAGATCATGCTTGCAATAAAGATTTTATTTGTTGGAACGGCTATACAGTGAGTTTATCGCTCATAATTCTTTGTTCAATTGATTTGATATTATAAACGTGAAATTAACAAGTAAGAATTATAGATTAGAAGAACATCGCAATATTTAGATTCGGGACTCACGCATTCGCTCGTATTATTATTCGCACGTTCTATACCTACTCTAGGCTATCGTTTCTGGATTATAACGTATGTATGTACATCACACAGTTATTTGACCAAAAAAAAAAAAAAAATTCAAACGCACATCAACATTCCGGTAGAGCATCTCAAATAGAATATCTCAGCCAAATATGAGCTTTTAATATTGATATTTAGAACTGCCTAATTTCGTTACTAATTTTAGTTACTAATTTTAGTTACTAAAATAGGCAGTTCTAAATATCAATATTAAGAGCTCATATTTGGCTGAGATGTTTTATTTGAGATGCTCTACCGAAATTTTGATGCGTGGTTGAAAAATAAATTGTTTTTCCCAGAGTCGTATGACTCTATGACGCTATGACTCAATGTTTATAGGCGAATATCTCTTAATCGGTGAGAGTTAGAAAAATTCTATCTCAGTACTTTTTTTTAGAGCGTGAAATTTCCTATAAGAATCTGTATTCAAAAAGTTTCTAAATCAAGCCAGTTACGAGAAAAAAAACAATTCGAAAATTTTCCGATTTTTTTTTTTTTTCACGTGATATTCAAATCAAAAATGGGAAAACTGAGTTAGGCAGTTCTAAATATCAATATTAAGAGCTCATATTTGGCTGAGATATTCTATTTGAGATGCTCTACCGGAATGTTGATGTGCGTTTGAATTTTTTTTTTTTTTTTTTTTTTTTTTTTTTTTTTTTTGCACACCCTAATATATACTAGTTAAAACTAAACAAGTTGTATAACTCCACGTAGGATATTGCAATCTTATAGCTAATTGGAGGCTATCGAGTCAATCTTACATATTACAAAAAAAAAAAAAAAAAAAATCATTCATTCAATCGTTTCTACTGCAATTTTATTCGTCATAACATTTTATAGCATATTAACATCATATTCACGTTAAACAACAAATTTACAATCGGTAATATTAACAATTATACAATAGGTATACAGTAGGATTGAACGTCATATTATATTTATAATAAATAGTGACGAAAAAAAGAAAGCGATCAATTATTTCTGTCGTCTTATATAATTTCTAATACTTATTTTATCGAAATTACGAGTCTGCATTCTCCCATGCTATCTCTTCTCTCGCCTTTCGCACAATCCCTGAGAGGTGCCTTGATGATATTTCGGCTTCCAATACAAGGTGGAGTGATGATTGCAGGATTTATCGCAGAATTTTTATCCTCCACCTTTTCTCCGGCTCTATCTTGATCCAGTTCATTATCTTCGATGTATGTGAACCTTTCGTTAGTCCCGAGCTCATTAGGCGCGTAATGTGCATCGTCGAGAAACACAAAGTCTTCGGGCTGAGACTGCACGCTACGAATTTCGGGATTTCCTTCCATCTGTACTCCGGAATTATCTTCTGTATAAACGCAGTCAACTTTCGCCTTCAGTTTCTCAAATTCCGGAATATCGTTTATAGACTCGAGATTTTCTTCGGAAGCTGCTGCTGCTGCAGCGGGGACAATCGGGTATATACTTTGCCTGTGTAATCTTCGGGAATTAGAATGACGATGAAGATGTCTTCCGAATACTACCCCGCGCTCGCCGCAGATTAATAATTCCACTATAATAACTAGCCAGAAAATTCTTAACTGCGTTATAGATTCAGATCTATTAATATTCACAAACATGATGATAAATTTTAATTATTTTCTTAAGACTTTATATTTTTATTCTCACGAAAATTCGACACAATTTTATTTTCTATTTATTTTCTAACTTTTTCCTATATTATTATTATTATTATCTCGCGCTGGTCAAGAGTTATAGCCGAGATCCTGGAGCCTTCGTGTTCTCTTAGCTAATGCCTTATGCTGGAAATGTACGCTCCTATATTTTATTCAAAACCTCATATACACGATTTTATCTCGAGCGATACGATTGCGGTCGGCAAATCCTGATTCAGAAGTAAAACATTGTGCATTATACCATATGTAGTACAATGATAAGTGTTTAACGCCTTTTGAGATGTATATATGTATAGAAGGGGAAGCCGCGTTTTTTTTTTTTTTTTTTATCTTTGTCTCATTCTCATTAATGACCGAGACACGGTCATCTCGTATAATACGTGATTCGAAAAATTTCACTGTATATAGTGAGAATTATGATACGTGATCTATAGAGTTCGTCGCGTACTAATCTTTGACGATTTTATTATAGCTAACATGTAACAAACTTAGAAATTATATGACGATATGTGTTTACAAACTATGAAATTCAAAGAAACTGTAACATTGGTTTGAATTCCCTGGGAACTCCTCTCGCAATTACGATAATCGTATCGAGTTTATTTATTTATTTATTTATTTATTTTTTTTTTTTTTACTTATAAAATTTGAGTCACACAGATTCTTGAATTTCGGAAAATATTAAAAAAAAAAAAAAATGAAATACAATAAAACTAGAATCTTTCGAGGGAAATATCTATACCTATATATTGCAATATCTCGTTTATTGATCAATACTTTCAAGAAACTAATAACAAATTAAGAAAACAACAATTTTTTCCATTTCTAAATAATTTTTTATACTGATAATTGTACAACTAGATCTTATATTATATGAAGCTGGAATGATCCATATCGTTGCATATTTTTTTATTAATCTTATACTACTTATCTCGATGTGAGGATCTTGTGGCTCGCCAAAACGTCCTGGCGTTGCAATTAGCGTGTTTAATTAATTAAATCATTATCTCAACGGATGAAAATATATTATACATATAGGAACTATTTTACTGCTCATAGAGGAAGAGAAAGAAAGAAAGAAAGAAAGAAAGAAAAATATATAAATCACAGATTTATATTGAATCCTGTGGAAAATCATTCGCGTTTATACATATAGTGCAAAAAAATTATCGGCGAAGCTGCATATAGACTCTTTTCCAAAACAATGTCGAAAATAGTTCAACCCAGAAGTTGCACTCGTCTGCAGATCCCAGCGGGGCCTAAATATGCGTTCCATGATTCCACGGATCGCCAGTAATTCCAGTGTTATTCCAGTCGTGATAGGGATGTAAAATTCTATGATGGTACAAAGTGCCAGCCCACGCAGGCCATTTTGGTGACAAATATTTCACAGTAACTACCTCTTGGCTAGTTTCATCTTCTGCGGATTTATCATAACAGCGAATATTTCGCGTTATTATAGTTTCTTTCAACGACGACTGCTTCAGACTAGTTATACTATTAGTAGTAGAACCCAAAAATTTCCATCCGCTGATATAGTAGTAAAGTTCTTTTTCATTCTCTGCTGCTGTAGCAGCTGCTGGCGCCTCCGCGACGATTTTATCGTCCTCGTTGGTTCCCGAAGCTCGCTTTTGCCTGTAAACTAACACGAATACTTCCTTATCTGCGTGTTATATTATTCTGTGAATTTTATACCGGAAATGTTATACGTCCAAAAAAATATGACATAAATAGTATAGGTATATAAAAATGAAATATGGATAATTTAGGGTGCTTTTTTTGCAACTCTCCATTGAAAATCTTGTTGTAGACGTCGAAAAGGGAATCCTGTCCAATTTTTAGCTCTTAATTCCGATTCTAGTATACTCGCGCTCTTATTTTTAAGTTTTCCCATGCTAAAAGCATGTAAACATTACGACTTTTTCTTTTGCCGCGCACAACTCAGCCGCATTTCAATGGATTGTTCTCATCCAAGACTCATTTTACAGAGAATTTAGTGTTCTTCAAAAGTGCCCAAGATAGTTTGACTTACTTGAAAATATTGAACTTGACATTTTGTTGGAATTTTATATTTAAAAAAAAATCAAAGTCCTTATATCTTTTGAAATACTGGTTTGAGAGACTTTATGTACTGGACTTTTTTTGTAGAGAAATAAATTTCCTACAAAATTGTTCGGAAGTTTTTTTTCTCCAAGTCAAACTGTTTATTCGACCACAGCGAGAAAGAAGAATTATGCATAAAATCGACTTTGGAGGCTCACACAAGTGCGGCGATTGAAACCACAGATAAACTACCTGAAGCACTTTTGAAGAACACTAAATTCTCTGTAAAATGAGTCTTGGATGAGAACAATCCATTGAAATGCGGCTGAGTTGTGCGCGACTAAAGAAAAAGTCGTAATATTCACATGCTTTTAGCATGGAGAGTTTCTCTTCAGTTCAGGAGATAGACACGTTTATATAATTATATCAGTGAAATATTTTCATTTATTTATTTTTTTTTCATTTTACGGAATAGTCGCTTTTATGGAGTGTAACGTACACCGCACACAATTATTTGATCAAATATTATAATAGCACGCGTGTTTTAAAACGCATATGGTATTTTTTTTTATTTTTTTTTTTTAACAAAGTCCTAATCGTTACCTCCGTCATCGCAGTTGATTTCCAACGATAGAAAAACGCAGACAATAGACAACGCACCGTACAACAGAATTTTCATGGTTTAATTAATAAAACTCCGATATGCGAATAATACAGCAATTAATTAGAATTTATAATTTTATACACCAGAAGGATTTTTCACTCACGATTAAAGTTACTCGCACGTTTTGTCAGATATCATAGAAAAATTTTACACCTCAAGTATAATAATAAGAATATTCATTCTATCCTATATATTACTGACTGCGTATACACTTCGCTTCAGTCTTATCGCAACGACGTTATAAGGTCGTAATAGGTCACGATTAATCGCGATATCTATTCGCCTATAATATGTATCTAAGTTAAAACTAAACAAGTTGTATAACTCCACACGTGGTACTATATCACACGAATTAGGATAATATATGACAATCTCTTAGCTAATTAGAACTTACGAATCATCACACTCTTTACTTTTCATTCATTTTTATTAATTTATTAATTCCATAAAAAAAATCTGCACATATTATATAACAGCGAATATACTTATAATATTGTATCAATTTTAAAAATTCTTATATATAAATAAATGACAATTCCTTAAAGTAAAATCGCAGTATGATCATATGAATCGATTTATGTACGCAAATATATCTGCGCAGGGTTTAGAGACTCAATCGACGTCAATGGAATATATCTGCGAGAAAGAAATAAAGAATCAAAATTTGATTACTTAAATTTGAAAAAAAACACGCAATTACACTTCTAAAAATTTCTAAAAATTTCTCAACTCACCAAAAAAAAACTACAAAGCCGGTCTGCATGCACCCTTCGCATCTCGTCTCTCCCCACTCGGACACTCCCTTAGAGGTGCAGATATGATGTACGTCGTATTAACCGTGAATACCCTCTTAGGCACTTCTGTCTGAATCTCAACTCCCTCACCTTCCTGGACCACATCTGCTGCTGCTGCTTCTTCTTCTACTTCTTCTTGAGTAGCTATAAAGCCGAAGAGTAGAACTACGACTATAATTAGCGAAAGCCAACGAAATCCGGGAACATTCATTATATTATCCGCTAGTTTTATACTAATAAGTAATATATATATATTTTATTGCTAATTTATTTATTTATATAACTATAAACGCGCGCGTTTATATATTGTTATAAATTATCTCTATATTAACTATAGTAGTACAGCTCGCGACTAGAGATATCGTTATAATGCGACTCAGTTCCGATTTTTATTCGAATTTATACCCGCGATATACGAATATACGTATATACGATGCTATAATATGCGAGGATTTGCGATATAGCAGACGTCCTCGATCGATGAGGTAACTCCTATATAGTACCTACTCAATACATATATGTTTCGCCGAAAGCTGTTAGGATTGGAACTATTAGCCTTTCCATTAGTTTATTTAACAAAGGTGTGATAATGTAAACCGTTATAAACACACACACACACACACTCCCTGAAACCTGGAATCTGGAATCTGCAGGATAAATAAACTAACTATACCCAACCTTACCTACTTAACAGATGCTTGCAGACGCTGCTGCTGCTGCTGCTGCTGTCTTCAAGATTTTCTATAAACGTACTCTTTTAAGGGGACCAGTACAGCGACTTTTCTAGAACTTATCATAGTCCGAAATCAATTTATTTCATAACCAAAGTTCATTTCACATAAAAATATTTTTCTTTTTCAAAATCATGTGTCGTAAGGATTTCAGAGCACCGTTGGACCGATTCAGGTCATCTTGGATTAATTTTCTTCAGAAAACAAATCCTCATCATGTGAATGTAGGAATTTTGAAAATTTTTCGTTTTGGCCAAGTTATTTAAGAAATGAGTGATAATAATTTTTGCAAATTTGGTAAATTGATCATAACTTATGACATAATTTTTTTATTTTAAAATTCCTACCATTCACATGATGAGGATTTGTTTTCTGAAGAAAATTAATCCAAGATGACCTGAATCGGTCCAACGGTGCCCTAAAATTCTTACGACACATGATTTTGAAAAAGAAAAATATTTTCATGTGAAATGAACTTTGGTTATGAAATAAATTGATTTCGGACTATGATAATTTCTGGAAAAGTTGCTGTACTGGTCCCCTTAATTAAAACGAACTGTATATTATACAAAAATATTTTTCATTAGGTTTAAGTTCGTAACGTTATAAAAGCAACAGAATACATAATTGTGCAAATTTTTTTGATTTATCATAACTTGAACGGTTCAAAAACGATCCATAATTTCCTGAATTTAGTAAAACACACTTATCTTGCCAATTTTTTTGCCAAAAACTGTGTTACGTTAACGTTACGAACTTCAACTTCATTATTTTTCTATATATTAAGACTTTCGAAATCCGCAAAGAAATTTAAAGAAAATTTATATAATAGGTAGGAGAATATGAGAGAATTTATATCGTTGATGCAATCCAGATGATTTTTCAGAATCCATATAATAACCGCGATTTCTTACATTATACTAAAGATATACTATACCTACTTCGTCGGGTTTCAAAGAAAAGCACCTTTTCTCTAAAGCACACATGCGCGAAGAAGGAGGTGGTCAAGGTCCGCGTACGTGGCCTTTGCTTAGTAAATTATGATGTCAAGGTAAACAAATCTTCGTATTTCAATCTATGCGTAAAAAAAAAAAAAAAAAAAAAAAAAAAAAAAAAAAAAAAAGAACTTTGTCCCATTCGGTTTTAAGACGAAGGATATTATGCCCGGTGGTCATAGTATACTATATTTGACTTCAGTTCTTGGGGAGGAGAATAGAATAGAAAAAAAAAAAAAAAAATCAATAGTAGCTTAGGTACCGTTCAAACCGAAAATAAAATCGTTTCGAGAAATTCTGAAATTTTTTATATAATGATTTTTTTTTTTTTTTTTTTTTTTATATCTGTGCAGTTCGAGAAATTAATGATCATTTTTGTAAACCGTTGAAATTGAGTATTTTTTGAAAATTTTAAGCCTTAATAAAGATCGAAGATTTTCACACAGTGGCTTTGAAATTTTCAACGGTCTACCTCTTACCTATTTTTTTTTTTTTTTTTGTTTTTTTTTTTTTTCGTTTTTACGGATCGTTGTACAAAATCAGGATTCGTATATATTCGAAAGCGAAAAAAAAAGCAAAGAAATGAAAAAAACGCTCTTATTATAAGTTCGTAGAAAATAATCCACTATGATTATATACATTATGCTAAATTTGGCACTAAATAATTCAAAGGATTTTCCATCTTCAAGATTTTATCTAGTATAGTACACAGGATGAAAATTATTCAAAGATTCTTGGGAAAAAAAAAAAAAAAAAAAAAAAAAAAAAATGGAAACATAAAACAACGAACATTCGTTACAAAACTACAATTTTTTCTGACAAAGTATAGGTATATGATATGTAGATATATATAATTCTCAGTGATTTTGAATACATACCATAATATTATTTTCGCTTATAAAATCTCGAATGACGAGTTAATAAGATAATATCTGATCATGAGGAAAGGGTTGATTGATAGAAGAAATTCGTGGGATGTTTTAAGGTTTTTTTTTTGTTTTTTTTTTTTGTTTTTTTTTTTCTTGTTTTATTTATTAAATCAAAATTCTAAATAATATAATTATGTTGTTATATAATATTACAATTAAATAGGTATATACTATATAATACATCTGTTACAGATCATTTTTGCCAATGATCACATATATATATATATACGTCTATCGGTATATGTAATCCAAACCCTATACGGTTCCTCAATTTTGATATGATTGAAAATTCATTCCATACACACATATTATGGTGTCATCGATTTATGCTTATATTTATATATACTATATATCTAATAGATATTCGTTGATAAATGTTATATGAAATTGTCGTGAAATAGTATATAATTAGTCGTTTTTACTATAATAATAATAATAATAATAATAATAATAATAATAATAATAATGATTATAATGTTTGAATGAAATATAGACGTAGATCGATTCGATAAAACGCAGTTATCGCATAGTATGGGTAAAAAAAATGATTAATCGTAAAACTGCAGTTAGCATAATCCTAATAAAAGATAAATGATAATACAATAATAATACTTTCTTAATGCTATAAAAGTATATAAGCGGCTGCCTCAGTTTTTTTTTTTTTTTTTAATCCACGAGAAAAAAAAAATTCTTCTCATATAAATCATTGAGTAAAAAATTATCTCCGCACTCTTTTCGCAATTATAATATTTGTTGAATTTTGCGTCGATGAAATATTAAATGAGTTACAACTGCATTTCATAAAATTTAAATCGATTTTTTGATAAGCGCGCTGATTCTTTTATCTCTTCATCAGCTCTGCAGCGCATGAATTGCGACTCGACGTATTATATAACTCCGATTCCAAAATCCACAAATAAATAAAAATCGTATAACGAATGATGATGAAAATATGATCCAGTCGTCTATCCCACTTATCCAATTTATATTCCATAAACCGTATTATCACATTACGTTATAAATTATTTACGATTATTATCTCGCGCATAATATGACCGCAACGATCGCGTATATATATATTCACTTGTAAACAACCCTCTGGCGTCCTGTATCGTCAGCCCTTGTTCTTTCGCTTCTTTCCTGACTAGCCGGTGACGGTTTCTCAAACGTCGATATGATGTGTCGTTTGGATCGACTCTTCGGCTCATCAGCATCCACCCCGTTCTGAGATTCAATCGTGCTGTTATTCCCGCTGGCTTGATTATCGCCGCTGACCGAATCCTGGGACGACATTTTTTTTTTTTTTTTTTTTCCTCGTCTTCGTTTTTCAACGCTGATGGTAGAGGGAAACTACGATACGAGCGTCTGGTCTCGACTGTCTAACGTAAGCCAGGTAAGCGTCTACTTATACCGATATCGTCGGCAAATCTTTCAGGGATGGGCCTCCATGCGGAGCTAATGGAATATATATACTACTAACTACGATATAGACGAATGGATATATAGGATGATAGAAGTGGGGCCACGATTCACAATACTTCGCCCACTTCTGAGTTCGCATAAACTTTCGACGGTATACAATAATCCCTATAAATAGAAATTAAAAAAATCGTCACAGCGTATCTTTTCTACCCACTCATATGCGTGACTGCGACTATATCGAATTTATACAGAATTATACCTCGCACGCTGTATTACAGCTTTGTCATTACGAAATATCTAAATCCCCCGAAAAACACTCACAATCATATACAGCCATATATATGGCCGTCTCGAAATTTCCCACCGGCCTTAAAATATTTCCTAAAATTACTCCAATAGCGCCTATCAAATCTCGTATCATCGAATCGTTGCAAACTCACAAAACTGGTCGTAGTTTTCCATTAGCGTCTCTTCGATATTCGTCAGATTCCGGTTCTCTCAAAGGTGCCTGAATGATGTATCTCTTGCTCCGGCTCTTCAGGATATCGGCTGCACTCGTAGTAACTTCTTCTTCTTCTTCTTCTTCTTCTTCTTCTTCTACAGAAGATGCAGCTTGGCTCTCCTTTGTAACTCCGCCATTATCATCAGTGCTGTCATTTCCCGGCTGCTGATCGTTAATGTTACTATTCTGAGCCGTAGCTGATCTAGCTGTTGTAGTATCTTGTCCTAGTACCATCGTAGTAGTAGTAGTAGTAGTTTTAATACCGCTTTTCTTTATCCTCTGCAACCGCGTATATATTCTTCAATGATACTATATTTTCTTTTTCTTAACGACGAACGCGACGCAACGTTTTCACCCCCAAATTTAAAACAATATAATATTGTCAAATATACCTACACGTCACGACTATCACCGTTACAATGGTCAGTTGTACCGTCGTAGTCTAGCTATGGTATAACTATAAGGTATATAATCTTCTTCTCCCCGCTTATGTTCACGTCGACGATGATGCGCCCCCTATATGGTTATTCCAGCCGGATATATATATATATATATATATATATATATACGTCTATACCTCGAAATATCTTATCTATATATTTTTTTTATTATAGCTTTTTCTTTGAAAAGGTGTGCGTGTACACCATATATTCGCAATCTTCTTCTTCACGCGCTTCTTCTCCTTATATCGGTATTTATGTTACAATATCGTCACCTTATATGTATATATGTATATTATAACTTTGGCCGGAAATTTTCGGTGACTAATATATTATTTGCACTTAGAATCGTTCAACAATTTAATACACACCTACATACTACATAAATTAGAAAATTTTCTGCCCTCCGATTGGCTTGGGACGTAGAATTTTTGTATGTGACTGTTATGTATGGCGTCGTATTTTTATGTATCGATCGATCGATGCGTGTTTTATCGGCGATCTAATCTTCTCACAATCGTGTCACGTATGTACCTACGTACCTATCGCTGGAATAATACCGCAGCTTTGAGGTGCGAATATATAGCTGAAACGTGATAAAATTGATAAATAATAACCGGTGGTCGTTTATCGGTTTGATTTCTTTTTTTTTATTTTTTTTTTATTTTTTTTTATTTTTTCGAGATAAATCCGAGCCATCAAATCGAAGATCCGTCATAATTCCGAATATGGATATGACCGATTTACAGTTTTTGGAAATACGTACTTCCCTGGAAGTCTATATATAGTGGATTTTAGAAACTTTGAAACAAAGAACACCGGATGTTCGAAATTCCGAAAGGCCAAGACTCCGAAACGTGGAATTCCCGCATGTACGTACCTACACAGAAAGAAAGGGTAACTTGATTCAAGAAAATTTTGCGGTACAAAAATGGAGACCGAAATTTTCTCGGATCAAACCAAAAATTTTCTCGAACCAAGAAAATTGGCACAATTTTCTTGGTTCGAGAAAATTTTTGATTTGATCCGAGAAAATTTCGGTCTCCATTTTTGGACCGCAAAATTTTCTTGAATCAAGTTACCCTTTCTTTCTGTGTAGTATATTCATTCAGTGTTTAATATAAACTAACAAGTGGTTAAATTCTTGAGATGTAATTTTTTTGAAAATAGATTTTCGAAATTCCTATATAAATTATCCATGACAATTCGAAGAATTATTATCAATCACAGTTATAGTTGAAATTATTCTTTGTCTTCGCGTTATTATAGAAATAGACGGAAATTTTTGGATTTTTTTTTTTTTAGGCTTTTGAGAATCTCGCTGTACTACTAATTTTCCTAAAAAAAAAAAACAAACAAGGAATTATACGTTTTAGGTTTATTAATAGACGTATAACACTAACTTAAGCACGATGAATAAATAAGCTGAAATAAATTTTCACATCTTGTTTCAAATCAGTAAATATAATGCAAAGTTTATATATTTATCCATAGATGTATAATACAGGTACATGTATAATATATGGATGGTGGGAAATTACTGATATCTGGCATGCCTCACTCGATATAGGTATAGGTAGAGGTATATAGGTACATATACATAAATATACTAAAGTTTTTGGAATATACGCACATTGCCATATAAATAACAAAAAAAATTTGTAAATACTAAATATCTTATCGATATTTGTGACTATAGAGTATAGGTGCGTGATTATTCAGAACTGAAGATTGAAACTCATGAAACTCTAGTAAATAATGACATTCCAAAGTTTCTGTTTATATTTATTATTAAAATTAGCGATAATCTCTGTCTACGTTTGATCTTCTTGGTATTTTTAAAACCGTAGGTGTATACATATTATGTGCTTGTAGGCGAATCTATCTAGTATATTATTTAAAAAAAAAAAATGGAGAAATAATGGCTGCTCGTTTTTCTATCATATAGAGAATATCACGCGACAACGTCCGTTGGCGTCCCGACGTCGACCAGGTCCGCAATAAAATCGAAAAAAGTTGCTCATCGGTAGCATTTTTCGTGACGATATAAGCGGACCAGCAACCCCGAGTTCATTCATATCTGAAAATTTGATTAATGAAAATAGCAGTAGTAGTACAATATTTTTAAGTATACAAAGGTATATATAGGTAAAGATTTTTCAATTTTATGGAAAGGCATATATAAGAATTTCTTTCTTTTTTTTTTTTTTTTTTTTTTGTAACACTGTATGGAACGAGGGGGTTACTACTCGTGAAATAGTTGGGACAGTTAGCTATGAAATGGTATGAAATTATCTTGAAATTGTTGTGAAATGGGTTGAAATGGTTTGAAATAGTCTGAAATCGTTTGGAATGGTCTGAAATGGTTTGGAATGACTGTGAAATGGTATGAAATGCTTGTGAAATGATCGCAAAATAGTGTGAAGTGGTATGAAATGGTATATGTTTAGGTATGAAATTAGTATATGCTTGTGAAATGGTATGGAATGATCGCGAAATGGTATGAAATGGTATTGAATGCTTGTGATATGGTATGAAATGCTTGTGAAATGCCTGTGAAATGGTATGAAATGCTTGTGAAATGATCGCAAAATAGTGTGAAGTGGTATGAAATGGTATATGTTTAGGTATCAAATTAGTATATGCTTGTGAAATGGTATGGAATGATCGCGAAATGGTATGAAATGGTATTGAATGCTTGTGATATGGTATGAAATGCTTGTGAAATGCCTGTGAAATGGTATGAAATGCTTGTGAAATGATCGCAAAATAGTGTGAAGTGGTATGAAATGGTATATGTTTAGGTATGAAATTAGTATATGCTTGTGAAATGGTATGGAATGATCGCGAAATGGTATGAAATGGTATTGAATGCTTGTGATATGGTATGAAATGCTTGTGAAATGCCTGTGAAATGGTATGAAATGCTTGTGAAATGATCGCAAAATAGTGTGAAGTGGTATGAAATGGTATATGTTTAGGTATGAAATTAGTATATGCTTGTGAAATGGTATGGAATGATCGCGAAATGGTATGAAATGGTATTGAATGCTTGTGATATGGTATGAAATGCTTGTGAAATGCCTGTGAAATGGTATGAAATGCTTGTGAAATGATCGCAAAATAGTGTGAAGTGGTATGAAATGGTATATGTTTAGGTATCAAATTAGTATATGCTTGTGAAATGGTATGGAATGATCGCGAAATGGTATGAAATGGTATTGAATGCTTGTGATATGGTATGAAATGCTTGTGAAATGCCTGTGAAATGGTATGAAATGCTTGTGAAATGATCGCAAAATAGTGTGAAGTGGTATGAAATGGTATATGTTTAGGTATGAAATTAGTATATGCTTGTGAAATGGTATGGAATGATCGCGAAATGGTATGAAATGGTATTGAATGCTTGTGATATGGTATGAAATGCTTGTGAAATGCCTGTGAAATGGTATGAAATGCTTGTGAAATGATCGCAAAATAGTGTGAAGTGGTATGAAATGGTATATGTTTAGGTATGAAATTAGTATATGCTTGTGAAATGGTATGGAATGATCGCGAAATGGTATGAAATGGTATTGAATGCTTGTGATATGGTATGAAATGCTTGTGAAATGCCTGTGAAATGGTATGAAATGCTTGTGAAATGATCGCAAAATAGTGTGAAGTGGTATGAAATGGTATATGTTTAGGTATGAAATTAGTATATGCTTGTGAAATGGTATGGAATGATCGCGAAATGGTATGAAATGGTATTGAATGCTTGTGATATGGTATGAAATGCTTGTGAAATGCCTGTGAAATGGTATGAAATGCTTGTGAAATGATCGCAAAATAGTGTGAAGTGGTATGAAATGGTATATGTTTAGGTATGAAATTAGTATATGCTTGTGAAATGGTATGGAATGATCGCGAAATGGTATGAAATGGTATTGAATGCTTGTGATATGGTATGAAATGCTTGTGAAATGATATGAAATAGTTGTGAAATCATATATGAGATGATTTTGAAATGTGAAATAGATGGGACACACAAATTTGAAGTGGGTACCTCCTCGGTATGGAAAGTTCTTACTCTGTGTACCGAAACTTGTACGCAAAATAGCGGATTCCTGGTGATCTTACAAACTGTGCGGGGTATCAACATTCCCGCACGATTTACCCATGCTGGAATGTTTATTCCCGCACACTTTGTCAATTTATCCATACAGTGTTACAAAAAAAAAAAAAAAAAAAAAAAAAAAATGGTATATGAACTAGTGCGGAAAGTTGGTGATTCCCGATGAGTGTGAGATCTCTCAGCACTGATCGGGAATCAACAACTTTCCGCACTAGTATCATAATGTACTATTTTTTGTATACCATCATTTATCCACTCGGTGTCTTTCCCGTTGTAATTTTCGGCCGCTGATTGGTCGTCGTGATATTTTAAGGGTCCGCCGTTAACGAGTCGCGGTAAATTTCCCAGTGATAAAATTACGGCAATTGATATGTAAGTTATAACGTATGATGAACACATCTTGCGAATTACCGCGTAAGATAGCAATATACTGATTTATTCGAATGTTAATAATCGGGGGTTTCCCTAATATACGTATGCAGCAATGATATCTTCCGAATATCGATATGATATTATATGACTATGACTATGTAGTACGAAACTCTTACGGCGTTTGAATCCTTGATTCTGGGTACATGTATATATATTCGGAAAGTAATGACGTAAAAAGGAAGACGATGCTGCAGCGTTATAAAGAATGGGAGGTTGCGGGTTCACGTATATACCCTGACTAAACTTTACTTATACCGCAACATGTATATATGATACAGGATATTTATAATTTATTCTAGAAAATATACGACGTCAAGCTAAACTGATATATTATATGGGGAAAAAACGGATCCATATGTATCGCGTTGATTTAGTGTATATATATACCTACGTCATTCGAAGAGACACGGATATCTATGGTCCAGATTCTTATAAAACCTCGTGCCAATTATTATTATATTTTATTTACTAAGAATTATATATGTATATCAACCGCGTGTGCATGTGTGTGTGTATAATTCATGGGATTCAATGAAAACGTACTATACCTATATAGCTAAATCATTTATCAATAAGTAGAATAATCGCGATATGGGTTTTTTTTTTTTTTAACTGATGTATATATGGGGAGTTCCATATGAAATGTACAATTGGTTGTCCACACCCCTTTCGATTTGTCTCAAACTTAGTCAAGTTGAGTAATGGGTTAAAAAAAAAAATTCCTCTAAATAATGAAAATTCTACCTTTTACAGGTCGCGAGTAACAGCGATTCACAAATTTTGAATTATTTTTTTCAAATCGCTGTAGCTCCCAAACTACATGTCCGCGCCTAAAAATCAAGTATACTTGATACTAGGGAGTTACAGCGATTTGAAAAAAATAATTCAAAATTTGTGATTCGGTGTTACTCGCGACCTGTAAAAGGTAGAATTTTCATTATTTAGAGGAATTTTTTTTTCAACCCATTACTCAACTTGACTAAGTTTGAGACAAATCGAAAGGGGTGTGGACAACCAATTGTACATTTCATATGGAACTCCCCATATATATCAGTGTATGTATGTATGTATGTATGCATAAGAAGATTAACCATCACATCACGGGATGAGGTTGACTTTGGGTTTCTTTTATCGCATATATACCTACTATGTATGACGCACGTTCTAAAGCCAGAGAGATTAATTACGTCGCAGGCATATATGTACATATATATATATATCTATTGTATACTCCACTTTGGTGATTTTCTAGTTTTTATATTAAATACTCAACTCGCCTTATAATTATTATATTAACGCGTATATGAATATTCGCGGAATGGTCGTCGATATACTTATAACGTCGGTATACCCCAGAATACTGCGAAAGAATAAAATTTTTAGAGTAAACTGGCAGCTAGAATCTGTATAAGGATTATAAATTTTTTTTTTTTTTCATATATATATTCATTGAAGAATATCTACGTTGATAAAACTATACAGTACAATAAAAAAGTATACATCACGCAAAATATCAGCATGATAATAATAATAATCTTAAAATTTATTGCAACAAATTTATTTACAGAGATTTTTGTATAATATGTAAATGCGCATATATCATTTCGATGGAATCTAAGATAATATAAATTAAAGCCATATTATAATGCAATTGAAATTTATGATTTTATAAAAGTTATACTATATTATATGAATTCGTGGCATCCGAGGATAAGATTTACACCATCAGTCATGTATAATAAATACTCCTTATGGCCGAACGGAGCGACGAGTATAAAATCAATTATTCTCAAAACTTTAGCTTTCCTCCAAATCAAATTATATAATATATATATATATGTATGTATGTATGTATGTATATGTGTCTCTGCACTTTCTGTATAAGCTTCTTCTGGTTACAGCCTAAAAAATTGTCAGACAATGATATGAGATTACAATAAGATTATATAGCCGCATAATATGAGGAATATAATTTTGAAAATATATAAATTTATGCGAAGTAATTATAATCTACATTTAGGTAGTATAAGTGGTATAATTTGTCATGAAACTAGAATTAGGATGATTCAATCAATGGATGAGTGTTAAAATATTAATTCTATAAAAAGCCAGAAAGCATTAATGAACGACTATAAAATATTTCTTGTTCATTGAATTAATTCTAGATCCAATATTTTCAATTTTTTTTTTTTTTTTTTTTGAATTTTGCACCGATGCAATATAATGAGTGCGGCTGCATTTTGTAAAATTCAAATCGAGTTTTTTTTTTTTTTGATAAACGATGCAGATTATTTCGTCTCTTACTCTCTGTATATGAATCGCGACTCGTATTACAGCATCGATTCCAAAATTCACGTAGGTAAAATAAAAAATCGTACGATGATGAAATTTTAATGATCCATGTCGTTATTATCCCACTTATCCAATTATTTCTATAAACTGATTCACATTGCGTATAATATTATTTACATTAATCGAGCGAAGATCGCGTATATATTCACTTGTAAACAACCCTTTGGCGTCCTGTATCATCAGCCCTTGTTTTTTCGCTTTTTTCCTGGCTAGCCGGTGACGGTTTCTCAAACATCGATATGATGTGTCTTTTGGACCGACTCTTTGGCTCATCAGCATCCACCCCGTTCTGAGATTCGATTGGGCTGTTATTCCCGCTGGCTTGATTATGGCCGCTGGCCGAATCCTGGGACGACATTTTTTTTTTTTTTTTTGCAATTTTTTCCTCGTATTCGGTTTTACAACGCGGATGCAGGTACAGGAAAACTACGATACGAGTGACTGGCCTCGACTGTCTAACATGAGCCAGGTAAGCATCTACTTATACCGATAAAAAATTTTTCAGGGATGGGCTTCTTCGGGCTATATCTACGATAAACAAATGACCGCGTGAGAAGTGGGGCGGATTCTAAAAACTTCGCCCACAATCGCGCATATCGCGTTACTAATGCCATAAGGTCGTAAGCGCCAAAAAAAAAAAAAAAAAAAAAATTTCGTGATTTTGATGGCAAAATCTTTTTCGTGCCATATAACATCGTTTGAGCATATCCGCAAAATAAATAATTTTTTGGTGCTTACGACCTTATGGTATTAGTGACGCGATATAATAGACACACATCATTGCTAAAATAAAATGTTTGCAATCTTCGTGGCAATAATTATATTATGATAATTATCAGTTGAGATTAAATAATTACGCTGCGAAATAAATTAAGGTTGACTTTGGATTTTCTTTATGGGTTTATGGCAACTTCGACGTATACATAGTACATACGTATGTGTAAACTACAATAACGATATAAAGATTAGACGAATCTCAGTTTACTGTTTGGTGCTTTCTTTATTTAGTCTTCAAGATCAACTTAGAATATTCTTACAAACGCGTAGAGAAATACTGGGGTAGTACATTCTTTGGCAAATTCACTATATCAGTCGAGTTTTCTAAACTTTGGTAAAAATTAATTAAAAACTTTAATTAAACGATGAACCTACTTGAAAATTGAAAGGCAATAATTTATTCTATCTAGGCATTTAGGCATGCAGTCACACTGTCAGAAAATAAAAACGTAAATCAAGACCGAATAATGATATAACTATTAGTCCAGGATTTTTAGACATTCGCTCCGCAAAAAATCCTGATAATTGATTTTTCGATTGGATTATGTCAGAGGGTGTCCCCTAAGTGTAAAACCAAGTTTGTATCGTCCGAAACCGCGAGCGTTAGCCGCTATCTTGAAAAACACCTTTTTGCAAATATCTCGGAAACGGTGAGTTTTACGTTAAAAATTGTAAGGACCTTTTTTGCAGACGATAAAATTCCCTATATTTTTTATTCGAAACTTTTTTCTCTATTGTTAATATTTGCCGAGATATAGTCAATCGAAAAAAACAATTTTTACATTTTTTTTCGTATTTCTACAAATTATCGAGATATTTTCCAAAAACAAAAATTTGTTTTTTTTTTTAATCGATTATATCTCGGCAAATATTAGCAATAGAGAAAAAAGTTTCAAATAAAAAAGATGGGAAATTTTATCTTCTACAAAAAAAGTTCTTACAATTTTTAACGTAAAACTCACCGTTTCCGAGATATTTGCAAAAAGGCGTTTTTCAAGATAGCGGCTAACGCTCGCGGTTTCGGACGACACAAACTTGGTTTTACACTTAGGGGACACCCTCTGACATAATCCAATCGAACAATCAATTATCAGGATTTTTTGCGGAGCGAACCCATTTTCGGTGCTAAAATTCCTAGAAATTTAATCAATATGTAAAACATTTGAACACCGTGATGTCGAAATATTAAAGTTTAACCTCGTTATAGTAATAAACCATTTAAATTCGTGCAATAAAATCTGTTTTAATTCATATGAAGAAAATTTTTGTCGTCAAACGAGAAAACGATATCTTGAATCTTGGAGAAAATCAAGCGTTTATCTTAACGGTAAATAATATCATCAGTGATGAATGAATGATAATTTTGGATTCTACTGGGAGAGCAGCGTGACGAGATGGGAATACAACATTCAAAAAGGTGTTTCATATTAATATCAGCAATATTTTTTTTATTGTCATATCAATATTATAGTCCTGCCTACTTTACAGCGTCTAAAAAACATATAGGTAATGGATATATTTTATTTTTTTCATGAATTACATACATATTGACAACGAGTATAAAAAGTAAAAAAAAAAAACATTTATCAAACTAATGATACAGAAACGTGTAACAAGTTATTTGCACATACATAGATTTGATGTTAGAGTCTAAGAATTAGCCAACACAATATAGAATCTTGATTCGACAATATTTCAATCCTAATGGACTCGGAGGATGCGATGTACACAAATCATATGTCGTGCAATAATACCAAGTGCGATAAAAAAGGTCGTCTGCAGATATACCAGAATTTATATATACGATTAATTTTGACCCTTCAACTGCGTCTGTTTTTCGCCTGCTAAACCTGATGACGAAACCATGTAGGGCTGGACCAAGTTACCTTGGCCTACCGCAGACTTCATACGTTGCAACAACATCTGACTATACGACGACATATCGCCGCCTCCAGATTGCTGCGAATTCTTTTGCTCCATTCCAGGAGTGCGAGGAGCGTTTGGCATTATTTGTTGTTGTTGTTGATGGTTCTGGTTCTGGTTCTGAGAGAATCCCATCTGTTTTTGCAATCCTTGATCCTTGCGATCTCCGTTCACGTAGCTAGTTTGTCCCTGAACGAACGAAGACGAAGGAAAATGATTCTGAGAGTTCTGAGAGTTTCCTTCTATCAGCTTTCCAACATCCATTTTCTGTTGCTGCTGCTGTTGCTGCTGGTTGTTCAGAGTTCTTCCATCTCCTCCAGTAACTCCCTGACGATTTCCTTGTCCGTTTAAAATCGACTGTGAATTATGCTGGCTTTCCCCCGTCTGCACCTTCTGACCTGGTAGAATTTTCGCAAAAGATTCTACAGGCGTCATCTGACCTTGTTGCATGGACATTTCCTTCAGAGTTTTAACCGCCTCTCCAGTTCCCTCAGCTGCTCGTCCCTCAGCACCGAATTCAGACCCCATTCTATAATTTCCATTGTTGTTGTATGGATACGAGTTGGACTGATGATACTGATTGACGGTGTGCTGCAGCGGCTGATGATGCAAACTCTCGTGAGTCTGAAATGAAATAGAAGAGATGTTAAAAAAAACTAGAAGATCAAGGAACAGAAAAAGGAGAAACTGCATTGCAAAGATTGATTTTTCTCACCTGTTGAATTCCGTGGTATCCGCTACCCCCGGGTTGGTACATAAACTGCGATTGATGTCCAGCTGCTGATGATCCTTGGTCATTTGCATTAGCCTTGCCTGAAGTAGCCGCCGCGTATGCCTCCTGTGACAATGGTGTCACCTTCGGATTACACTGTATCAAAACTGGCCTGTTGTATTGACCGTCAAAATGTTGATTGCCGTTTACCAGAGCCGGACCACCGCTAGGAGCGAATGTCACTGTACTCGTCGGTGGATTTTGTCCTCTTCTTGAATTTATCAAATCCAATGGACTAGTGTATCCGTTGCTGATCAAACCGCCTAAGCCGGATGTAGGGATTGACCGCATCATGTCTCCCTGGGCGTTGTATCCATTTCCCAAATAATTCGTAGGTTCCATCATTCCGTATTGCGATGATCTAGAGTAAAGTCCTCCACCGTATGGATTCGATACTATCAATGGATTGTTGGAAGGACAGCTCGGATCACGTACCAATATTATTTGTGGCTGGGGTGAGAATGGCTGAATAAATTGTGGCTGAATAATTTGGGGTTGTTGAGGGATGAATATCAGTGGTTCGTAATTGGTTTCGGGTATCAATCCTTTCGGATATTCAGGTAAATAATTGGGGATATTGGAAGTGATTTGAAAGTTTGGATGTTCATATTGCGGATTTGGTTCCGGATGATGCGGAGCTGGTTCCTGATGATGAGGGGTTGCAGGTTTGTTCGGTATTGGTACTTGTTGATCAGTTTTTGATGGATCGCAAACTACTACAGCTGGTTGTTCGTTTCCGGGTTTAATTTCTACGCAGAAGGTAGTCGTAGTCGATGATTTCTTCGCTCTTGCTAGCAGATCGTCCTCGTCGCTAATAGCATCGTCGCCGGTACTAGGACTGATTTTCTTCTCTATTTCGGACTTCGCGTTTTCCAATGATGCCTTCTTACCAGAAGGAGATGAATTAGCCGAGACAAACAGAGCCGCGAATAGCAAGAACGAGACACTCGAAGAATATCGCCACTTCATTTTAATTAGATTGATGATCGAATAGATCGATGAGATAAATAAATAAATAAATAAATAAATAAATAAATAAATAAAACGAACTACAGCTGAACAGTCCGAAATCGGCGACGGTCAAACAAACTCTGTCGTACCGTTTAGCTAAGTAAGACGCTTATATATTATACATACTACCTGCAGGTATATAGCTGTGTTATGTCCGGTGCGTTAATTGCTGACGTTAATCAAAACGCTGCTATATGCATATGTGGGAGTTATAGGAGAGGCGGGAGGGGGATAATAATTATGGTGGATAGAAACTGTCGCAATTCAGAAACTGCGAAATATTTTCGCGCTTTGAATTCCTCGAGAGTTTCGTCAATCACTATATATATGCTTAGGTATTAGGTATATATGTATGTATACTTGGATCGACTTATATTACGTTATATTATATTGTCATCATTTTATGCCACGTTCTGTGCTAAATTTGTCTCATTTCTATTACACACAGCTCGTAAAGAGCGATTTTCTTGATCATTTGATCTAAGAGCCTGACAAAAGTGCTAATATCGATATATGTATTCAGATTTTTTTTTTTTCAATCAGTCTTTCCAGTTCGATATTATCCTTTAATTATTGTTAATTATCAGCTCTTCAAAATTAAATTAAATTAAATTAATCCCATAAGTAGTATACGCATATAGCCAAGTATTTAAAATCTTCAATTCTTGTTTCTTATAGACGCGTCGAAACGGCACTTGCTGACTAGCCACATTTTTCATTCAGTTTCATATTGGTAGGCTCTGTATATTGTGCAAGTTAGATGACTTGACATGCATTTCATTCCATATTTCAATTACTATATGCATACCTGCAGATATATTAACTGGAGTTTTGAAATACTTGAGAAATTATGCATACATCAGTATATACGTTGCAATATTATAACATTAAAATTTATATAAAATATTATTTGATAAAGGGGGTAAAGTATAATTGAGTAAAAAAATAATACATTTATTTGTAAAATTTTCGATAATTTAGAATTCATACTATAGGAATACACAGTACATACATATTACATACAAAAATTAATAATATAATATCGAAACTATCTCTTCATTCGATTATACCGATAATAAAAAAAAATTAATCCCTAACACTGACGATATAATATTAACTTAATTTATCAATTTTTTTCTGCCGGCGTTGTCGAAGAATCGGTAATCGGTTCAGCTGTAGACGAAGTCTCACTCGGGGTTGGTGGTCGTTGATCCACGTCGTCTACACCGAGATTCAAAACTCTCTCGATCTCATAATTTTCAGTCGTCGAAGCTGGAGTTTCGTTTTCTAGAAGAGTCGAGGTTTCCGTCTGATCAACGTCGATGTTATGTTTCCCCTGATCGTCTTTGACGACTTCCTGTTCGACGAAATCCTTATTTCCATCGTCTTCTTCAATTACAGATAAAACCACGTCGCCTTCGATCGCATCGTCATTGCTTCCTTCATCTTCTACATTATCTCCAGTTTCTTCCGGAGTTCTTTCAACGTCGTCAACGAATTGATATACTTCCGGTTCAGTTTCACTCAAAGATACATCCGGCACATGATCGGGATGAATTTCTTCAACGTTCTGTATCTCTTCGCCGATCGTTGCTACCGCGTCGTTGTCGAGGCTGAAACCTTTCTCGATCATAAAATCGGTCGACAAACGATCATCTTCCCTCTCGTTAATTTCCTCTGAAGGCGTTCTATCGGCCATATTCATATCAGGAACAAATTCATTCGCATAAATCGAACCGATTCGAGCCGGTCTGTAGACCAACTCCGATTCTTCTAAAGGTTTTCTGATCATCGACTGCGTGAATCTCTTCGTCGGCACAGCGTTTTTCGTATCTCCATGTCTCGCCGTAGTGATTGCCTTTCTCACAACTTTTCCCAGCTCTTCGTCACTCAAAGATCGAGCGTTGTTAATTAATTTTGAGTCTTGTCTCGTCATCGAAATCGGAAACGGGTTGAATTTATGTGCCGATCTTTGATCGAAAGATAAATTATCATCCTCGTTGATGTGGTTTTCGTTTGTCGGATCTGCAGAACGAACTACGTACAGTGTGTTACCAGTATGTGGATGATACCTGACGATCGGTGAACCCGATTTTCTGTAAATCGGATCAGGAACTGCGGCGTTTATAGTTTCGTAAAAATCCTGATCGTTCGGTTCTACTCCTGCGAACACAGAGTTAGACTTTCGTATTTCTCCGCTTCTTGGATAACGTGCACTGTCGTAAATCGGTTCGTAAAATTTCGCATCATTTAGCCGATCGTCAATATTATAGCCGTCGAACTGCAGTGGTTCTCGAATAAATCGTCGATTTATTTCATGTGGTCGAAGATCTTCAGGAATTCCAGACTCGTGATGATGATGCTGATTATATCTCCCGGTGTAAAATTGTGGTACAGCTTCCAGGACAACCGCGAAACTCGCGATGTAGATAAAGAGGGTTTGAAATTTTTCAATATTCGACATGGCTTCTCAGATATGGTAGTGATAATTAACAGACGATCAAAGTCTGTCCACTTACGCATTTATACAACTTTTTTAACGATCCAATATGTATATGTGGTGCCATTTTTTTTTATATATATATATATATATAAAAAATCAGATCATCAAAACAACATTTATTGTTTTTTATAAACATATTTTATAATAAACCTTCGAGTATATATAGTTTGTTGAATAAAAAGATTCCTGAAATTCTATAGTTGTGAAAAAAAAAAAGCTATTGCACAAAAAGTTGTTGCCATATATTTATATCATCACAATGTACATATGCCTACGCAGTGCAAACTTATATTGAGTAAATATGTACAAATACGATATATGTATGTATAGGCACATAGTATATACGAGGTATATGAAATCGACGTCCCATTACTCATTCTTTAACACCTGGATGTAAAAATGGCTGACTATACATATGTAGTGTGTGATAGTTTCGATATTAAATATATATGTACAATATTTGATCAGCTGAATACTATACGTATAAAAATGAATTGAATGCCTTATATATGACGAAATATATATATAGTAGTCGAAGAAACGTAACAGCAATCGATTAGTTTAAAAATTATACTGAAAATCCTGAATCTATAACATTTTTGGTATTTTTTCTTCTTCTTTTTTTTTTTTTTTTTTTTTTTTATAAATCCAGCAACTATGCAGCGGGTGACGAGATCATATCAAAAAAGTCTCTACTGGCTGTTAAAGAGAGCATAAGTTTCCTGAAGCAACGTACGTTTTCGATTAATACGATTTATTTCATCGTCATTATGACACCGGTTCAAAAAAATCGACTATTCTATTTTTTTTTTTTCAATTTTCGCATTGAAATACTTTCGGGGAGGGTGAAAAAAGATGCCTGTTAAAAGCGGAGCTCTTAATATTAAGATTTAGAGGTCGCTCATCGCGGATTTCTATTTTCCATTTGAATAGCATAGGAAATTTTTTTTTTTTTTTTTTTTTAATAATTTTGTAGCTCACAAACCAATGAACAAATCCAAATGACTCAAACATATTTTCATAGAAAATTGAACACTCTACAAAAAGCTTCTCTTATCATTTTTTGATAAATTGACTCCTTCCAAAGTTATTCAAGCTCAAATTTCAATTTATAGTTGAGTTAACTATTTTTTTTTTTTTTTTTGTGATTTTTTTTCCACAATGATAGATACATTTTTTATAGTGTTCAATCCCCTATCATAAATACGTAAGAGTCATTTGGATTTGTTCATTGGTTTGTGAGCTACGAAATTCTGAAGAAAAAAAAATAAATAAAATTCCTATGCTATTTAAATGGAAAATAGAAATCCGCGATGAGCGACCTCGAAATCTTAATATTAAGAGCTCCGCTTTTTCACAGGCATCTTTTTTCACCCCTCCGAAAGTATTTCAATGCGAAAATTGAAAAAAAAAAAAAAAAAAGAATAGTCGATTTTTTTGAACCGGTCTAATATATACCTATGTATAATCCTTTTTTTTTTTTTTTTTTTTTTCTATTAACAATTATGCTGTATACAGATGCTCGAGAAGAAGGTCTTTTTCGTAGATCTGGTAGACGTCAATTGCGACATAAAATTCTATCGGCATTAACAAAGGGGGAAAAACCACAGCTTGATAATATCGACGGTGTTGCACTCGAGTGTGCAGCTGCTCTGCAATTATTTTTAAGCCGTTTAAAACTACCCGTTTTACCACAACACGTACAGCAATTGATACTTGGTGATTTATTATTATCATTATTATTATCATTAATAATTAATAATATATTCATCATCAATATTGGGTAATCATTTATTAATTAAATACTGATATTTCGTTGTATATACTGCATTAAAATAATATAATATAATTATTTATATTGCTTTTAAATTAACGTTTCGTAACTATAATATAATAAATCAAGAGGGATAATACAGTCAATATATACAAATGATCGCATTATAAATTTTCATTTTTCGATACAGTATATGCGCAAAATTACGTTTTACGCACACTGTATGTCGAAATAGTATATTATGCAACAAGTGCGTAAAAAATTTTTTACGCACTTGTTGCATAATATAGTATTATATTTTCTTTTCACGTTTAGCTGACAACCCTGGAGTTTCGCCTCGTATAGTAGCTCGCGATGCTTTAGGATTAATTCGACAAGATGTTAACGGACGTCACGGAGAATTGTTAAACGATTTACTCGGAATGTTAAGACATCTGACTTTGGCTGCTCCGCCATCTGAATGTTCTGAATTACAAGGATCTCCACTTCCGGTCGCTTTGTTACCAGTTTTCTTCACTTTGACTGTAATAATAATATAATATCGTAAATTTTACAATTTTTCTATATTTTTATTTATTTATTTTTCTTTTCTTTTATTTTATTTTCTTTTATTTTCAATCGCGATAAATGAACGAATCCGTTTCGTCTATAATAATGATTAATTATTATACAGTTCTAATTTTCAGCCAAACGATTTAATAAAGTGGCGTCAAGTAGCGACTAGATTTAGCGAATTAATAACCGAAGCACCGAATCAACTCCATATAAATCAGGCTTCGAATTATACGAGATACGAGAGTGCAGAAGTCGATCGAATTTCTAGAATTCGAAATATGCCCATTTTTTATCCAGCTATGATCAGAGTAACGAATAATCGCAACTCTTGTAAGCGTTACATGAATAAAATACAAGTTTAATTCATTGCTAAATCGTGCAATATGTACACAAAAATTAGAAAAGAAAGGATCGTATGAATAAAAAGAGAAAGAAAATTTATTTTTCAAAATTTTCAATCATTTTTACAAAATTATATAATTATTATAGACGAAGTCGGAGAAGTAGCAAGAGTCTTAGCTGCACCTTTGCATCGTCCTTCTCCTGGGAGACTACATCCCGTGATATCACACACTGAGGGATAATATATAAACGTTATAAATTGCAGAACTATTGATGAAACGCAGCTGATTAACATTATTCTACTATATAGATTTTTCAAAGAATTTCATCATCGAAATCAAAATAAAAGTCAAACGTAAGAAACATTAACTTTGAGGTAAGAGAATTTTCATAAATATATACGTATTGTATTATATTATATTACATAGAAGAAAATCAGTTATACGAAATATTTTTACATTTCTTTCAATCTTTGAATTCATAATAATGTCTAATGGCATAAGGTTGTAAGCACAAAAAAAAAAAAAAAAAAAAAAAATTTGTTTTTCTTTGGTGGCAAAATCTTTTTCATGCAATATCACATCTTTTGGGCATATCCGCAAAAAAAAAATTTTTTTTTTTTTTTTTTTTTTTGCGCTTACGACCTTTTATACCATTAGACACGCGATATCGCGTCACTAATGCCATAAGGTCGTAAACGCCAAAAAAAATTTTTTTTTTTGCGGATATGCCCAAATGATATTATATTGCATGAAAAAGATTTTGACACCAAAAATACAATTTTTTTTTTTTTTTTCGGCGCTTACGACCTTATGGCATTAGACACGCGATATTATAATAGTAATATTTAGTCTAACGATTATCGCAGCGTTATGTGATTAAAAAAAAAAAAAGTTCCTATTTATGACTCAAAACTTAGGTTTCCGTATGATCGGCGATAATAATCTGTTTATTAGGAAATGATTGATATCGATAAGGCAATCGTTTTAAAGACTAACTGCACTGGGAAATACTCGCGGTGACCGATATATTATATCTACTATACCGTGGAATAACGAGATTATCAAATATATTGAGAATTATTCACGTTTGATACGTGCCTTGATAATCGTTCAATCAAATTGCAATCCTTTGATTGATCTAGTTCTGATTGATTTAAAATTTCTCATAAAAGTTAGCCGCAGGATGCTTGAGGTATATTTTATAGCTGCGAAGAATTGTAACAAGAGAATTAGAGAATTACAGAGAAAGGGAAAAGGTGGCTCGTATCAAGTTTCAAATACGATAAAAGAAATAAAGAATTTATTTCACAATATGTATTATTAAAGAATAAGCGTATGTGTATATTATTTGGGAATGAAATTACGTATTTGTGTTTTTTTGTTTTTTGTTTTTCATTTTTCATTTTTGGTATTCAATAATTACATGAAATTATTAATAAATACTACATTCATTATAAGTCTATAAGATACATAATATTATAAAAGCCTCTCTGCTGCAGTGCTAAATCTTTGAAAAGTTTATTAGGTATATTTTAATAACTATTATTTTATTTAATTTCATTTGGAAAATTTTCTTTTCTATATATAATATATATATATTATATATATTGGAAAAATAAATGTATAGATGTAAATAATATATATTTCATTTTCTTATATATAATATATAATATAATATCCCTATACAGTATAAATATAGCTACGATATTTTAAAACACTTCAACTATATAAATTTTAAATTCTATTCATTCTCATTCATAGCTGTTTCAAAATTTTACACAATAATAATAATTAGTGTCTCTTCTCTTTTATAATTTTTTTTATTTTTTTCTTTACTCTTTCTTTTCTTTTTAAAGTGTTAAAAAATTTGGTCAATCTATATGCACATTACCAAGGCGACTAAACCCTGTACATGGTATACGTATTATACTGTATGAATAATAATAATCTATCCGCATTCTTTAAATACATCAATCAATACATGAATTATTATACATCGTTGATGATGGTAGATGGTTTGTTATACCTTCCAGATATAATATTGCTAATTGATATTTAATTTCACCAATTTATATGTTTACTAGGTATACTACTATATAAACACCACATAAATTACAAACTGTGTTGCTGTGATCGCATCGATATGATCAATCAAGTAACTCATATTACACGCGGTTCAAACGGAAAACTCAATAAGATTAGACATTATAGCGTATGGCATAAGTAATAACAATGTAATGATAATAATACTGTGTATATTGCTCCGTGCATAACAATTTATTATTGAAGTTTTTTTGTTTTTTTTTTTAAATTTATTTATTCATTTTTATTTGTTTTTCTTAAAAACTGATGCGAGCTGATATATCGGTTTATGAAATCTTATTAGTTATTATATTGACCTAATTATTAATACCTATATAATTTTCTGTCTGATTTATTGTGAATGATGTTATTACGACTTTTACAAATTTTATACACAATTGTTATAAAAAAATATTTATTTACACTTTACGAATTTACTAGATGTGCTATAGCGCTACTTTCGTTCACTGGAATAACTCATTTCTTTCTGCTTTATATTGTTTCTTTTTTTTTTTTTATACCTGTTCTTTTTATTCAAAGATAAAAAGAATTAACGCAGGAAGGTGTATACTATATTTACGGTGTCTCTTTTTTTGTTCAACAAATACTGTATAGCTCTGAAAATGTTCTCTTCATCTCATCATTATAATATTCAAAGAAATATACAAATGATTTCGATGAGAAATTGGGCATAAATATCGTCTAAGATAGTCGAATCGATGATCTATTCTTCGCCGATCTTATCCGATAGTTGGCTTTGCTCTGTTAAGTAATCACACACATGTGTGCATAACTAAACTCTTGACGGTTTATAAATTATAGCTAAAATGACCAAACTGTATGGACTTGGGGTAACGGCGTTAAAGTTTTGACTGGGGGAATTTGAGTGGATTTTGTGACGCGGATATCAGCTCTGTCCACCATTCGGCTCTCTGCATACCACCCGGGTTGCACCTGAAGGATTCTTCCAGGTGTTCGTAGATCTGGAATCGAGAATACATGTTAGATTCATTCTGTGCGATTATAGGAGATTAAAGTGTAGCAAAAGAATTCTTGCTTCAAATTTATAACGTGTGTTCATACTTTTCCATCGGCTCGTCCGAGGGCTGAATTTAAGACAAAGTCTGGAGGTGCCAAAGCGTCTGCGATTCCAACTGCTTCGGGCTTAAGCTGATCACACAAAACGAGGATTGACTCACGGAGTAAATCTGCCATCTGTGGTCCCTCGCAATATCCGCCTATATCAAATGTTCAAATATGTGTGTGACAGTCAATTGTTCAATCAAAATTTACAGCATATATAACATCGTTGAGATGAATAAGTTTCAATTAACATATCACCTTGGTAAAGAGTCGTCAGATGCTTCTCCAGACACGAAAGTGAGTAGAGGAGAAGTAGCTTGTCTAAAACCGTCGCCAAGCCTCGTGTCTCTGGTTTAGGAGGAACCAGACGTCTGAGTCTAACTGTACAGTACTTTTGTACAATCATCTACACATGTGAAAAACTTATGAGTTATTATCAAGAATCTTAGAAATTGCAGTGATAGCGAGAACCGCACAAGCCCAGTCTCCTCACCTCTCCGTAAACTTTGGAAAGAATGGCTGCACGGTAAACCTGGGCCTTATTACGTGCAGAAAAATTATCAAGACCGCCGTTAACTCCTTGATCAATTCTACGCTGAGTTTGTACCACAAGCCAGCACAGCAGCCACTCGTTAGTCTCTTTTACAACTAGAATTCGTAAAAAAAACGTTGAGTCAATAGTTTGTTTTTTAGATACGTTAGCTTGACTAAGAAGATCGAACCCCTGAAACAATCTAATCAACGTTAATAACGATCCACATACAATTATTAGACATTACGTCGGCGATATTAGTCCCTCTGAATTTTCTCTTCAATATCAACGGACCACTGGTCAAAAAATCCACCGATCCTAAAGGACTGGATATTGGAGAACCAGCTTGAACCTCTGCCCATTGACGTATCAGCCAGTTGCTAGTCTGCTGAGGCAGAACATTGTTGTCTCCCTCGTAGGTGACTGTGGGCTCATGATTGACGCCAAGTTCACCCAAATTAGCAACTGTGTGAAAAAATTAGATAACATTTGATACTTTATTGCAATAAACGAGATTTTTGCTATACTATTTCATGAGATTATATACCTTTGAGGTAGCCGTGTCCACCGCAAGCCTCTCTGCACTCTCGTATCGCGTCTCGGCAAGTCCAGGTAATCAGTGGTTTTATAGCCGATATAATAGAATGAATTTCTGATACAATTTGACTCTAGAAAAAAAAAAAAAAATCAGTCGATATTCAATCGAAGAAAGTCCAGTTTCTATCATCCTTTTCTCTTTCATTTCTTTGAATACTCACAAGATCAGGAATGTTCTCTCCCTCCATTGATTTTTGAACATTTTCCAAATAAACTTGAGTGAATTCTGACATAAACATCCTAAAAACTATAGCCGCTGAAAGGTAGGGGAATAGTCGCCATCGCTGAAAGTGAAAACATGAATAAATAATCGTAAGGCTATGCGAAGATAAAAAATGGATAAAAGATTGTAAAAATCTTACATGGAGTTCGTATTCGATTAAAGAATTTTCTCCATTTCCATTTGAGCCGAACTGTTTCCTAACAGCGGCGTATCTCACAGCTATCACTATCGCAGCTCCCATTGTATTTGTGCTTTCCTGACAAATTCCCATTCTACCAGCGGAGAGATTTTCAAGGGCCGCTCCTAGGCGATGATAAAATAAGAAAGACCATCAGTGTGCAAGAGAGAATTATCTCGACAAGAAATGAATCTTTTTTTTTAATCAAAAGACTCGGAATTACCAAGAATTTTTTGTGGGTCTGTAAACGAGCTTTCATATTCGCCCTCGGGGGTAACATCTCCCGTTCTATTCAAGAGGCTTTCCCTAGGTATTCTGTACTTATTAAACATCAGGAATCTGCGGTAATACAAAAGAAAAAAAACAAATCGTTCGTTATAATCGATTGCCGAATACATAATTATTATGGAGTAATTCTCGATGATTAACACACCCGTTATCAATCCCATTAAGGCCCATTTTTTCTCCCATATCTCCTACGATTATTCCAGGATAGGGTAGATAAGTTTTTGGATCTCTAATGGGAACAATGAATGCATGTAAGCCGTGGCATTCGTTTTGAGTAACTAATTGCGCGAATACAATTGCTACGAGACAAGTTTTTCCTGAAAACCATATAATATCGTTATGAGTTTATGTGACACGAATGAATCCTGTTATTCATACTTTGATAAGGAGTCTATGTAATGGTCTCATAATCAATATCACCTAAATTTCCAATCCAGCATTTAGCAGCTTGAAAGTCTGGCGTGTTAAGAACAAATTCCCGCCTTTCTGGATTGTATGTTGCTGTTGTTCTCATCATTTTGGTATTACTACCATGAGCGACTTCAGTCAAAGCGAAACATCCTAACATCTGAACAAAAATTGCATAATAAAAATTGATGATGAACAAGACCTGTTTCTTTTTTCAAATATAATTTACCTGCTTGTTCCACACCGCGTGAAACATTGACAAATGACGATCAGTCCCAAGACTGAGAAGCGTATTACCGAATAGGTAAACTCCTATGGCAATTTTTACAGACAAAGATGGACTAACTATGGCCGTAGCTTCGTTTATAGTCATTAAGTAGCCAGTCTGTTGAAACAATGTTAATTATTCATTGACTGATTGATATTTTTCTCAAATTCAGGTTTTATATCAGAGTAGGTATACTTGATACCTTAGTCTTGTAATTAAGTTGGTTTATATTTGATGGTAGGAGATTGAGGTGATTTAGTCTTGCCAGTTGTCTGGCAACTCGTCTTTTCTGCTCATTTGCACTAGGCGTAAAATCTTGATAAGGGTGAAACTCGGGGTCAGCCTCCATAGCTTTCCATACTTTTATCTGTGATAATTATTATTAATTAATCGTATAATGGTGCTGCTTGCATGATGATGATGATGATGATGATAATTGCATATGACTATAAAGAGCCATAAGGCATGTGATTTAAAGGACACTAGATCGATGCATTAAAAATATATTAATTTGATGAAGCAAAAAGAGGAGAAGAACACTAAAACTTGTTTTTATGAATATTCATCGCCCTTGAAAGCGAAGCATATATATATATATATACATAAATGAAATGGAAAATATATGAATTAGCATACTTTCAGTTTTAGATTATCTGGATCTTCTATGATAATTCTAAGACGTTTCCAACAGAATGATGCGGAAAACCGGTACTTTTCCAGGTCACCGCTACTCGGCAGATCTTCTAGCCAATCGAGGTCATTTTTAAGCACGTGTTGCGGCATCGCTGTCGCCGTTGAAGGCATCTTTCAATAGTATTTTTACAATCGCGCGATTTCCTGTATAGTATAGCGAATTAATGTAATCATTTATTTTGATTTTTCGTTTTTTTTTTAATTATATAATACCAAACTATATAATAATAAATAGGACATATATATATAATATAATATAAATTCGGTATTTAAGAATTTCAGGATAATCCGCACGTGCAGCATTTCATCTATTTGATATTCTCGACTTTTCGCGATGTGTTTCCTCCCTAATCATATTATTATGATCATATATATACTTACTATTGGAAACCTTAGAACTTCGATACGCCAACTAGTGGCAGAAAATAGAACTACTCAAAGAAGGTTACAGTAACCAATGAGAGGGCTTAGAACCTTGATACGCCAACTAGTGACGAAAATAGAACTACTCAAAGAAGGCTAAAATTTCAAAGCCACGCCCATTCCAAGGATCCCAATACCTACACGTGTTTCTATTTCTGTGTACGATTTATCGCATCTTATAATATAATTTCGGTCTCAATATTATAGACATTCATACATAGTTATACTAAAATCGTATATGGTGATTCGAGAATATCTGAGTATGAAGATAATTCAATCGAGTAATAATAAAAATTTCGTAATAATATGTACATATTTATACAGTTTCGCGTATATCTTATTATAGTAAAGATTGAATATATTACGAATATTTGTTTCATAGATTCATCGCATAACACAATAATATATGTTGATTAATAAATCATTTGATTGCAAACCCTACTATTTCATACTTATATTATAATTATAACTTTTATCTGAAATTTTCCAAAAAAAAATTAAATTTAATTAACTTATCTACGCAGTTTTATATAGGCAAAGAGTTTATAAGTAAATAAGGATATATAAGTAAATGATTGTTATAAATCATTTTTACTTTCCGAATATGCAGTAGTAAAAAAAAAAGGAAATATGAATTGATGAATTGATGAATAAAAATAGAAAGAAAAAAAAAAGGGTATAATATTGAACGTGCAAAGTTTTCCGGGTAATTATTTCATCATCTGAATTATTTCTTTTTTTTCTTCTTCTTAATTTCATTGCACTTTATTTTACCTTTAAATTATGTTAAATATCGAAAAAAAAAAAAAAAAAAAAAAAAAAAAAAACGAGACAACACGTACACGTAAGTACATAAATAAAAAACCGGTCAATTTCAAGTGAAGGTTGTGATCTGAACTGCAGTTACGCTACGTTTGACAATAATAATAATTGCTTTCATACTTTTATAGCTATAGTGTAATAATTATAGAAAAATCGATATTGTTTTTATTCGGATATTTGTATAGTATTAAACTCATAAATACTTATTCGCAGAATTTATCCACTGGTTTTAAAATTTGAGTCATTTTCCAGTCAGCGATAATAAAATATATATATATATATATAGTTAATATCTATATACGTATATGTATAATATAAGCTGCTACGCGATACTATTTATCTTTTTTGTTTCTACAACTCGTATTCTCATAATTAGATAAGAATAGAATATATATATATATATACGGCTTTACTGCGAACGCGTGCGAATACTCACACCTACCTATACCTATACCTATACTAGTACATGTATATAACTACAATTATATTCTCATACTTTAAAGTCTAAATAAATACTAATACAGATATTTTAATCGATTTCCCCTCCCCTCTGTGTCTGAAGGTGCAGGTTTATATACATATTTTTATATTTTACATCGATCAATAATTTCCTATATAACTATTATTTTCATAGATAAAAATCCCTCTTGTTGTTATTATTATTATTATTATTATTATTATTATTATTATTATTATTACAATACTTCCACGTGACTGTAATATATATTAAAACATTCGAGTCTCTCCCATTACCCAATAGTATACTACCGCGGCTCTATTTGCACGCGGGTTGGTATCCGTTTCATAATTTTCTATTATAGACGCGTTCACTGTCATAATCATGGTCATGCACTACCGGTCACTGTACGATTCGATCAATTGGTTCTATACGGTTATGTATATATGTACATAAGTAGTATACATAATATTATATACATGTATAACATATAATTTTGATTAATGAACGAGAAACGGTCGTCAACCGAGTACATTTTTTTATTATATTACACATAGTATACGCCGCGATGTTACATATTATACGTATGTGTGTGTGTGTGTAGATTATAATCGGTATAATAAACCACACATGCGTCTTCCGGTAAAATCGCTGTCGCGTTGAATATAAGCTTTAAAAAAAAATTAACGTTACAATATAAATAAGCGAACATTGAACTTATAAATTCTGTACTAAAGTTTATTATATACATATATATATATAGAAATAACGAATCTATATTCATGATTCATTTTCTAATACAAACTGATTGCGAGAAACACTCTAATATCGAAACTCGTAAACATATGTGTGTATTATACATATATATATATATATATATATAGGTATATACACACATAAGTATAGTAGATACGTCCCTCGCGCAGTCGTCAAGGCCTATTCTAATTGAATCTAATTCAGGAAATTATTTAAAGAAAGCATAAGCAAGCATAAGTATAACGAAACTCGACATAGTACATATATGTATGTATAATATGACAGGACACTATAGTTTTTTTATATTGTAATACATCACTAATGCGTCCGCAGAACATGTACATTATATTTCATTTTTATACGTATAGGAGGAATTTCTTCCTATTTTTCCGATTATATTACATTTTATTTTATTAAATTAAATTAAATTAAATTCTCATCCGATTCACGCACGCTGAATCTATATATATATATACGTATACTTCGTACACATGTCGATGCGTGTATTTGTATTTGTATTTCTTCACCCCGCGACTAATTCAACAAAACCCATTACCTTATACGTATATAATGTAATCTACTTCGTGAATGAATGAATGCACGAACGGGACCGTAACACGTACTCTGTTCTAGCAAGACAGCAAGCTACTAAAAATTTTTCATACGGCGTGCTGCTGAGCCTCCGAAAGCCGGCCGGCTGCCCGGCACCGCCCACTAGTAGGTTGTGCTATGTGGATTGTAGATTGCCAACGGATTGTATAGCGTAGCCCTGTGTGTAGACTGTAGACTGTATAGTAGGAACCCTCCGTATATTCATATACACACCAGTTGCAATACGCGAATAATATACAAGGTATATAGGCTGCTTCGTCGTGCTTATTTAACGCCGCTTATACGATCTATATTATATGCATATACTATATACGTATTCCACTTCACAGATAGAGACACACATTTATCCTACTTTTCAGTTCAGTGGATTAGTATATTATTCACGCGTTTTCGTATATAATTTACTGTATGCATCTACCTATGACACTATTTAGGTATATACTATGTATATACCAGGATAATATTATACATATAGTATAAAGCCAGGACTGACTGCAGCCGTATAGATAGAGCTAGAACAGCTGATGAACGACGTTGATCCGCTCTAACGCGCACGCTCGATTGCACTCGTGGGCGATCAACGGGTTTCCCAGACTTTTTCAACATACAACCATATCGAAATAACAGAGACAAAGGCTATGATCGATCCAAAAGTATAATAAAAAATATGATATAATGATTCTCCTTGTATAAATTAAATGAATAAATATATATATATATATATATACTATGACTTGTATTATTAATATTATCTTATGCAACATTCATTCCCTATAAGCTGTTGGTGGGTATGTGAGGTGGGTAGGTTTGTAAATTTTATGTAAGATGATCGGTTTGCGCCTTTGCGTTCTAACTGTATAATCTGATCGTCAACAATGAGGACAGACTCCCAAGGCTGGGTACTGGACATTGCAGTTTGTAATCAGGGAGATCTTACAGGATATGCTGTTATTTCCATTGCCGTATTTGATTCGAGCTTAAAAAGGATTCTCGTTTGCTATATAGAACGATCTGATCTAAACTCGATAAAAGAAAGAATATGCACACAATACTATGACATATTTATGATGTGGTTTTATTGCTTTATTTATCTTGAATAGAAGATATTCCGAAGCGATTTACGCCCCGGTTTTTATACATGCTAGATTATTGTTAACTTAAATTCAATCGTGATGTAATTTAGCCAGACGATGAAGAGGCTTTTTCATTAGTACTATAACATGTTCGTTTATGATCATTGAAATCGTTGAATCATTATTGAATTTCATATAGGAGACAACATTTGAATTTAAAATTAGCTAATAATAGGAAAACATTATATTATTTTTCGATTACGAAATCGCGACGGAACGGTATTACATAAATTCGTCAGAATTCGCATTCCGCGCTAAATAAAATACATTCCTTTCAAACTTCGTACAGAAAGTTTAAAAACAAAGAAATTTTTGCTTATTTCTGCCCCTAAAATTCTAGAGTAATTAAATCGTCATAAATAACACACTTTTACATTCATCATTAGCATTTATTAATGACTTTTCAACAAATTAAATGACAAATTATGAAATTTTAGAGGTTAGGTTATCTCAATCGTCCCAGACTCCATGGGCGTACTCATACTACATACGTTCAATCAGAATTCTGAAAACGCAAGCGTCTGTCTGCCCTGTCTGCCCCACGAGAAAATCTAGTAGCATCTGAAGTGGCGTAGGTGCATTAGGTAATTTTATCAATAGTATCATATCACAGTTTTATAAAAATCGAACAATATCTCTCGCCTTTTAATTATACCATCGCATAAACGCTTCGATTAAAAAAAAAAAAAAAAAAAAAAAAAAAAAAAAATAATGATCGTAGTAAGTTAATAAAATACAGGAAATGGTCGTGTCGTATTTTAATTACTGCTTTTGAAAGAGTACATAACCTAAAAATTTGACGCTTTTGCAACGTCAGAGTAGGTTAAATGTATTACATTACATCTAACAATATTTATTCCCATTAATTAATCGTTCACATTAATTATTCTAGGTTTTTATTTCACATTAAGTAATATTTTTTTTTTTCTTTTTTTTTTACAAACTAATGATATTCTTGTTTGTATAATTAATACTGCGTGAAATAATTTGTCTTAAGTTGTTAATCAATTGCATCATAAATACTTATAAAAAGGTATGCAAAATCGACGACAAACCTAGCACACAGTCGCGCATAGTTGCTAAAACTTATGTGACTGCCGAAAATCCTCATTATTCAATAATCATCGGTCCCATAATATTCTAGCGCTAGATTTTTTGATAAATAACGACCCATCATTACCCAGAATCAAGACATGTATCATAAATATTGAAATGTTGACCCCAGTTGCTTCTAAATCAGAATAAAATGTGTAAGTATCAATTTGGCCAAGTGTCTAGAGCCGAGTGTCTTGTTTCAGGTAACGATGGGTACGTTGGAACTGAAACAAAGTTTGTCAGGTCATAAAGGGAGGGTGTGGAACGTGTGTTGGCACCCTAAAGGCAATAGCGTAGCTTCTTGCGGCGAAGACAAAACAATAAGAATCTGGGCAAACGAGGGATCAAAGTGGGTGATGAAAACTATACTGGCAGAAGGTCACCAGAGAACGGTCAGAGAAGTATCTTGGTCTCCTTGCGGAAATTATATAGCATCTGCTAGCTTTGACGCGACTACAGCCATTTGGGATAAAAAATCTGGCCAATTTGAGTGCAACGTTACATTAGAAGGTCACGAACACGAAGTTAAAAGCGTTAGCTGGTCTCGCAGCGGACAACTACTCGCTACTTGTAGCAGAGACAAGTCTGTATGGATATGGGAGGCTGCTGAAGACGAGTACGAATGTGCTTCGGTCATATCGTGCCATGCGCAAGATGTTAAGAAGGTATACCAGCCATAAATCGCGCATTACATTCGTCACGATGATCGTCGTCAATCGTTATTCAAAATCTAATGTTTTCAGGTCAAATGGCACCCGCACGAAGATACTCTGGCTTCAGCTAGCTACGATGACACGGTAAAGCTGTTTAAGGAAGATGCGTACAGCGACTGGGTCTGTACAGCAACTCTAACATCTCATATATCGACTGTTTGGAGTCTTTCCTTCGATAGCACCGGCAGCCGGTTGGCTACTTGCAGCGATGACAAAACTGTGAAAATATGGCAGGAATATAAGCCAGGAAACGAGGCGGGTATTCCAACGGAGAACAACGAACCCGTTTGGAAATGCTGCTGCACTTTGTCAGGCTATCATAGCCGACCTATATACGATATCGACTGGTGTAAGATAACCGGGCTCATCGCTACCGCCTGTGGAGATGATATAATACGAATATTTAGAGAAGACAGCGACTCTGATCCTAATCAACCGTCGTTTAGCATGGTGTGTGCTATGGACGATGCTCATACCCAAGATGTTAATTCTGTTCAATGGAATCCTGTAGTTCCTGGACAACTAGCGTCCGCCAGTGATGACGGTTTTGTAAAAATCTGGTTCTACAGCGAATGAATATTGCCGTGTGTTCGTTTCGTCTTAAAAACTATACGCTAAACAATTAAATTGGGTTTAAATCGTTGATGATTTTACTTAACAGTGAGATTACCCGCTGAATCATCATAATTCATATTTGTAAATCTTGTACTGAAAAATATACCTTTTACTTAACTTAGTATTAAATAATGAACTGTATATGATTGACAAACTGTTGTTGTTGAACGATTTGTGGATATAAAATGAAAACAAAAAATGATATTTCTGGATATTCATTCACTCGTTTACCTTTGAACATCAAATTTATTAAGGAAAAACCTCCAAATCTCTTATTTTCTAAATTTTTGTTCCAGGTGATCAGGTGAATAGATGATCGGTCATTTGCCAATTGTGCAAAGCGTTCTGCTGCGAACTTATTGTCCAAGAAAAATTATCAACTACAATCGTATAGCAGCAGTAATGGCAAGTTCAGATGCCTACAAAAATGGACTTCCATTGAAGCAGGTCTTGGATGCAATTTACGCCTTTGCTCCAGCCGACTTAGCTGCCTCTTGGGACAATGTCGGAGTACTCATCGAGCCCACTAAACCAAAATTAATCACTCATACATTGATCACCAACGATCTTACCGAAGATGTTATGCAGGAGGCTGTCGACCTAAATGCAGATTTAATTATCTCTTATCATCCGCCTATATTCGCACCATTGAAGTCAGTTACTACTCGGACATGGAAGGTAATTTCTAAAGTATTGAAAAAAATGACAAAAATCCACATTGAATCTTGAATCTTGAATCTTAATAATTCTAGGAACGCATCGCTGCTACATGTTTGGAAAATAAAATCGCCCTATACTCTCCGCATACAAGTTTCGACTCTGTAAAAGGAGGATTGAATGATTGGTTGGCGGAGGCTTTTGGTGAGCTAAAACCAACGTTTTTGCTAAATTTCTGTAATATTATGAAACCGAATTGCTATTTTCTATTGCAGAACTGAAGACCAGCAAGCCTATCGAACCTGGTGTAAATCCTGAAAACGGTTTTGGCCGTATCTGTACATTGAAATCACCAGTGTCTGTCTCCGATGCCGTGAACCTCGTCAAGCAAAGAATAAACCTTCCGTATGTTAGACTCGCTTGTGCGAGACGAGAAGGTGAAACCAATTCTACGATTTATTTTTCATTTTTATTCTTTTCCTCGTTACATAAGTGTTCTCTCTCGTGTATTACAGATAGCATGATAAGTTCTATAGCAGTGTGCGCTGGTTCAGGAACGTCTATATTGAAGGGAGTCAAAGCCGACCTATACATAACAGGGGAGATGCTGCACCACGATATTCTAGACGCAGTGCATATCGGGGCTCATGTTATACTAACAAATCATTCAGATTCGGAAAGAGGTTTCCTAAAAGTGTTTGCCTTAAAACTGGCTAAGAATCTTGGCGAATCTGTTAAAGTTAGCGTTTCGCTGGTCGATACTGACCCGCTGAAAACAGTTTGATTTAAATTTCAGGATCTGTATTTATGGGGCAGGGAATGAATGGGAATAAATAAATTTTGAAATTTAATCATTTTATTCATTGATATATGTATGTGTATTTTTTTTTTTTTTTTTTTTTTTTCTTAAAACAGAATTCTTCTTCTCTTATCTCTCTATGATCGAGTATAACACGTAAGGTGTGTTGTATTCCGTCATTACCGAGCGAAAATTAAATTTTTCATTGCTAGTTTGCAATTATAGTCGCTGGTTGTTTTATATGACAAATATTGTCGACGATAGAGGGAGGCGTTGGTGGTAGTCCCTATGTAATCCAATCGGCCAATCAGCGTTTAGGGTACCGCCAAGCCAGAGCGAGAGCATCAGGCAGGCAGAGTGTCGGTCGCAAAGTTGGTGGCTGTAACTGGCCGCTGGCTGTCAGTTAAATAGAGAGAACGGGGGATTTTTTCGGGGATAAATAAAGAAAATAAAAGAAACAACAAGAAGAATAAGAAGAAAAAGAAAGAAGAAGAAAAAAAAAAAAAAAAAAAAAAAAAAAACAGAGAGAGATTAAAGTGAGAGATAGAGAGAGAGAGAGGGAGAGTGAGAGAACTAGGAAGGTAAAAAGAGGGACAGTGAGAGTGAGAGTGAGAGATAGAGAATACAGTATCACTATCGAGTTGTTGACCGCGTCGCGCGTTAGTCGCCGTAATCTGGTGCGGGGATATCGCAATGATAACGTCGTCGTCGTAGGACGAAAAACTCCTCCCCCTATACGGTTATGTTATGTTATGTTATGTGACTCGCCTCGGAAAATGAGTGACGGAATAAAGACGGTAGTGTTACTCGGCGCCTAGCCGTTCCGTAAAACCGTAAGCCCGGGTACATATATATACACACACAGACACACACACATGTACGTAAGGGGGTGTTCGCTCGCGTATATATCCATACAATAATCTACGACTGACTAATATTCGCTCGTGATTCAGACGCGGTAAGAGAGAAACGGATAATAATAATAATAATAATAATAATAATAATAAAAAGGAAAAAAAAAACCAAATAAAAGAAAAATATATGTGTATAAATATATATATGTATATATAGAAGAAGAAGAAGAAGAAGAAAAAAAAAAGGAAATAAAGTGGGAGAGTGAATAATATACGCGAGACGTTACGTTCGTCAGTCCGTCCGTAGGTCCGTCCGCCTGTCGCGGTATGTCGGTGTATGACTTATAATCGAGAAAAAAATAAAAAAAATTAAAATTGAAAAAAAAAAAAAAAAAAGAATAAATTACGACAAAAAATGTTGTAATAAAAGAAGAATATAAAAGATTTTCGTTTGTAATTCAAATTTGTTCGCGGGGTTTGAAAAAAAAAAAAAAAAATAAACTAAGAAACTAAGAATTACGGGTGTAAAGTAATAATAATAATAATTGGTGATCGTGGTGTTGTCGTCGTTGTATACCCCGTCGTCGTCGTCGTCGTCGTCGTCGCCGTGGTTGGTCGTCGTCGACGTCGTCGTCGACGTCGTCGCGTGGATTAGAATTGTGTGTGTGTGTGTGTGTGTGTGTTATTCGTTGGTACTATAATCTAAGGTGATACTATATACGGGCGCGTGCGTCTCTGTGTGTAAGTGTCTGGTTAGTGGTTCGACTACTCCGGCTCTCTCGCGGTTCTCGGGCGGCTAGCTAGCTAGCTGCTGCTGCTGCTGCTGGGGGAACGGATACACACACAGATCCGCAACATAGAAAAACCCGACAACCAAAATGGCGGACCTCGAGGCTGTTCTGGCCGACGTCAGCTACCTGATGGCTATGGAGAAGAGTAAATGCACCCCAGCGGCAAGGGCGAGCAAGAAAATAATTCTACCGGATCCTAGGTACACGAATGTTTCAAAATTTACAGTTTACATCGTTATCAGGAATACCAATTTTTTTTTTTTTTTTTTTTTATTCTATATTATATCGACATTTCTCGCCTGCGGCGGGATCTTCCCGTTTCCGCATCCTAAACCCCCCTCCCCCCATCATCATTATCATCATCATCATCTCCGCCCCCCCTATTCCCCTACCCAGTAGCAACCCTCTTATCTGACTACACGTATTTGACTAATTTGTGAATTAGTCGAAACACAAAAAGTCAAAAGACAAAAACAACAACGATATTGTTTGTTTGTTTTTTTTTTTTTTTTTTTATTTACACACACACTGATGTAGATTGGCCGTAAAGAGGTGGGGAGATCGTCACGCGTTCGAACTTGTATTATTATACATATCCTATTATCTGTATAATTTATCGTATAGTAGACTTACGTACTACTTACGCTTAGGGTATAAAGAAAGAAAGAAAGAAAAAAAAGTATAGAAAAACAAAAAACGAAACTATTTAAGCGTCAGTTTTTACAAATATTATAAATTGAATTCGATGCGTGGATTTGAGTTATTCTTTCATCATTATTGTAATCATCGAACGATCAATGAGACAAGAGAAGTAGTATTATTATATTATATAGTAGCGTGTTCTATTGTATTAATATACACAGATAAATGTAAAAAAAAAAAAAAAAAACAACAAAAACGTTTAAAAGAAATAGAAGATAACAGATGACAAGAGTATATAGATGCTGAAGAGACGAGCGAATCATCCGCGAGTGACGACAAGCAAATACGTATACTTCATTCATTGACTACTTATTCGTCGTCTGTACGACTTTGCTCCTTTTTTTTTTTTTTTTTTTTTTTTTTGTCTTTTATATAGCTTGGCTTACACACATCTTTTATTCAATGTGTTTAATTAAGAAAGAATTTCTGTCTCATTATTATTATTATTATTATTATTTTTTTTTTTTTTTTTTTTTTGGCACTTTAAGACACAACAACATACGTTTTAAATTCATTGTCCTTATTATTATTATTAATAATAATATTATTATTATTATTGTTATTATTCGATTCGAAAATGAAGCGCTAGGTATAGTTATTTATTCATTCATTCATTCATATACAAACACACACACACTCTACAGGTGTGCGTTGTGTCACCGTGTATATACGATATATATAATTTTTTAATTTATCCGTTTATATGACGTTTAAATTATAACTTTCTAATTTTTGTTTTAATATTATATTATGTAATAATAATAATAATAATAATAATATAGGTACCGAAATAGAATTCCGGTCTATAACCGTGTTACTTGCTGCAATAATTATTACATTAATTTGCGCGTATTATCAATTTACTGATAATAATACATATTCTCGTATATACTATATATCGCGTCACTAATGCCATAAGGTCGTAAACGCCAAAAAACTTTTTTTTTTTTTTTTTTTCGGATATACCCAAACGATGTTATATGACACGAAAAAGATTTTGCCACCAAAAACACGAAATTTTTTTTTTTTTTTTTTTTTTTTCTCTAACTTTATTTATCGTTTATTCTAGTTTTATAAATCATCTGTATAGCGGAACCGATTTGTTTATACAAAAGTTGAAAAAAAAAAAGAAATGAAGTAGGTATAAGAGATGAAAATTATTCAAAGATATATCTTAACATTGATAAATCTTAACAATATCTATCTATCTAGGTATTATATTTTTTTTTTCCCAACCTATTTTTACTTGCGGTACCTAATCGTGTTTAAAAAACGAATTAAAAAAAAAAAAAAAAAAAAAAATACTACAAATATTATATGCCGAGCCTGCGGCAAATATATAGTTTAATCGGTAAACTAAGCTCCTCCTCCAGAAAGTATGCTAAAATATATTGGTAATATAAATGGCTGCAGTGATTCAGCTTTTACGATTAGTGTTTGAACTAACATCCTGAACCCCATACCTACCTACCTATACCTAACATATACCCATATTGCCAACACTGCATTAGTATAAGTAAATCGATTCGACTAACTATAAGAATTATACGACGTTAACAAGATGACGAAGAAGAAGAAGAAGTAGTAGTAGTAGTAGTTGTAGTAGTTGTAGTAGTGGAAGTTTTAGTATGTAGTGAACAACAGCGCGACACACACGTTACTACCTCTAAACAGATTTGATTAAAGGTGTTAAAACGACTATATTATGGTATAACGTAAAGGTATAGGTATATTAGTGGTAAATTCTAATTCGCAAAAGTAAACTAGAACAAATAGAACAACGAAATGATGATGACCCACGGTCATGTAAAATCAAGAAATGTGTGTCGGGGAAAAAAAATTTGTCAGGGAATCATAGGGAAATTTTCGAAAATTTCAAACTTACGAGTTGTTTTAAATGTTAATAAAACAGGGTTTTTTTTTTTTTTCGAAAATATTTATTGTCTTAAGAAAAACATTAACAATCATTCGTATAGCTGTTAAATGAGGATAATATAAGAACTCCTCAATAACTTATATCGATTCGTCATTTAATTTCCAGATACTATATTGTTTAATGATTCATAGATTCATACTCGTACTATACTATAAGAGAAAAAATAAAAAATAATAATGTACAAATAGAAATACGAATTAGATAAAACGAAAGATAATATTGAGAAATGTTTTGATCATTCTTCTTATCTTTTGTTATACTTATACCTATAATATATCTATAGCTATACTAATACCTGAAACGAAATGAATACATGGGTATAATCTTATTATAATAGATACAAGTACTTCTACAATATGAGCAAACAATAACAAATGCTATGATTCGCGGGCATCTTATATCGTTATATAGTTCGAAAACGAATAAACGAACGAACAAGACTATAGGATGAGAAGAGGAGGAGGAGAAGAAGAAGAAGAAGCAGCAGCAGCAGCAGAAATACACAATATACATTATAATAGATATGTATATCTATACGAGATTCTCTGGAAAGCGGGTCGTTGATTTCCGAGGTCTTCGAGAGCAGTGCTCTCTTCTCTCCCTCTCAGTTTTCCTCTCCTCCTAGGCCACCGTTTGCCCCCGTTTTTCTCATACCCTGTGAGACGAGCGCGAAGGGATATAAGGTGGCGTTGGGTGGGGTTTGAGTTGAGTTGAGTTGAGTTGAGGTCGGTGTACACAAAGATGAGGAAAGGTAACGCGCCGGCGTCAGTTGTTTACCCCGGCTATGGATGGGGCTATGGACTATGGCTATGGTAGCGCGACCGTCGTTTCGCGTCGTTCGACGCCCTGGCGCCCCCAAAGTACTAACATCTCCCGCACACCGGGTCCCTCACATTAATAGAATATTAGTAGAGAAGTAGGACATACTGAAAATGCATGTTGAAAATTACGACATCACATATATATATATATATCGTGTGTCTAATGGCATAAGGTCATAAGCACCAAAAAAAAAAATTTTTGTTTTTTTATGGTGGCAAAATCTTTTTCATGCAATATCACATCTTTTGGGCATATGCGCAAAAAAATAATTTTTTGGCGCTTACGACCTTATGGCATTAGTGACGCGATATATATATCGCGTGTCTAATGGCATAAGGTCATAAGCACCAAAAAAAAAAAATTTTTGTTTTTTTTATGGTGGCAAAATCTTTTTCATGCAATATCACATCTTTTGGGCATATGCGCAAAAAAATAATTTTTTGGCGCTTACGACCTTATGGCATTAGTGACGCGATATATATATCGCGTGTCTAATGGCATAAGGTCATAAGCACCAAAAAAAAAAATTTTTGTTTTTTTTATGGTGGCAAAATCTTTTTCATGCAATATCACATCTTTTGGGCATATGCGCAAAAAAATAATTTTTTGGCGCTTACGACCTTATGGCATTAGTGACGCGATATATATATCGCGTGTCTAATGGCATAAGGTCCATAAGCACCAAAAAAAAAAAAATTTTTTGTTTTTTTATGGTGGCAAAATCTTTTTCATGCAATATCACATCTTTTGGGCATATGCGCAAAAAAAATATTTTTTTTTGGCGCTTACGATCTTATGCCATTAGACACAAATCTCTGCTGCAGTTATATACGTTTGCAATACAATATAGGTACATACCTTCGAGAGAATATTATATAGGAAAAGTTTCTTTAATTTTGTTTCATTTGTTTTCTTTTTTTTTTTTTTTACACACACACCTATAATAGATGCTTGTATCATTTTACTAGCGAGAGAGAGAGAGAGAGAGAGAGAGAGAGAGAGAGACTAGTTGGAGACTTGAGACTTGCGAAGTTTTAAACCTATACGTTTTACGTTATAGTATAAGGTACGACGAGGTGTATAGGTAGGTAGCAGGGTGAATCTTTGTGCTACAAACTGGGATGAAAACACCGCGTTGATTCGTTTCAGTGGTTCTCAACCGAGCTATATACACAAGGGCGGCTTTAGTTTACTTACCTTTTATGTAGATTTTTGGTATAGCCGCATGTATAGATATATATATATATATATATATATACGAGTGACGGAAGATGGAAGATGGGTTTAAAGACGAGGAGGTGAAGGAGAAGGAGGAAGAGGGGGTGGGAACTGGGGAACCACCGTCGAGGTAATGATCGTAGCTCTTGCGTGAGAGTGAGAAAGAGAGAGAGAGAGAGAGAAAGAAAAAGAAAGAGAGAGAGAGAGAGAGAGAGAGACTAAGAGAGAGCTTGCAGAATGTGTAACCTCAAGACTTTGGTAAAGAGACGTTAAGTTTCCAAAGGTTTTTCACCGAGATAGTAGGTTATACACCGCGGATCGATCGTTGGACCACAAGCGTTGAAAGAAACTGATGAAAGACAAGAAAAATAGAAGAAAAAGTAAAAATGAAAAAAAAAATAAATAAAAAAATGGAAAAAATAATAATAATTATAATAATATATATGAAATACAGATTCTTATATAGAGCGGAGAGATTTTCTTTTCAAGATTTAGATACGAAGACTCGTCGTTATACATTGTTTGTAACGACTAATGCATTACATATGCGGTATAAGAAACAGATTTCTCGTTACCTGATGCACCATGGCGATACATTTTTATATATATATATCTTTCGGAATAACAAACAAGGAAATTTATTTCATTGTACTACTTTGAAATTCAATGAATATTTCATGCATATATATTAGACCGGTTCAAAAAAATCGACTATTCTTTTTTTTTTCAATTTTCGCATTGAAATACTTTCGGGGGGATGAAAAAAGATTCCTGTTAAAAGCGGAGCTCTTAATATTAAGATTTAGAGGTCGCTCATCGCGGATTTTTATTTTCCATTTGAATAGCATAGGAAATTTTTTTTTTTTTTTTTAATATAATTTTGTAGCTCACAAACCAATAAACAATTCCAAATGACTCAAACATATTTTCATAGGAAATTGAACACTCTACAGAAAGCTTCTCTTATCATTTTTTGATAAATTGACTCCTTCCAAAGTTATTCAAGCTCAAAGTTCAATTTATAGTTGAGTCAACTATTTTTTTTTTTTTTTTTTTTTTTTTGTGATTTTTTTTCCACAATGATAGATACATTTTTTAGAGTGTTCAATCCCCTATCAAAATATGTAAGAGTCATTTGGATTTGTTCACTGGTTTGTGAGTTACAAAATTATAAAAAAAAAAAAAAATTTCCTATGCTATTCAAATGGAAAATAGAAATCCGCGATGAGCGACCTCTAAATCTTAATATTAAGAGCTCCGCTTTTAACAGGCATCTTTTTTCACCCCCCCGAAAGTATTTCAATGTGAAAATTGAAAAAAAAAAAAAGAATAGTCGATTTTTTTGAACCGGTCTAATATATATATATATATATGATCGGGTATACGCAAGAAAAGTTTCATCTGTACTTTTTATAATTGTTTTTCATATTTATGTTATTTCTCACATAAATTTCATTCAGATTTATAAACGTATATAGCTGTATAGTATATGTAATGTAAATATCGTTTATCTTTGCGTTGCGTTGCGTTTATGCGTCTTGTCTTCCGTTTTAAATATCCAGATGCGAAAAATCCGCAGATGAAAAAAAAAAAAAAAAAACAAAAAAAAAAGAAATATAAGGTAAATATAAATAACGCCGACCCCTCGTGCGCGGTTAGACGCTTGAGAAGAGTATATAGTTAGCTTCTGCAGTGCACCTCTTTCACACTTTTCTACAGAGGCTTTTTTTTCTTTCCTTTTTTTTTTTTTTTTTTTTTTGTATAAACGGCCACTTTCTTTTCTTAAGCGGTTCTGAACATATAGTCTTCAACTAATTGTAAGTTGTCAGCATATACTCTTCTTTTATACGAGTGAGTGCTATACGTACATATATATATACATATATACCTGAATACAGTCGAAGACTCTCTGCGGTAAAAGTGAAGATGGGTAATACGAAAAAAAAAAAAAAAAAAAAAAAAAAAAAGAAGAAGAAGAAGAAGAAGGAAGACGAAAAAAAAAAAAAAAAAAACACCTCGCGCTATGATATTATCTCGCGTATTCTGCAGAATTCTATAATAGATATATATTATACATATACTATCACATCGAACTATATAAGAATAATAAAATCTAGGATCGAATAATACGAAACTTATTATCGCAGCTGAGCTTGCAAAAGGATTGAAAACCTTTTGGCGTCCTGCAGCATTGTATGTGTATAGGCGCATGAATTATTCTTTAGTTTTTAAATGCGACGAATACCGTGACCCGTCCGTTTCTTTATACTTTTTTTTCGCTGCTTTTCATCCTCTATCTCTATATTTTGTATATGTATACTATATGCAATATTTCTACCTATACTTATATACACGCGAGTTTCAAAATTGACGAAATATATCGCGTCACTAATGCCATAAGGTCGTAAGCGCCAAAAAATTATTTTTTTTGCGAATATGCCCAAACGATGTTATATGCCATGAAAAAAATTTTGCCACCAAAAATACGAATTTTTTTTTTTTTGGCGCTTACGACCTTATGGCATTAGTGACGCGATATATCTATATCGCAAACAGAAATATACATATAAAAATGTCTAGACGTCTATAAGCTGTAGTATTATAATGCTGTAGCGTTATATAGGGAACAAAATTTTTTTAATACATACATATATCGCGTCACTAATGCCATAAGGTCGTAAGCGCGAAAAAATTATTTTTTTTTGCGGATATGCGCAAACGATGTTACATGGCATGAAAAAGATTTTGCCACCAAAAAAAAAAAAAAAAAAAAAAAAAAAAGTACATTTCTATATAAAGTGAAAGTTCTTTTTTTCACAACCCAACTATATATACGGCTATACGAGAGGGACGAAAGTAATAAAGGTTACAAATATAACCATTACGATGTATATATATAATGATGACGACGATGATGATGATGATGATGATGAATTTGTTTCAATAATTTTTCAACGCGTTATATATATATATATATATATATATATATACATATATATATATATATACATGGTTGGATGTATAATTGCTGCAGTTTCATCTGATAACTATATAAACCTATATATCTTAGTTATATATACGTATTATAGTATATATATATATATATATATATATATAGCGTCAGGTTTAATTGCCCAAGAAACACGTACTACGTCTGCTTATTACATGCAGAATTACATTATAATATATAGCTGCGAGAGAGTATATATATATATATATATATACATACATATGAGAACATAAAGTAGGCGTATAATTACACGCAATCGTTCGCCGTATGTATGTACCTACTCCCGCCCGCTCGCCTCAAGGCACGATTTTACTTTTGAATTCAGTCGATTTGTGTCACGCTCAAGGCTCACGTGCAGATCATTGATCGGTTCTGCGCGCCTTTTGATTTTTTATTTTATTTTTAATTTTTTTTTAATTTTTTTTTAATATTTTTTTTTTTCAACTAATAGAGAGCTGTCCGTTTATAACGTGCCATTGAATCTCATATCTCGATTAGATTTGGATAAATGTACAATATACATATTAAACGACTTATATAATCGTATATACGCTATATAATAAAATTTAAGAAAATTCTCGTATTCGGTAAGGATAAAAAAAGACAGATAGGAGAATTAAAATGAAGGAATACCTACTTATTTTATTAAAATAATACGAGGATAGAGTATAACGGAGATGATAATACATAATTGCAGGAAAAGGTATAACGCATCCTTAAGGCCCATCCCTAGTCGCTCTGCACCTCCTCTTAGTCGAAATGTATCACATTTCGATTATTATCCGAGCTCAGGCGTCAAAAAACGCAAAAAAGGCCAACTTAGCGCAAATTCTATTTCAATTACGAACACATACGTAAAAAAAAAAAAAAAAAAAAAAAATGTTCGTTACGTGCGAAAATCGAATCTACAGATTGTTTTTACATTATTTTCGCCGAGGAAATCGAATTCGAATAATTTTTTAACAATGTAAAAACTATCTGTAGACTCTATTTTCGCACGAAACGAACATTTTTTTATTGGACGTATGTGTTCGTAATTGAAATAGAATTTGCGCTAATAAGTTGGCCTTTTTTGAGTTTTTTACGCCTGGGCTCGGATAATAATCGAAATTTCACACATTTCGACCAAAAAGAGGTGGGCGACTAGGGATGGGCGTTAATATGCACTTAAAGCGCACAAAAAATTTTTTTTTTTGCGGATATGCCCAAACGATGTTATATGGCACGAAAAAGATTTTGCCACCAAAAACACAAAATTTTTTTTTTTTTTTTGCGCTTACGACCTTATGGCATTAGTGACGCGATATCCTATAAGATCCTGGAAGCGATGTTATAACTTATATTATTTGTTTGAATATTTCGTTATAGTTATTAGTTTTAGCTATAGCTAGTTACATAGTTTGTAATCATTGTATATTTACACACACATATATATATATATTATACGTGTATAGATCGAACGCGAACGCAGGAACCGGATGAATTCTATATAATATCAGAATTGCGAGAGTGTTTGATTCTGTGCTCATATGCACCGCCGCGCGTGTATAGTAGTATAACTATACTAGTATAGGTAAAATAAATGTTATAAACTAAGAAGAACGCGGCGGTGCGCTCGAGTCTTAAGTTATAAATAGAGGAATAATATATACGATAGAATTAATATTATACTATGCTTATATATTTTAGGTTTATTATCCCTAAAATACCGTTTATGCTGATCGTTTATGAGAGGAGCTCTGCGAAGTCTTTTCGTAGAAATAGTGTCTAAAGTATTATATTATATCGATTAGTTTTCATAAATATAAAACTACCCTGCTGCTGCATGCTGCAATGTGTAATTTAATATAATTTTATTGTTCGGACGAATTAAAGTATTTTTAAATCATCGGATAATAATTTATATATATATATATATATATATATATAGGTATACACAAGCTTACGCGCACTGATTATGTCATCGAGTATAGGTAACTTATATATATATACCTAATAAATGATTGGTAATGAAATTTATAGAAAAAGAAGAAAAAAAAGAAAAATTGAATCACGAACGCGAACGTGCGATAACAAAAAAGACGATACAACGATTTCAGAGAAAAGGAGGAACGACTTTGACTCAATCTTGTTAAGGATCAATGCGACTCTATATAGTATAACACTCCGAGGGTGAATCGCGCGCGGGAGGTCGATAGCACGAGAAAAGAAGTAAAACGCGGAGGCAGGTAGATAGATAGATATGTACTATATACATGAGAAATTATTTATAAAGACTTTAAAAATCCTTTTTTTTGTTTTCTTTTTTTTTTTTTTTTTTTTTTTTTTTTTGCATACCATATTATACCACACCATGCGTAATCTATCGGGGGTCTTAATCATTCGATTATGAAATGTAGCTCCAAAACGTTTTAATTTTAGATCAGAATCGATGCAATCGGTCCACTATATAGGAGCTGAGATATGATTAATTAAAAAATCGAACCGCCCATCAGTTTCACGATATACCTATGTCTTCGATTTTAATATACATTCACAGATGTTTTTCAAAGAACTATATTTTTATTGCTCAGTTCCTATATCATAGTGAAAAAGTTTCCAGATTATCGTAAGTTATACGATGCGCTAGTCTATATACTTATATATCGCGTCACCAATGCCTTAAGGTCGTAAGCGCCAAAAAAAAAAAAAAAAAAATTTCGTGTTTTTGGTGGGAAAATCTATTTCGTCCCATATAACATCGTTTGGGCATATCCGCAAAAAAAATAATTTTTTGGCTTACGACGCGATATATCGCGTCACCAATGCCATAAGGTCGCAAGCGCCAAAAAAAAAAAAAAATTTCGTGTTTTTGGTGGGAAAATCTATTTCGTGCCATATAACATCGTTTGGGCATATCCGCAAAAAAAAATAATTTTTTGGCGCTTACGACCTTATGGCATTAGTGACGCGATATAACTAACAATTTCTTATTTCGTTTCATTGAATACTATAAAGTATTATAAACGCGGACGTATACCTATAACTATGTATAGGTACCTTATATTCGCGTTAGCGCGCTTTGCTGCGCGTGTGATGCGATCAGCGAAAGTGTTTGCGCTGGACTCGAGTAGTGCGTGGCCTGCTAACCGATTAGAGCAATGACGTCTGCGTTGGAAGACTTTAAGCCGCAATTTCTTATATACTTATACGTATATATATATATATATGTGCTGCTGCAGCTATTATCTTCAAATATCATGGACAGCAATTTTCTAATCGTTTTATAACATGTAAAAAAAAGTTTCACGCGTTTATTTATTTATTTATTTATTTATCGCATAATATGAAACGTTTTATTTTATTTTATTTTATTTCATTTTATTTTCACTTTATTGTATATATATATATATATATTCCGCGCGATAAAAGTTGTACAGTAATAAATCAAGGGAGATAATTGAGAAGAAAGAAACAGGTTTATAAGTCGTTATAACGCGAGTATATATATATATATATATATAAATAAATAATAAAAGGAGAGAATGAAATTTTCGAATTACGTATACTTATATATAGTAGGTATAACGTGCATCGACGTTTATAAATTAAACGATGAATTGCATTTTTTTTTACCATTTTTCTTTTGTTCCCCAACTCTATGTATATACATATATATATATATATATATATATATCGACCGCTCCTAAGAGAAAGAACGTAACTCGCGAAGCGCGCTAGTAACGACCTATCTCGGACAAAGCGCTAGTAAGAACGTATTTCGTGAATCCAGCTAGTATGAACGTATCTCGCCGATGCGCATAGTAAAGCCCTAACTCGGAAGTAGCGCTATACAAACGTAGTTGGCAAATTATTAGTAATGATAATAATAATTAATTAATTAATTAATAATTATTAATAAAAAATAAAAAATAATTAATATTAATATTTAAATATTCAATAATTATTTTATTTATTAATTTTTAATTAATTTATTTTAATTTAATTATTATTAATTATTAATTATTAATTATTAATTATTATTTTTTTTTTAAGTTGCGTTTATTCTAGCAGAATTTGCCAACTACGTGTGTGCTAGTGCTACTTCCGAGTTAGGGCTTTACTATGCGCATCGGCGAGATACGTTCATACTAGCCGGATTCACGAAATAGGTTCTTACTAGCGCTATGTCCGAGATAGGTCGTTACTAGCGCGCTTCGCGAGTTACGTTCTTTCTCTTAGGAGCGGTCGATATATATATATATATATATATATATATATATATATATATATATTCGCGGTACATATATAATAGACCCACAAGGCAAGGCGAGTCAATCAGATAAAACGCTATCTGAACTTCTCAACGTGCGTCATTCGCTGTATAGAGGGGGATAAGAAGTAAAAATAAATAAATAAAAAAAGAGAAGAATTGACTGACCGTTTTGTCCCCGCCGATTATTGTCTCTTTCTAAAAAAAAAAAAAAATAAAAAAAAATAAAAAAAAAAATAAAAAAGTAATAAAACATCTGCTCAAGTAACGATCGCGTATTATGTACCTACACATCGCTATATATCTACTATATAAATACCAACAATAAATGTCTGAATGTCTCATATATAACGCGGATAGAAAAGTGGATGAATAAAGTATCCACATAGCTAGGTGAGACTATAATCTTCAATAATCGTATAAACGCGTCGTATACAGATTACAAGCCGCAGCGCAGGAATGAAAAGGAGTCCGCTTATAGCGTTTCTATTTCACACCCTATCGTACTATTAGGCGTTTTTTTTTTTTTTTTTTTTTTATTATTATACTTCGATATGTTACGCGCAGCGCGGCAGACATATACTCGGACGTATTAGAGTTCAGACATACGACGTATACATATCGCGTGTCTAATGGCATAAGGTCGTAAGCGCAAAAAAAAAAAAAAAAAAAAAATTTTTTTTTTTTTTTTTTGGTGGCAAAATCTTTTTCATGCAATATCACATCTTTTGGGCATATCCGCAAAAAAAAATTTTTTTTTTTGGCGCTTACGACCTTATGCCATTATATGTATCGTAATATGTGCAGAAGCTGACGCGTTCATTATTATATACCGCGGCTGTGAGAGCGGCGCGGTAGTGGCCACGTGCCTATAGATCGCAGTTCCTTCTCTTCGTATAGTATGTATAGTATAACACAAAACTAGCTCTAAACCTAAAGCGTGCGAGACTAAAATTGGTTCGATTGGCACGTTTTTCTCTAGGTATATCTATATCGCGTTACTAATGCCATAAGGTCGTAAGCGCCAAAAAAAAAAAAAAAAAAAAAAAAAAATTTCGTGTTTTTGGTGGCAAAATTTTTTTCGTGCCATATAACATCGTTTGAGCACATTCGCAAAAAAAATAATTTTTTGGCGCTTACGATCTTATGGCATTAGTGACGCGATATGCTTGCTGGATATAAGGGAACTAATATGTTGTAAACAGTCAGCTTTTAAACAGCTCCAGCGCGATAATCCGAAAATCTAAAAAAAAAAAAAAAAAAAAAAAAATTAAAGTCAAAGTTGTGCACGCGTCTATATAATATCATCTTCCCTATATATATTATATGTGAACGAACGGGATTTTATCTCAAGCGTTTATATGTTTTCAATCAACGTATTAATGAATAAAACATTTTAGCGGTTTATATATATATACTATTATGATATAGGCGTATAATCTTATTATGTATTTACAGATAATTATTGCGCGATAAGACGAGTGGTCAATTCTTTACAATATATATATATATAATATATACGTATATATGTATATATTATATACGCAATTTACGTACTTACGTACGTAACTAATCACATCCTCAATAAATATTATGATTTTGACTTGTGGCCTGTAGACGTATACATAATATATATATATATATATATATATATACATATGTAACTATTTTTAACGTACATGGTAGGTATATATACTACGTAACGTGCGTATATATAATATACCCTTATTGTATTAATTGTAATTGTACGTATGCACCAATACATATATACATAATATATACCATACGTAGTATATTAGCTATAAATACAGTGTGAATATATATATATACGTCTTGGTTAATCGCAAGGTATTTTATTCATTTATTAATTCTACAATTTTGTATATCCTTATCCTTATCTTTTCCATTATCTTCATTTATCACTAAAAACCGCATGCGGTATGACCAATAACCGCATCGTTTACGTGCGTACGAATTCTTGGTTTTCCTGGTTTTCTTGCGAGTTTCCTGATAATAATACACACAATAATAATTATTTGGTTCGACTGGTCCGATAAATTCACATATGGTATGAATAATAATTATTATTATTATAATAATTATTATAAATCTCATTTTATTATTAATCTTCAACATATGCATATATATATATATACGTATTTATACGAAATATTATTATCATTATCATCTTCATCATCATCATCGTCGTCGTCGTCGTTATCGTCATTGGCTCGTTATCATAAATTTCCTTATGTTTATCAATCATTTTTTTCTCGTCTCCTTATAAGCATATACCTAGTAGCTGCTGCAATGATCTCAAATTCTCTCGTATGTAAAATTTTTTCTTGGAATTCCCGTTACGTAATAAAATATATATACCTATATGTTGCTGTATGTATATTTTTCTTCGTTTTTTTTTTTTTTCTTTTTTTTTTTTTTTTTCTTTTTTGTATACAGAGCAAAAACTGATTCAGGCTCTATAGACGAAAACTTAGATATACATATATGTATGTATGTATGTTACTATACTAAACGCTCTTAAATATTATAAATGTATACGTTATCAAAAATTTGAACAAATCCTGCAATGTGTACTGTAAGGTATCGAAAGATTTTTATTTATCCGTAAAAAAAAAAAAAAAAAAAAAAAAAAAAAAAAAAAAAAAAAAAAGGAGTAACAACAAATATTCGGAATATCGCGTCACTAATGCCATAAGGTCGTAAACGCCAAAAAATTATTTTTTTGGTGGATATGCCCAAACGATGTTATATGGTACGAAAAAGATTTTGCCATCAAAAACACGAAATTTTTTTTTTTTTTTTTTTGGCGCTTACGACCTTATGGAATTAGTGACGCGATATTATACACATCGAATTTTTAACTACTATATGTAACATATTATAGAACACGGAAATACATCGAGAATTCGTTTATACCAATATCGCGTTGGTATATATCTAGATCTAGTTTTCTTCTTCTTCTTCTTCTTCTTCTTCTTCTTCAAACGTTATAAGCCTCCTGGGTTCTCCTCCTAGCAGGGATCATGTTTGTTGAAAGTAAAAAGAATTCATTGATGGGGTTACTGAAATAGATGAAACATTTGCTCCGTGATTCTCAACTAGTTTATACATACACACAACGTTATATATGTATTTTAGAGTTTCTCAAATTATATATATTCATTTGTATTCTTTACTATTTATACATACATATATACGCCATAAATTCCTTAACTTTTTTTTTTTTTTTTTTTTTTTTTTTTTCTTCTCACCCCCTCAATATATTACATGTGTGAGAAATTTATTTTACACTCTTCGTTCTATATAATTCTGGGAATATATATATAAAATACTAGGTATAAATAGTATTTATTTATATTCTTTTTTATTTTTCTCTTTCATTAAACTTTATCAATATTATATTATCGAATGAAACTTCGCACTGCGTGCGGATTGTTGGAACTTTTTTCTTCTCTTCTCTTCTCTTCTCTTCTCTTCTCTCTACATATATATACATATACTACGCTTTTTCGGATTTTATCATTTTGCTATATTATATTATAATATAATATCACAATTTAAATATACATTAAAACACGTTATATTATATTATAATATTACGAACTAAGTGTAGAGAGAGAAGAAAAAAAAAAAAAATACACCGGATCTCAAACGTCGGTTACGTACGAGTCACGACAATTATCTGCAGAGATACGATAACTAACTAACTAACTAACTAACTAACTCACTCATAATAATTGTCGCAGTTCAGTAAGTATGAGTCTAGCGTCTGGCTATGAGCTCTCTCATTACAAAAATGTTCATTTAATAATAATAATAATAATAATAATAATAATAATAATATCTGAGTATATTTTTGGTGATAAAACAAAATATGCTTAAATCACTTGTTAAAATCTCGAAATGGCTAAGGTGCGAAAATGTTTTTTTTTTTTTTTTTTTCCTTTCTAATTAGAATATTATAAAAAACGTTATAATATTAACGATCTTAAATTAAGCGTGTAAATAAATATTGTCGTTATTTTATTTTCAAAATTATGCATGCTATATCGCGTGTCTAATGGCATAAGGTCGTAAGCGCAAAAAAAAAAAAAAAATTTTTTTTTGCGGATATGCCCAAAAGATGTGATATTGCATGAAAAAGATTTTGCCACAAAAAAAAAAAAAAAAAAATTTTTTTTTTTTTTTTTTTTTTGTCGCTTACGACCTTATGCCATTAGACACGCGATATGTTTGATTAAAAAAAAAATAAAAAAAAAATAAAAAAAAAAAAGAGTTTCGAAACCCTCTGCGATCGCGATTAATTTGACGAGATATAGAAAATGCTAAAAATATTACCTTTATCAAAATTTACGAGAGCTGCTTACTCCAGGGCTGCCTGTTATGATCAGCCACTAACCACTTGACCGAAATATTAGTCAAGTGCCTCGATCCCCATTAGTTATACTTTATATACGTCAAACATCCCGTTATAGTACCTACATCTGCAGAATAATAACATATGTAGAATTATTATATTACACAGCTTATAAACTTAATCTAACATAATATGTTTAAAAGTGAAATAAATAAAAAAAAAAAAAAAAAAAACAAGGGAGAGCATTATTCCAAAATACTAAAATTAATCATTTTTTTTTTTTTCTATATTATTATTATTATTATTATTATTATTCATCCCTATTTAACATTTTTTTTTTTTTTTTCAATTTTATGTTTCAGTGTCAGAAGCGTCACTCACAAGCATCTGATAAAGAAAAACGAAGTTAACTTTGACAAAATATTCAATCAAATGTTAGGTGAGATGAGAAAATGGTATTAATTTACATATTTATTCATATGTATTATTATTATTATTATTATCTTGATACCTACCTACGCTTCTATCATTGTCTGCACTTATATCAATTACAGGATACCTTTTATTCAAAGACTTCTGTGAGACTGTAGCGGAGGAACCGATTCCGCAACTTAGTTTTTACGAGGAGGTTTGTAACTCGATTCTACAATTCTAATTCTATTTGTGAGAAAAAATAAAAATAAAATAAAATTTCTCACACCCTATTAATTATTTATCGTCATAAAAAAAAAAAAAAAAATTGCTTTAATAATTAATTAATTAATTAATTATCACAGATCAAGGCGTACGAGAAATTGGAATGTCCGGAAGAGAGGAGAAAACTTGCTCGTGAAATATACGACAATTTCATCATGAAAGAACTATTAGCTCATGCGCACGTAAGTATAATATAATTATTCTTTATACATATCCCAGTTCCATTACACTTGAATTTTCTAAGTCTCAAATTTATCTCCACAGCTTCAGCCACAGTCTGATATCAACCAAATCAATATATTTTTAAACAGCGGGGGGAGGGGGGGAGGGGGGAGGGAAAAGTTGAAATATTTTCTTCATTCATGTTACAGGAATACTCCAAAGATGCGGTAGCACATGTACAGAAATATCTAATGAAGAACGAGGTTCCAGTTAATTTATTTGAGGTAATTAAAGTACCGTACGCGCGTATACATTCATTCATTCCATTCATTCATTCATTCATTCCATTCATTCATTCCATTCATTCATTCATTCCATTCATTCATTCCATTCATTCCATTCATTCATTCATTCCATTCATTCATTCCATTCATTCATTCATTCCATTCATTCATTCCATTCATTCATTCATTCCATTCATTCATTCATTCCATTCATTCATTCATTCCATTCATTCATTCCATTCATTCATTCATTCCATTCATTCATTCATTCCATTCATTCATTCATTCCATTCATTCATTCCATTCATTCATTCATTCCATTCATTCATTCCATTCATTCATTCATTCCATTCATTCATTCATTCCATTCATTCCATTCATTCATTCATTCCATTCATTCATTCCATTCATTCATTCCATTCATTCATTCCATTCATTCCATTCATTCCATTCATTCATTCATTCATTCATTCATTCATTCCATTCATTCATTCATTCCATTCATTCATTCATTCCATTCATTCATTCCATTCATTCATTCATTCCATTCATTCATTCCATTCATTCATTCATTCCATTCATTCATTCATTCCATTCATTCATTCATTCCATTCATTCATTCCATTCATTCATTCATTCCATTCATTCATTCATTCCATTCATTCATTCATTCCATTCATTCATTCCATTCATTCATTCATTCCATTCATTCATTCATTCCATTCATTCATTCATTCCATTCATTCATTCCATTCATTCATTCATTCCATTCATTCATTCATTCCATTCATTCCATTCATTCATTCATTCCATTCATTCATTCCATTCATTCATTCCATTCATTCATTCCATTCATTCCATTCATTCCATTCATTCATTCATTCATTCATTCATTCCATTCATTCATTCATTCCATTCATTCATTCATTCCATTCATTCATTCCATTCATTCATTCATTCCATTCATTCATTCATTCCATTCATTCATTCATTCCATTCATTCATTCATTCCATTCATTCATTCATTCCATTCATTCATTCATTCCATTCATTCATTCCATTCATTCATTCATTCCATTCATTCATTCCATTCATTCATTCCATTCATTCATTCATTCCATTCATTCCATTCATTCATTCATTCCATTCATTCATTCATTCATTCATTCCATTCATTCATTCATTCCATTCATTCATTCATTCCATTCATTCATTCCATTCATTCATTCATTTCATTCACTCCATCCATTCATTCATTCATCGTAGAATATAAAAAAAAGATGCAGAAATTTTGTCTATATTATTGTTTCTATTTTTTTCAGCCGTACATCGAGGAGATCTTCAACCACCTGAGGGGCGACCCGTTCAAAAAGTTCTTGGAGAGGTAAGCCTGTCAGTAGTAGAACCGAGCTTAAATGCTTCAATTGCATTGCCTCACTCATTCACTCGAGTCTGGACTAACGTCAAACCTTTCAGTGACAAGTACACACGTTTCTGCCAATGGAAGAATCTCGAGCTGAACATTCAGGTATGTTAAATAAAAAAAAAAAAAAAAATTCATTTAGTATACAATTTTTAACTACTACTACCTACTCACTTACTTATCGGTTTATCGTGTACTCAAATTAGTATTAACATTCGTTATTATTTTAATTATTATTCATATTACTTATGAAATTTTTTAACAAACTGAAATCGAATATATAACTTAATAAAAGATCATTTAATTAATTAACTGATTAAAATTTCTTTTTCCCTTATACTCTGTTTTCTAAATCTTTATCTCTTTATTTCATTTTCTCTTCATATGCATTTCTTACCCTTCGGATTTGTCGATAAAAAAAACAAAAATTACTTCATTTCACCATTACGCGATGCGTGATTAATAATCATATTATTTTTCTTATTTTTATTCTTATATCTATACCTTGGACAGAATTTCCCTTTCTATATCCTCTCACCGCATGAAATTCCTCCTGCATGCTGCCCTATGTCTAACTCAGATTTGTTACAGCTGACAATGAACGACTTCAGTGTACATCGAATAATCGGTAGGGGGGGATTCGGCGAAGTATACGGATGCCGAAAGGCAGATACTGGAAAAATGTACGCTATGAAGTGCCTCGATAAAAAACGTATTAAAATGAAGCAGGGGGAAACGCTTGCCCTTAACGAAAGGATAATGCTCTCACTAGTCAGTACTGGAGTAAGTCTCCGTATTTATTTTTATTTATCTCACAATTTTATACCCTTTTCTGTTTACTTTTAAGCTGCTAGGGTTTTACCGAGAAGAAGATGGGAGGCGCAACGTTTTATTCTTTTCACACATTTAGCTATAACAAGTAAAAATTTCTTAGGTCGATTGCCCGTTCATTGTCTGTATGACGTACGCTTTTCATACACCGGATAAACTATGCTTTATATTGGATTTAATGAACGGCGGAGACCTCCACTACCATCTAAGTCAACACGGTGTATTTAACGAACCTGAGATGAAGTTTTACGCGGCCGAAGTTATCCTCGGTTTGGAACACATGCATCGCAGATATATAGTTTATCGAGATTTAAAACCGGCCAACATTCTTCTAGACGAACACGGCCACGTTAGAATATCAGATCTTGGATTAGCCTGTGATTTTTCAAAGAAAAAACCCCACGCTAGTGTGTAAGTCATCTTATTATTAATACCATGCATCCCAATGTTTATTCTCGCCACGTTTTTTTCTTAACACCCTATTCAATATTTCAGAGGTACGCATGGCTACATGGCACCTGAAGTACTCTCAAAAGCAACACCCTATGACTCAAGCGCAGATTGGTTTTCTTTCGGTTGTATGCTATACAAACTTCTGAAAGGTCACAGTCCTTTCAGACAGCACAAGACCAAAGACAAGCACGAAATAGACCGTATGACACTCACCATGGTTGGTGTAAATATTTTTAGTTTTACCCTTAACTACACAAATTTTTGGATACATCATAATTGTTATCTAATTACTGGATATATAACGATCGCAGTAACAATCAGGCACCATAAGATCATTAATATAAGTGAAACTTATTTCATACACAATAATTACATGTAATTATCCTTTAAACAGGCATTAATATTAATTAACATATATGTATTTTTTTTTCTTTTCTTTTTTTTTTGTCTTTTCAGAAAGTTGAATTGCCTGAAACTTTTTCAAGGGAATTGCAATCCCTTTTAGAAGGCTTACTGCAGAGAGATATCGACAAAAGACTAGGGTGTCGAGGCGGGGGAGCTGACGAGCTCAAAGACCATCCATTCTTCAGCGGAATAGACTGGCAACAAGTATATCTTCAGAAATATACACCGCCGTTGATACCACCTAAGGGAGAGGTGAACGCCGCTGATGCTTTTGATATTGGTTCATTCGACGAGGAGGATACCAAAGGGATTAAGTTAACAGACGCCGATCAAGACCTGTACAAAAATTTTCCTCTCGTTATATCGGAGAGATGGCAGGCAGAGGTTGCGGAAACAGTTTTTGAAACAATTAACAATGAAGCTGATAAGGTGATATCATTTTTTAACTTTTCATTTCTGATTCATTCGTTTATAAATTAAATAAATTTTTGCAACTTGTTTTTGTTTTTTTTTTTTCTTTCTCTTTCTTTTTTAAGGTGGAAAATAAACGTAAGGCAAAACAGAAGCTGAGATTTGATACAGACGAAAAAGGTTGGTGATCAAAAATGATCATTTTTTTTCAAATCCGATTCAACGTAACGACTCGAATTGTTGTTGTTGTAAATTAAAACGATGTGTAATTTTCAGAGTCGGATTGTATATTGCACGGATATATTAAGAAATTAGGAGGACCGTTTGCGAGTGCGTGGCAAACACGTTATGCCAAATTATATCCAAACAGATTAGAACTCCATCCAGAATCGACAACCAATAAACCTGAACTTGTCTTCCTGGATCAGGTAAATATGTTTATTTTTTATTTTTATTTTTATTTTTTTATAAAATAGTTATCAAAATTTAAATCCCTGCTTTACATTCGCAGTCTAATTACTAATTTAAATCGATAATTTTTTTAGGTGGAAGAAGTTGCAGCTGATTATCAACACGTAAAAGGAGAACAGTGTATAGTAGTTCGTACTCGTGATGCAAAAATCGTACTCACTAATCCTGTGAGTGAAAATCATTTGGATATTTAAAACTTTTTAACTAATACGCAATGAATTTCATTTTATTTTCTGTTTCTTTATTTTATCCAGGATGAAATAGGATTAAAAGAATGGGCACTCTCTCTAAGATCAGCACACAAATGTTCAATGGAGTTGCTAGGTAACATGGCTAGAAAAGCTGGTAAAATATACGGTACAGAAAGAGAGGCGACAATTCCACCGACGCAACGTTCAACAAATGGTAACTAGCCCTTGCCGTATAAAACTAATCGTCATACTCCAATCCCACTGCCTCGCAGCAGCAGCAGCAGCAACTTTTTTTATACTACTACTACTACGAGATGAAGATGAAGATGAAAATGAAGATAAAGATGAAGATGAGAGTGGGAGAGAAAGAGAAAGAGAAAGAAGGAAGAAATAGAAAGAGAGAGAAAGAGTTAGCGATAAAAAGAGGCTCCTCTCTGAAGAAATACGGTACCAGAGGACAGCGTTGTACACGCTGTCTAATCTCTGTACCTTTAGAAGAAAGAAAAAAGAAAAGATAAAAAAAAAAAAAACTCGATAACTCACATACCCAGTTCCATTATCCCGAACCCCGTACTCCTCCCATCCTCTCGTACCCCTAAATAATTCCTTAATAAATTTGTACGGCGTATAGCGCCGCGCTGTATAGAGACTATAGCGAGTAGACTCGCACCTAATTTCCACCACCCCTTAAAAACGAAACCAAGACTCAAAAAAAAAAAAAAAAAAAAAAAAAAAAAAAAAAAAAAAAATCCCACACTTACACCTTAGTTCCCCTCGCCCAATGCCCCTTTGATCCCTGCCTCTTGGCCAGCCCTAATCTTAAACTATTTGGGCTATAAGTATGGTAGGACAAAAATTTTTGGGTGCGTAGCGTGAACGTCGTTATATTTGTACGGTAGCTATATATGTGTGTGTGAGTGTGTGTGCGTGAATGGCATTAGCGATTAGCGACTGAGCCATGCACAACACCCCACCACCTTACCCCTATCCTATGTCCCAGTCCATTACCCGATATATCCCATTCCCTACCCCCCACCCCCTTCCCAACCCCGGTAGTGTATTATTATATTAATATATTACTACGACAAAAAAACCTGTATTGTATTAATTGAAGAAAACAAAAAAAACAAAAAAAAAAAAAAAACGAGAAAAAAAAAAAATGAAAAAAAAAAAAAAAAAAAAAAAAATTGAAAATGAAAACCACAGAATTGTACTATTTGTTTACTTAATTTATTTACTAATAATACAAAGAGAGAACACACACAGTTTTATATTATACCTTATATACAAATAACAAACAATCCATTATTTATTACGTTATTATTATTATTATTATTATTATTATTATTACTATTATTATTATTATTATTAATATTATTATTATTATTATTATTGTATTACCGAAAGAAGGAAAAGAAAGCGTAAAGCAAAGAATTATTAAAATAATAAAAAGAGAAGAAAAAAAATTTTAAAAATATATATCCTAGTAGGAAAAGAAGAAATGAAGAAAGTATAAGATAATATATAATATATATATACGAAAAAATGAAAAGAGAAAGAACACAAAATTAAACACAAAATAAAACAACAAAATGAAGCGAAAAATAATTAAATAAATAAATAAATAAATAATCAATAAAATAAAAAAATTAAAACAATAAGTTCGTTTGTATATTGACAGAAAACAAAAAAAAAAAAAAAACAAAAAAAAAAAATGATGAAATATTATTGTTATTACTGTGTACAGCTCGGGTAGACACGTGCCCATCCGCTCAGGCAATAAAGAAAAACAAAGAAAACAAAGAGAAAAAAAAACAAAAAAACAAAAAAAAAAAACCATGTGATGAATGGGAAGATGATGAAAGAAAGAAAGAACAAAAAAAAAACAAAAAACTACCATCTACTATGCATAAAATGATTGAAAATTGATAAATCCTGAAACCTTGGAGATAAGACGTATTATTTTACGTATTACAATATTATAATATTTAAAATAAAAGTGAGCGAAAGAGATTATATATACTAGTAAAAATTAAAGTAGATGTTTAAATTAGAACGCGACGTACATATATATAATATACATCTATACCTATTCGTATTATAAATATTATATACCTCGTAAATAATATAATAGTATAAGAGAAAATTTACACATGAAGGGTAATAGGTAATATATTATGTGGTATAAACGTGCGGAAAGCTAAAGAAGAAAAAGAAAGAAAGAAAGAAAGAAAAAAAAAAAAAAAAACTAGAGGAATAAATGATTATTGATTATCATTAGTAGTGTTTGAAAAATTGTTGTTTTAATAACAATTATTTGATTGAAAACTTGGGAAAAAAAAAATAAAAAATAAAATAAAATAAACAGAAAACAAAAAGAAAAAGATGAAGAAAAACACAAGAACACAAAAATAATGAATCATGTATTTAAAATATTATTAATAATAACGCGCCGGGTATACGTATGTGATATACCTATTGTATATTGTTAACGTGATTTATTTTCTAATCATAATTCGTTGATTGTCATAACATTGAAATAGCGTACAAAAAAAAAAAAAAAAAAAACTCTGATATATATTTACGAAAATTTTTACAAAAGTTTTCAATCTCAAATATTATAAAAAAATAAGGTTTGTCTCTAGTTTGACTATAGGAATAATCATCAATCGCAGAACCTTGTGACGAACAACAGGAACAACAGCGAGAATTAAAGTCTTCAGAGTTCAGTTCAACCTGTGCTTTTGTTGCGCTCTTGAGGTATAGACAATAATAATCTAACATACATTTGCGAAATTGTTCTGAGAATGAATT